>CM033469.1:256154801-256749801 GCA_019447015.1 Hymenochirus boettgeri | reverse complement strand
CAATTGAATGTAGATGAACTGTTCAAAATTTGTATTGCTTGGGGTTCTTGATGTGTCCTATAATAAAGAAAGAAACACAAAAGCAACGTAAGCTAAACCTATGGACCAACACATCTCAAAGCCTTTCTGCTATCAAGATTGAATATTGGTTGGATATATGTTTTTTCATAGAAGAGGAAATAGCTATATAGGTTTGAACTACTATAAGTCGGGACCCAATCCACTCACAATTTGCTGTAGTTAGAGCAGGCGTAGGTGTCTGAAACCTCCGCAAATTATAAGTCTATTACATCATGTGATCCTGAGTTATGATGGATTCCATTTGACCAACTTTTGATAGCTTTGGCCACTGTAGGACTGGTTTACCCAACCCTCTAGGAAAGTTAAGCCATTCATTTCAATGGGCAAAATTAGCATAGGTTTTAACTACTATAAGTCAAGAACCAGAGGTCTAATCTACTCACAGCTTGCTATGGTTAGAGCAGAGGTAAGTGTCTAATATCTATCAAAATTACAAGTCTGTTGTACCATGTGATCACAAGATACAAGCGATAACCCAATATATGCCTTTTATTTCAAAGGGCAAAAATAGCATAAGTTTGAAATATTATAAGTCTGGAACCTGTGACCCAATCACACTCACTTGGAGCAGGAATGGGTGTGTGAAACCTCCCCAAATTATAAGTCTATTACATCATATAATCCTGAGTTATTATGTATTGTATTTGACCAACTTTGTTAATAAAGTCTGAGGGGTTGTAAGTTTTTGCCCCAGGTTTAAACTACACTAAGTCAGGAACCAGAGATCCAATCTACTCACAATTTGCTGTGGTTAGAGCAGGGATGGGTGTATGAAACCTTCCCAAATGATGAGTCTATTAACCATGGGATCCTGAGTTATGATTGATTGTATTTGACCAACTTTTGTCAATAAAGTCTGAGGAGTTGTAAGTTTTTGCCACTGTAGGGCTTTTTTCCCTAACCCTCATGAAAAAGTGATTTCAATGGGCAAATGTAGCATAGGTTTGAACTACTATAAGTCTGGAACCTGTGACCCAATCCACTCACAATTTGTTGTGATTAGAGCAGGGATGTGTGTCTAAAATCTCTCCAAATTATAAGTCTCTTACAATATGTGATCATGATTTATGATGGATTCTATTTGACCAACTTTTGTATTGAAGACTGCAGGGTTGATTGATAATTGAGAAAGCCAGTTGGATGACTAGCAAAAAATCTTCAAGAACTAAACTTTAAGTCCAGTTGATCTAATTGAATACAACAGATATACCATGACCTGGATGAATGAGAGCCTTCACAAGCATAGGTTTTAACAACAATAAGTTTTTTGTACTTGGCTGCTTATGTCTTTCATTCAGCTAAACATTTACCCTCACCCAAGGCTGCTTTGTCTACCTGTGCTAGGTGTGAAAATCCTTTTGTTTCCATGGCCTGATTAACTGCTGCCTGCAAACACACTGAGTGAAGAAATATAGCTGTGGGCCTAGCATAACAAGAACACTGTCCCTAGTTCAAACTGATATGATCCATCACAGTAATGTTCTATACCTGTGAGATGTTATATTGGCCATAAGAGTTTTTTTTTTTTTTTTTCTGCTGCCTGCCAACACACTGACTGAAACATTCTAGCTCCCAGGCTTTCGTGTCTAACTGTGTGAGGTTTTTTGTTTTTTTATTTCTTCATTAGTTTGTGTTCTATGTGGCAGCATAAGTATTCTTAGTTGAATGACTTTCAAAGCACTTTTCAACAACAGTTTGAACAACATTATTTCACCTCATGCAGTCAGTATATAAAATGTAATAAGACAGTGAGTTAAAATAGATTGCAATGTCCTGGACATTAGCAAGTTGCTAGTCACAGATCCCTATTGTTTAACAAGTTTCTATTGAAAGCTACACATCCCCCTCTGTTCTGTTTACAAAGCAATATCAGTGTAATTGGATTACAATGCCCCTCCACCCACAGCTATAGTTCTGAAGCCAAAATTTTCTCAAATGGACAATGGGGACATCTAGCGGTAGCTTGTGAGAATACAGTTTGTGAGGAAAAATCAAGGCGATATATATATCTATCCCTTATATTATATTAAAACATTCTATTTTTGTGGAGATTGCATTGAGTTTTTAAAGTATACTATGTAGGTGGGGGTAGGCTAAAATAATATTATACATGGTTAAAGTGTATATTGTAATATATATGTAAATATATGTAAAGGGTATAACATTAGTTTATTAATATGTTATAAATAAAGATATAAGTGTGTAACAGTGTGTAAATGGCATATGAAATAAAAAATGAAATTGTTTACAACATACCGTAATTTCTGTTTCTTGTCACCTTCCATGGCAGCATTCACCAGACTGGGATATCCCTGGCTCACAGGCACGTTATAAAAGTCTCTCCCACAATCCACTCCTTGTCTTTATTATAAAGCTGTCATAGGAAACATAATCATAGAACATTATTTACAAAATACTTCAAATATAGGGAGGGAAACCCTCTGGTGAATGCTGCCATGGAAGGTGACAAAAAACAGAAATTACGGTATGTTGTAAACAATTTTGTGTTTTCTCTGTCCCCCCGGTGGCAGCAATTCACCAGACCGGGACATAGCAAAGCTAAACATAGGGAGGGTAATAGCAACATGACCATTTAGCAGCTTCACAGATGTTGTCTAAGGAAACCTTAGAATCGAGAGCCCATGAGGTAGAGACTGCTCTTGTCGAGTGAGCTTTTAAACCAACTGGAACTGCCTTGCCTTTAACTTGATAGGCCTTCGCTATAGCTTGAGTAAGCCATGAAGCCAAAGTCTTTTTTGAAGGGGCTTCTCCCTTCCTAAACCCTCTATGGATTACAAAGAGTTTTTCCGACTTTCTCCATGATTCTGTTCTTTTTAAGTGCTGAGTCAAAAGTCTGACCAAATCTAGAGAATGAAGCTTTCGTTATATCTGTTGTATTCAATTAGATCAACTAGACTTGAAATGTAGTTCTTGAAGACGTTTCGCTAGTCATCCGACTGGCTTTCTCAATTCAGAAGTCGGATGACTAGCGAAACGTCTTCAAGAACTACATTTCAAGTCCAGTTGATCTAATTGAATACAACAGATATACCATGACCTGGATGAATGAGAACCTTCACAAGCAGAAGCTTTCGTTCTTTCTCTGTTCTGGGATCTGGGCAGAAAACTGGTAAATTGATTTCCATGTCCAAATGGAACGGAGTAACCACTTTGGGCAGAAAGTCAAAAGCAGGCTTAATCCTGACTCTGTCGTGAAAAATTGTCTCAAAGGTGACATAGTTAAAGCTTTAAGCACTGTTGGAAGGCTCCAAACAGGACAAGTATTTTTAGATGGAGTTCTTAATCGAACTAGGGCACTAAAAAAACGAGAGACTAAATGATCTGTCGCCCATGATTTATCCAAAATTGCTGAGAGAGCTGAAACCTGTCCCTTAAGGGTGCTGTTACTCAATCCTATTTCGTAGCCTACAAACAGGAACTTTACAATGAATGAAGAATCTGCTTCTAAGGGATGAAGACTAGAAGCCTCGTCAAATTTAACAAATTGGTCCCAGACTCTATAATATTGCTTTAAGGTGGAACTTTTCCTTGACTTCAATAATAGTTGAATAACTTGCTCCTGCAACCCTAGTGACGACAACCTACTCCTTTCAATTTCCAGACCATCAAATTTAGGTTGTTGTCTTCCTGATACTTTATTGGTCCCTGACTCAACCATCCTGGAAAGACTGGGATTTTCCAAGGTTTCTCTACCGCAAGAGAAATTAGGAGTGGGAACCACGGTCAGCTTGGCCAGAAGGGAATTACTGCTAGAAATAATGCCCCCTCCAATTTTATTTTTTGGAGAATCTTCCAGATCATCAATCTGAACAATCCTGAACAAGAGCATCTGTTCCTGCTGCCTGGCTGTTTGGTATCCTTGAAAAGAATTTTCGACATTTTGTGTTGCTCGCTGTGGCCATGAGATCTATAGATGGGGTTCCCCACATGCTGCAAATTGTGAGAAACAGATGTTCATGAAAACTCCATTCTCCTGGATGAACAGAGTTTCTGCTTAAGAAGTCTGCTACCTCGTTCTGAGGACCAGGCAAATACACTGCTGAAATACTTTCCAGGTTCCTCTCTGCCCATTCGAGAATTGGAGACATTTCCTTCATTAAAGACTTGCTTCTTGTTCCCCCTTGTTTTTTTATATAAGCTACAACCGTAGCGTTGTCGGAAATAATCTTTAAATGTTTTCCTACTACTTTTTGAAGGAAGAAAAGAACTGCCTTTTGAACTGCTCTTAGTTCCAACACATTTGAAGATATTTTCTGCCGACCATCCTCCTCTGAATCTCCTTGAGCAAAAAGCTCTTGACAGTGAGCGCCCCATTCGGTTTCGGAGGCATCTGTAGTAACTGAAATTCTCAATGGTTCCTCTATTGGTCTCCCTTTTCGAAGATTTTCTGGAGCGGTCTACCAAACTAAAGATTGTCTTATTCTTTCTGGAATCAGAATTAGCTTTGAAAGGTTGAGTTGGGGATCTCTGACCGATGACAAAAGGTGGTTCTGCAACTTCCTCATATTCTATCTCGCCCATTCTACCATTGGAATACAAGAAGCCATTAGACCCAAAATTACCATGCAATGTCTTACCATGGTTTTCTTTGTTTTTAGAAAGTCTGACATCTTTCGTCTTATTGCACTTACTTTTTCTTCTGGTAACAATACTACATTTTTTTGTGGTTGAAAAAAGTGCTCCTAAGAAGACCATATTTTGTGAAGGCTTCAGGTGGCTCTTCTCTTCGTTTAGAACCCAACCAAAGCTTGTCATGATGTCTACTACCTTGGTAGTATGAGAAAAAGCCAATTCCTTGGTTCTTGCTATTAATAATATATCGTCGAGATAATGGAAAATCTGTATTCCTTGCTTTCTTATCTCGGTTATTAATGATACTAGGATCTTCGTAAATACCCTCGGAGATTGGTTTAGACCAAAAAGAAGACATTTGAACTCTAAATGAATCCCGTTTGCTACGAACCTTAGAAATTTCCAATGATCTTGGAAATTTCCAAGATCAACCGCTATATTTATTCTTTTAGAAAGCTCCCCAAACTTTACTTACCTTCCCTCTTTCCCCCGCCGAAATGAACTCCCGGCAGCCACGTCCGTGATTGGCTGCCACTCAGCCAATCACAGACGCGACTGCCGGTCCCGCCCCTCTGCTTGCATTTTCTCGCAAGCAGAGGGCCGGCAGCGCGGTGGAGGAAAGAGGGGAGGTAAGTAAAGTTTGGGGCACTTTCTAAAATAATAAATATAGTGGTTGGGGCTGGGGGGACAGGGGCAATCATATATCAAAAATTAATTTTTAGGGTGGACATACCCTTTAAATCTCCTGAGACCTTTGGAACCATAAATAACGGGGAGTAAAAACCCTTCCCCTTTGTTGTTTTGGAACCACTTGAACTGCATCCATGGTAATCAATTGGTCTATGTAATGGGCAATACACTCTTTTTCTTGCATATCCCGAGATTTCTTTGCCAGAAAATAATGATGAAACTGAGGCATTTTTTGAAATTCTATCTTGTACCCCTGTCGGATAGAACTTATTACCCAAGAATCGGGAATAAGATCGGCCCACCTTTGAACAAAATGTTTTAATCTGCCTCCTATGCCCAAAGGTGGGACCTGCATCCCGTCATTGCTGACTGGATGAGTTTGGGAACAATGCCGATGATTTTCTGTTGGGCTGCATCCCCTGCCTTCCTCTCCAATTTGATTGATGGAAGGCATCTCTATTTCCTCTAGGCTGTCTGGAAGAACAAAAAAATCTTTCACGATTCTTTTGGGAAAAATTGTCCGATCGGACATTTTTAAACCTTTCCTGAGGTAAAAATATACTTCCCAAAAAAAAAACCACTTGATGAGGTCATCCAGTTTTTCTCCAAATAGCATCTTCCTGTCAAACGGAAGTTGACAAAGATTTGATTTTGAATTGATATCCGCTGACCAGTTTTTCAACCATAGGGCCCTTCTAGCTGCCACTGACAGAGTCATGGATCTAGCTGAAAGCGTAACCAAATCCACTGAAGCTTCAGAAATGAACTCCGTTGCAAAAATGCACTCTTGCACCATACGCGACAGTTTAGCTCTTCGAACATTAGAATCAATTGCATGCTGCAGGTCTCCCAACCAGACTTTCAAGGCTCTAGAAGTCGAGGTTAAAGCCATAGAGGTTGTACAAGCTGCTCCCGCTGCCATATAGGATTTCTTAAGGTTAGTATCCATCCTCAACTGGTAACAAGGTCCTTCTGGCCAACCTTACCACTGCTGCGTCATCCTTTGGAGGCGACAACCAGGCTTCCGCATCCTCTGTGTGAAAAGGATACATCTTACAGAACCTATTACCCATGTCTACTCTTTTTTCCACTTTCTTCCATTCCGAGGCAATAACCTGTCACAGGGATTTGTGGACCGGAAAAAATACAGAATTCTTTTGCATGGATGGAAAATACTTGTTCGCTGAGGCTGCAATTGGTACTACCATCGTTAAAGAAAATGTTTCTCTGATTGCCTTAATCAGAGGTGGTACAATACTGGGATCAAAAGTGGATTCGGATTCATCCTCTTCCTCCTCCGATTCTAATTCCTGTACTTCAGAAGATTCTGAATCTCCCCCTCGTGACTGTTCTGAATCTGAAACGTCCGACAAGTCTCTAGTCTTAGCTTTTTTCTTCTTACTTTCTTTAACTGACTCGGAGACAGCTGACTTGATTAACCCCATTAATTTATCCATAGTTAGCCTTTCTGGTAGTTGAACTACCTCTTCCTCTTTTTCTGATTTCTTTCTTTTAGAAGATGAGGTCCTTGATTTAGAAGATTTATCTGAGACAGAGGCACTGAAAAAAACCAAAACAAAATACAAAAGCAAAATTACAACAAAAATAAAAAATATTGAGTCATCTCTTTTCTAACAACCTACCTGGGGCTTACCTAGTTCCAGCTAGTTGGTGACCATCACTCACTGACTTAGGCTCCATAGTGAGGAAAATATCTATACAGAAATAGATATAACAGTACTTGATTAACAGAACTTATGAACCAGGCACTGTTAAAACTATCAAGTACATTAAAAACATGCAGGGAGATTCAATAAAAGTTCTTAACGTCCCCAGCTGATCAAATCGTGCTCCATGCACGCTATACAGACTTTTCCAGGTCCGAAACCGGAAGAAGAGATTTTTACCAGGGCCTTTTGCAGATCTCGCGAGAGTGACGTCATCGGCTGCGCGACGCGGAAGACACGTGCGTGCCCCACACCAACAAGCACGGGCTCAAACCGGCAACCTAGGGAAAGAGGAGGAAACCAGCACCACCTGACAACGACAACCGCTGTAAAAGCCGGATGAAATCTTGGAGAAACTACTGCTGCAGTAAGAATGGACACAGAAATCCATACATACCAATACAGCCCAGTCACAAGGCCCTTCCCTGGCACACATGTTGCATCAAAAAAGGGAAGGCTTCAGAGGCAGAGAGAGAGGGAGTACTGTTCTGGCATCGCCACAATGGCAGGTAAGCCCAGTGTCAGCACTACACTATGCTTCCTAGCCACAGGAAATGCAAAAAGACAAGGAGTGGATTGTGGGAGGGACTTTTATATTGTGAGTTTCCTGTAAGCCAGGGATATCCCAGTCTGGTGAAGTGCTGCCACTGGGGTGACAGAAAATTCTTTCCTAACTCCAAGTGGCAATCAGAAATTTCCCTGGAGAAACTCTACTTTATGTATCAATACCAGTAACTTGCAACTCATCCAACTTTTTTGTGAAACTGACCAATGAACCTGCCATAACAACGTCCATAGCTTTACCGTTCTTACAGTGAAAAACCCTTTCCCAACTTGAACCCTAAACCTTTTTTCTTCAAGACTTAAGAGATGGTAACGTGTCCTCTGACATGCTCTATTGTTGAACAATGCCCCAGATAGTTTATTGTATGGCCCGTTAATGTATTTATACACAGTAATCATATCCCCACACAAGCGTACATAATTGTAAGTTTTCCAGTCTCTCTTCATATTCAAGCTCCCCCAATCCCCTTATTAATTTAGTTGCCCTTCTCTGAACCCTGAAATCCTTTTTGTACATATGATTCCAAAATTGCACTGCATATTCCAAATGAGGCCTTACCAATGCTTTTTAAAGAGGGAGAATAACATTTTCCTCCCATAAATCCATACCTCTCTTTATACAAGACAATACCATGCTGGCTCTGGCTATTGCCGCTTGGCACTGCTTGCTTCCTTTAAGTTTGTTATCCACCAAAACTCCAAGATCCCTTTCCAACAGGGATTCACTTTACACAGAGCCATTTATAGTATAAGCAGCACAAGTATTTTTAAGTCCAAAATGCATCACCTTACATTTATCAACATTGAATCTCATCTGCCACTTAGCAGCCCAATGTGACAATCTATCTAGTCCCCCCTACAACGATTGCACATCCTCTGAATTTTTTAATGATCGACAAAGTTTTGTGTTGTCAGCAAACACAGAAACCTTGCTGAAAATACCCATTTCCAAATCATTAATAAATAGATTAAATAGAAGCGGCCCCAACACAGAACCCTGTGGCACCCACTTTAGTCCATAATGATGAAGCCCCATTAACAACTACTCTCTGCATCCTATTCATTAACCAATTTTCTATCCATGTACAAATGTGCTTCTCCAGACCAACAGACCTTAGCTTATACATTAGTCGCCTATGGGGGACTGTATCAAAAACCTTTGCAAAATCCAAGTAAACTACATTTACTGCTATGCCAGAGTCCAAATTTCTACTCACTTCCTCATAAAAGCCAAGAAAGTTAGTTTGACTAGATCTATTCCTCCTAAATCCATGCTGGTTACTACTTATAATGTCAGTCCTTGAAACATACTCTAGAACATGTTCCCTTATTAAACTTTCCAGTATCTTCCCCACCACTGAAGTTAAACTTACAGGCCTGTAATTACCCGGTTCTGAACGACTACCCTTTTTGAATATTGGAATAACATTAGCCTTTTTCCAATCCAGAGGCACACCTCCGGACATGACCGAATCTGCAAAATAAACAATGGCTTAGATAAAACTGAACTTAGCTCCCTAAGTACCCGAGGATGTATTTTATCCGGTCCAGGAGATTTATTAATATTAACCTTATTTAGTACTTTCTGTACCATATCTTTGGTTAACCAAAGTGCACTTGAATCTTTTATACCATTATTGCTACTATACTCTATGATATCTGTACTTGGATCTTCTATAGTGTATACAGAGGGGAAAAAATATATTCAAGACATTTGCTTTATCGCCGTCCTCCGTAACTAACTTATCCCCATTAATTAGTGGTGCCACATTCCCAGTCCTCATCTTACTATTAATATACTTTAAAAAATGTTAGGCTTAGTGATGCTTTGATCAGCTATCCTAACTTCATTATTAATTTTCGTTAGTTTGATTGTTTTCTTACACTCCTTGTTACAGTTTTTATAATCCCTAAAGGCCCTTTCCGTTCCCTCTGACTTTCTGTTTCTTTCCATTTGCCTCTTTACATCAGAATTCAGCCACATGGGCGCGGATTTATTTTTTTTACATTTATTTCCCAAGGGTATAAATTTAGATGTGAACTGGCTTAAAATCCCCTTGAACACAGTCCACTTCTGTTCAGTACCTTTACCTGATAATACATTATCCCAGTTGACATTCTGAAGAGCTACTTTTAACCTGGGAAAATTTGCCTTCCCGAAATTAAAAGTCTTTGTTAACCCAGCGCACTTTTCCTTTCGATAACAGTCCAAACGACACTATTTCCTGGTCACTATTCCCTTAGCCTCCAGTTTGCTTTATATCTATAATGCGCTCCACAATGTTAGATATTACCAGATCCAACAGAGCTCCTTTTCGAATAGGAACTTCAACCACCTGTGAGAGAAAATGATCCTGCAGCAAATTCAGGAACTCATCGCCTTTTTCTGTGCTGGCAGTTCCACTACACCAATTAATGTCAGGCTAATTAAAGTCCCCCATAATGAGCTTAAATTAAATTAAAAATCCCCAAACTTGCAGCCCTTGCCAACTGCATATGAAGCTGACTCACTTCCTCTCTGCTAGCATTTGGCGGCTTATAGCAGACACCAACAATGACATTATCCCCTTTCCTGTTGCCTAATTCCACCTATATTGCCTCCACTTTAACATCCATATTTCCAAGTATCATTTCTTTTAAATTTGGCTTCAATTCTTTTTTAACATAAACACATACTCCTCAACCTTACCTTTTTTCTCTGTCCTGCCTAAACAAGTCGTATCCTTCTAAATTTACAGCCCAGTCATGAGATCTGTTCAACCACATTTCTGCTATACCTATTACATCATACTTTTCATTCAACACCATAATTTCCAATTCACCCATTTTGTCAGCCAGGCTTCTCGCATTTGCAAACATACATTTTAGATTATGATCCTGTAGTTTATTCATACATTTTAATACACATGCCTCCCTATGCTAGCCCCACCCCCCTTTCCACCCACCACTGGCCTATTTACATCCTGCTTTCCTCCTGGGCTACCTATCCCAGTGAGACTGCTAATACCCTCCCCCCAAACCTAGTTCAAAATCTCCTCCAACTCTCTAGCCATCTTCTCCCCTAAAACAGCCGAGGTGCAACCCATCCCTACTAAAGTGCCTGTAGCCGACAGCAAAGTCTGCCCAGTCCTCTATAAACCCAAACCCTTCTTCCTTACACCGCCCTCTTAGACACGCATTAATGCACCTAAGCTCCCGCTGCCTCCCTGGCTTAGCACGTGGCTGCGGTAGTATTTCTGAAAACACTACCCTGGAGGTCCTTGCTTTTAACATGATCCACCACATGCTGAACCCTAGCACCAGACAGGCAACACACAGTTCGGCATGTAGGGTCTTGGCGGAAGATTACCCTATCTACCTTCCTTATAATGGGGTCCCCTACCACTACCACCTGCCTAGCATTCCTGATCCTAAGTTCTTCCTCCCTTGTATCAGAGATGGCAGTCCCCTGGGTGCTCAAGGGACTAGCCCCCTCCAGACATGCTAATTCCAAGCTGTCCTCCTCCACTTCATCACCTAAGGCGGTAAATCTGTTGGGATGGGCAATCTGGGAAAAAGCAACCCTACCCTTCCGTCCCCCACTTCCCCTAGTAACCCTAACAAAACTACCTCCTCCCTCAACCTTCCCTGTCCCACTTCCACCCACCCCTATATTGGCCCCAGCCAGTGCCTGCTCTCCCCCCAGATTTACCAATCCCTGCAATGCTGCAAGCTGCCCCCTTAGACTCTCCACCTCAGCTTCTAAACGGGTAACTCACTCACACCTGACACAGACATAGGTCCCCTGCACATTGCATGGTACCGAAAAAACTGTCCCTTCTAATACACAACACCAGCACAGTGACGCACAAACCTTGTTTAATTGCCCTTCTTGTTTCAATGCCCTTCTTTTTCTATGTCCTTGAGATCAAGGTCCTTTAGAACAAGGGACTTTATACACGTTCCACACTAGTTCGTTTCACTCACAGGAAACTTACTTTTGTTAGGTTCAAACCACAGGTCCAACCAATGTGAATCCTATTTATCTAATAGGCTCCAGCCCCCACACCAATTAGAGCCAGGAAGAGAGGAAAAAAACAAAACACTTAGTAACCCCTTCACAACCTGTTTGCGATTACAACAGTAATTAATAGCACACTTGGTGCCCTACCTAAAAGTTTTTTTTACTGTAGTGTAGGGACCCTAGCCCACCCCGAACCGCCATGTTCGTTTTTTTAAAAAAGCAGCAGAAATGTAATTACATTGCTTCTTTCCCCCCGCGCTCTGCATTTCTGGCAGCCGCCTCTGTGGGTCCCCTGCTTGCGACTTTCGGCAAGCAGAGTGCCCATATCAGAGCACCAGGGGAACGAAGAACTGCAAGTACATTTCTGCTGCTTTTTTACCAAAACGAACATGGCGGTTGGGGTGAGCTAGGATGCCCTACACTACATAAAACTTTTTTTGTTGAGTGGAAATCTTATGGATGGCACAGTGTCACTTTACAGCAACCTGTACCTCAGGATCTGTTTGCTCTGACAGGAATAATGTCCAGTCATTAGATCCTTTCTTGTTCCTCAGGAGTCATTCACTGCACCCCCTTTTCTTTCTTTACCTCAGAGACCTCAGGTAGAAAATTATTTATTCAAACTGTGCCAAACATGAGCAACGTTTGTCTGTATTATGAGACCTTTATAACTCTACAAAGATTAGTACCTAGTACATAATATTGTAAAGTACACTTTATCGCATCAGGTGTGAACAGTACCATTCACTCCATTCACTTGGTGCGATGTCAACACTTGACATTGCAACAAAATGTTCCCTAGTGTGAACGAGCCCTAAAGCAACGTGTTTTAGAAAAACGCACTGCATAGAAACGCAGTAGTGTGAATGTTATGATTGCAGCTCTATACAAGAATCAACATTGTTGCTTTGTTTTACACATACAGTACACACAAAATGTGTCTAGTTTGAACTAAGCCTAATTGAATCTCAAATACTATGTTATTGACTAAATAGTAACATAGTACCATAGTAATTGAGGTTGAGTAAAGACATACGTCCATCCTTTATACCCTCAATGCCTAATAGCAAACATAACAAAAAGGTAAATTTTTTACATTAGTTAGTTTTGTATTTTTATAAATCTTAAATAAAAGACAACACACTTTATTCCTCTGAATAGACATTAGCAAGTATATATGCACACCTGTATCCTCTGGCTTCAGTTGCAAGCCCACCATGAGTACCCGTGGCTAACCAAACAAGAAACAGCAGGTGACTAACTGTTACAGTGTCTTATTTCCCTTACTATTATAAAGTTAGGTGCCAAGCCTAACATTGACTTCCTGTTCTTATGCAAAGACATGTTACTCTTTGTGTGAGCTATCTTTTGTAGTATTATTCCACGCTTCTAACAAATTGTTACCTCTTTTTGAGGGATATCTATATGATAGAGGGACTGAAAGGAAAACATCACCATGCCCATTTCTCTGAGACAATGAAGTGAGTTTGTTAATGGTTTATTACATTATTTAACCAATAGACCCCATAGAAGCCATGAACCTGTGTCCTGAACTGATAAATGTAATAAGACTGAAACATGACAGGATAGTCTGGGTTCTTTATAGGACCAGATTTACCAATAGTGATCCCTCTCTAACACACTGACCAATAGTGATCCCTCTTGGAAGCTTCATATATCCATTTGACTAGACAGACAAAGTTTTATCCACAGGAGATTAAGAGAACCTATGTGCTTTAACCTTCACAAACACAATTATTCAATTCACAAACACAATTATTCAAATTAAATTCTCAATACAATATACAATAAAATATATTAATCAAAGACACAGACAGCAGCAGCAGCACTAAAAGTAACTTAGTTGGTTTTTAACTTTGCCAGTGCCACACAAAATGGCCATACTTACCTGCCCCTGCGGTGCTCCCCTCTTGCTTACCTGCTAGGCTGGCTGCTGCTTTTGGCAGTCAAAAAGGAGGAGGAAAGGCGGAGCAATACTTTTATAGCCAGCCCCAATCGGCTACCGCCTACCTCTAAGATCACATGGACGATTTGTGGTGATGTTCTGATGCACACTGACAATTTAAAGGGAAACTAGCGAGATATCGGGGCACTTAATGGAAATTTGGTAATAAAAACATTCGGGGGCACCGAGTGAAAGATCTGGGGCACGTGCCCTGAATCTTTTAACATAGATATGCCACTGGTGCAGAATCTAAAGGGGAAACTTGCAACATTGCAGGGCTCAGCAAATCTGGGGGGGGGGGGGGGTTCAGGTACAGGCAGGGGCCAGTAAACTGTAGGATGGAAAACTGGGCAGATAGCATAGGGAAAACCATAGATTTGTAAGGGTCATCAGAGGAAGCGGGGGACAAAAGAGTAGGGCCCCTTCTTCCTGACTAGTCCATCCTAACAGATTTGCCATCTTAGGTAATGATGTTGAAGAGGTCACCTCAGTAGTAGCATGTATCATGCTAATTAGCATCTTTAATACAAAGGGGGGGGCTAGAAAGGCTACACAGGTAGTAGTGGTAGGGGGCTCTATTCTTACAAATTTGTATAGGGTTATCTAGTGCCAAGACCCTATATGTCAAACAGTGTGTTGCCTACCTGGTGCTGTGTTTTGACATGTAGTGGATAGTGTTGACAGGTTATTGGGTGGGGCTGAGTGTGACCCATTGTTCTTGGTTCACATTGGTGCAAACGGCAAAGTTAGAGGAGACAAGATCCTTAAAAATCACTTTTGGGAGCTTGGTGCCAAGTTAAAGGCAAGGACCTCCAGGGATATATTTTCGGAAAAACTACAGCAGCCACGTGCTATGCTAGGAAGACAGCGGGAGCTTAGGAGTATTAATGCATGGCTAAGAGGTTAGTGTAAGGAGGAGGGGTTTGGCTTCTTGAACTGGGCAGATTTTCTGTTGGTTACAAACCCTTTAGGGATGGGTTGCACCTCACTGATGGTTATGCAGCTGTTAAATAATTCTCATAACTGGATTGTAAATTTAGAAGGACATTCCTTGTTTAGACATGATAGAGAAAATAGGAAAGGGGGGGTATGCATTTATGTTAAACAAGAGTTAAAGCCGAAATTAAATAGAAGCGATAACTGTTGATATGGATGTTAAAGCGGAGGCAAAATGGGTAAAATTGGGCAACAGGAAGGGGTGTAGCAATCAGGAAGTGAGTCAGCTTCAAATGCAGATGGCAAGGGCTCAAAATATTACCAGTTGGTTAGAGCGTCGGCTCCTCTACTTCACTTTCTGTAGTGGGAGTCCATTCACATGGCATTCCGGAAACCATCCAATAGCATAGGATACATAGAAAAAGAAGGACGGACTGCTACCGACTACGGATAAAACTTAGCTTTTATTGCCGAACAAAGCATACTTCACAGAGGGAGACAAACATAGTGCCCTGGCGCGTTTCATGACGTACAACTCGTCACGAAACCCGTGTACCTCTGATGAAGTGACGAGGTGTACGTCACGAAATGCGTCAGGGCACTATGTTTTATCAGTAGTCGGTAGCAGTCCGTCCTTCTTTTTCTATGTATCAGATGGCAAGGGCTGCAAGTTTGGGGAACGTTCTGATTATGGGGGATTTTAGTTACCCTGACATTGATTGGAGAAGTGGAGCTGCTAACGAAGTAAAGGAGAATAGGTTTCTAAATGTTCTACATTAAATTTTCTCTCACAGATGGTTTTTAAGTTCCTACTAGAAAAGGTGCTCTGTTTGAATCATTAATATCTTACGACACAGAGTGTATTATGAAGGTAACTGGAAGCTTAGGGAATAGTGACCATGAGGACTGAAAATGTGGAGCAATTACTGTAAATAATGGGGATATGATAGTCAGGTCAAGGCCATACTGTAGTGCGTCCAAGCGATCTGGAAGCACGCAAAAAAGCATTTTCAGTGTACTTGTGCACGTTGCCATGCTCTGTGATTGCACAATGTTGCGCAATCCAAGCGAATGCAATTGCGCAAGAAATACAGGTCACATGCCTTCTGATTAGTGGATTGCAGTACAATGCGCAGCATTGAACCTAGTGTGGCCAGAGCAATAGGCAGCGTGGCCTAGCCTTTACAGAGGATACTGATAAAGCACACATCTTAAACAAGTTTTTCTTTCTGTATACACAATAGAACATCCAAGTACAGATAGCATAGAGTATAGATGCAATAAAGATATAATGGATGCAACTGCACTTTGGTTAACTGAGGATACGGTTCAGAAACAATTAAATAAGGTTAATATAAATGAAATATTTTCTCATATTCCCTCATTTCTGGAAATGTACCTCTGGATTGGAAAAAAGCAGATGTCATTCCAATATTCAAAATATTCAGAGCCTGATAATTATAGACCTTTAACTTTAGTGTTGGGACAGATTCTGGAAAATTTGATATAGGAACATATTCTAGAGTATTTTTAAAGGACAACTCCACCCTCATAAGAACATCTTTCAGAAAGAATGGTCTCTTTAAAATATGTTGATATATCATAGTTTGTCCTATGAATTCATTACTGTATGCCTGCTATGCTTCTGGATGCCTCATGGAAACTGAGCAATTTAGAAACCTATACTGAGCCTGTACTGAGCCTGGGCATGCTCAGAAGAGGCAGGCAGGGGATTAACATTCAGTCATTGGCTGTGATGTTAACTGTCAAACTATAACTGACAGTTGCTAACTGGAAGAACCAGGAAGCAGAAACAGGGGCAACAGGACATTGTACAGGATTTCACTTAGGCACTTGTGGGTGCCTAAGTGATCCCCCCCACCCATAAAATGTAAAAAAACGGCCGCGAAAAGTTAACCCCTCGTTAAAGAGGAACTGTGGTCCAAAAATGACTCTCCTGGACATTTTTCCAATTTCTTTTCATTGTTTATTTTGTATATCTGTTGTATTCAATTAGATCAACTGCACTTCCTGTCAATGGATGACAGTCAATCTGCCCTGTGTCTCCTCCTCCCCTTGCAGCCCCTTGTCCCTCCCACTCATGGACCCCATGGCCCCTCCATTTGCAGGCCCCCCTTGGCCCCTTCCTTTACAATCCCATGTGGTCCCGCCCACTCATGGGTTCCTTAGCCCTGCCTACTCGTGGGTGCTGTGACCCCGCCCACTCACGGGTGCCGTGGCCCACTCAGAACCCCCCTACAGAAAACTGAAGAGTTTGAACTCTGCCTGAAAAGTTTCACATAGCAGAAGAGTAGGGCTGTCGATTCCCTTACCTTCACTGTGGGGATCTTCACACAGCAGGGAGGGGGAGGGACTTCCTGTCTCTTGTCCTGTCACTAAAGTCTGAGGCTGTGCTCGCCGGCGGCGAGGTGGTGGAGCAGCCTTAGGAATGTCACATGTCAGCCTTCTACCTATTAACTTTCTGGTCAGTAATTTCTTTATATCTTGGGTTGTGGAGCACGTAGAGAGGTGGTTGATGGCTCATTTTAAATGTATGAAACTGGCCATTTCATTTTTGGAGACCACAGTTCCCCTTTAAAATCAGAGACAATATATATTTTAATACAGATACTAAAAACTGTTAAAACAAACATTGTTTAATAAAGGTTGAAGATACTAAACTTGGAAAAACTATTGCTACACTTGCAGCTAGATAAAATACAGTATTTAATATACTGTACAGAGCTGCATCCCCAAGTTGCATTATATAAATAAACATATACATACATACATACATTCATACATTTAATGGTACACTTCCTAGTATTATTTATAAATTTTCTAGTGTCCTTGACCGCACCATCTTCTGGAAATAGTCCCCAAGAACATTGCTCCTGTTTAGTGCCTTGCTCTAAAAAAGTGAGCATTGTATTAATTATACAGTAAATATATCAGAGGACAAAGGTCAAAGGTTATGAACACAATATTGGGCACATGAACGTCATATTTCTGATCTTGTCAAAAACTTTTTGTGCGAATTTCCAAAACAGAAGTGTCAATTTAAAGGGCATGTCCAACCTGGAAATCATCTTTTTATATAAGGAGGTAGCAGCTGCCCACCCCCAAACGCCATAATATTTTTTTTTGCATTATGCTTATTTTACAGCCCCTTCTCTCCTATCCAACTCCCTGCTTGCGGAAGTTGCAAGCAGGGGCTAGTCCGCCATCCGCGTCTGTGATTGGCTAAGACGTGGCCAATCACAGACGAGGCTTACGTCATTGAAGGAGAGAAGGCTCTGTAAGTAACGATGAAAGCATTTTTTTAATAGAAATATTATGGCGGTTGGGGATGGGCAGCTGTTACTTACTTTATGTGAAAGGGGATTCACACTAGGTGCCACGGCCTCAGAGGATGGATCTGGATGGTGGGAGGGCCTCAGACCTTGATGAGGTTGAGGCAGAAACAGGCACCGGATGAGTCACTGACAGCTTAGGTAAGGATTTTTTTAAACTACAGAGCGTAGGGTTAAATTTCAGTTTTGGGGGTGGAGATATCTCTTTATGATCTTGGTATTACACCATAAAGGGAAAACTACAACTAAAGCATGTAACACACAATTTTATTTTATAACAAACACACAGTGTATGTTTTAACATTTTTTGCAACTTTATTAAATATCTTTTGTCTGTGGTTTTAATTGTAATTTGGAAAGATATACAGCTTTATACATAAGGCAAATTCTGATATTTTAGAGCACTCTGCTTCAGATTTATGTTGCACATAAACTTTCAGCTACGTTCTGAAAACCGTCGCTATAATTATAAGTTGTCTCAAGCACTTTGTATCCCTCAACCCACTTATATCTTTATATAGTCCCTCCCACTTAGATTGAAAGCTCTTCAGGGCAGGGATCCTAGTCCTAATATGTCAAGGCACACCACAGTAAAGGTGAGGCCACACTGCTTGTGTTTGCACGCGAGAATGTGTTGCCGTGATTGTGATCGGCCGATTTTTTTTTTGTAAAAACGCAAAACGCATGTGCTAAGATTACGTTGCTAATTGTGCACAGTATTTGTACTTTATGAATGAATAGAAGAATTTGAAGAAGATACCGTGTGCACTAACATCTGTATGTGTGTGTATTTCTAACATGTGTATGAAACATTATAAATAAAATTCTATATACATACATCTATATAATTGCTGTACAATCTTGTCGGGGTTCTACCCTCTGACTTGCGCTGGGACCCAACCAACGAGAAGCCATGCATCCTGCAGAACGTTCTTACTCACTGGTTTGCTCAGCCACCAAGAATGAAAGCAGCACCCGGACAAGCAGAAGATTTACAACAAATATCTCCCATTAGATTCATTTATAAGAAAAAAAAAACTCAAATGTGGTTTAGGCAGCATTTCAGGATGTAACCCACAGGAAAATGCTTGTGAAGGTTCTCATTCATCCAGTTCATGGTATATCTGTTGTATTCAATTAGATCAACTGGACTTGAAGTTTAGTTAAGATTAAGATAAGATTTGAGCTACCTTGTAGCGTGAAACATAATGTCTATTGAGCGGAGCCATAAACCAGGATCCCATGATGCAGTCTCGCAAAGAGGTTTACAGCATTGCGGGATTGCAGTCAGTTAAGTTTTTGTGGCCACAATATAACATTGCTCCCTATATCTGTGTGTGTTTTACTAGCACATTTACAAAGGAATACACCCCTTGTTGCTGGTTGAGACATATAGGGGGTGATGCCATATTGGCCACTAACAAAGAGCAAAACAGCACCTGACTGTGATACCATAATGCAGTAAATCTCACAAAGGGATTTACTGCATCTTGAAATCTCTGAAAGGTAAGTAATGCCACTTTCATTACTGCATTGGACCCTTATCGTCTTTCCTAATTCATATTCTGTTAGCAATATGAACTTCAACGTGAAACAAAGTCTGCATCTTGTGGTTCCATTATACCACTCCTATACCATAACATCTTTTCCATTTGTCCATTCCTACCTCACAATATAGTTTCGTTAAGGAGCTACAGCACATACAGTTTTCATTTGCCAGGTTATACCTGGACTAATTCTTTATTAACCCTTTAAGTGGCGCAGATTGTATGGTGTACGATCTCCACTTAAAACAGAGGTGTCAAACTCGCAGCCCTCAGGATGTTTGAAAACAACAACTCCCAGCATTCCCTGATTGCAGTATGTAGGTAGGGAATGCTGGTAGTTGTATTTTTCAAACATCTGGAGGACCGCGAGTTTGACACCTGTGACTTAAAAAGGACCAAAGGGCCACAGATCTTTCCAGAAAATAAAGCTATAATTAGCAAAATAGATGCAGGTTATTATTCCAGTGAATGAGGGAAACTAAGCCTATATTAGGAAATTTTGCAGAGATACCAAAAAGAGACCAAATTGAATTTTTAGGATCAGTAAAGTGTGCAAAATCACATCTGTTGTATTCAATTAGATCAACTGGACTTGAAGTTTAGTTCTTGAAGACGTTTCGCTAGTCATCCGACTGGCTTTCTTAATTCAGAATGACTTGTACAAGAATCTGTGGCAATTATGTACCCTGGAAAATCCCAATTAGCATATCACAGCCAAGTGTTAAACTTCAAGATAAACTTCAAGTCCAGTTGATCTAATGGAATACAACAGATACACAGGAAAGTGGTTTGTATAATCAATTATTTTCCTTTCATAACAACTAGACACAGACAGTGGTATTAGTTATGATGCATGCTGTCAGCCCAAATATAAACATACTAGCTTAGATACATTACTGCCACAAGTATACAGGACCAAAAATGTAAAAAAAAAATTTAATGGGAAAATATGTATATGTGTTTTTAATACAAGACCTAATGCACATGCTCAGTTTGTCACAGTATTCACACAAAGTGCCTTTGTTAAAATTTGCCTCTGACCATATTAAATGTCTTTAAAGGATATCTATACGCTAAAAATTAACTATTTAAAAATGGAAAGTACCTGGGGCAGGCAGGTAGAATTGATTATTCCTACCTCACAATATCATTTTGTTGAGGAGCTACATCACTAACAGTTTTCATTTGCCAGGTTGGACTATTGTAAAAGATAGTGCTGAAGCCAGGAGGAAGACTGGCATAATCAGTTTTCTTTGGGTTGGTGCTCCTCACAAAAACAATATTGAGAGTTAGGAATTACCAATCCTATATGCCTGTCCCATGTACTTTTCAGTTTAAATGTTTTTTTAAATAAATTTTATACACGATAGTTATCCTTTAAGCAGTATTGGATAAATCCAATTAAAACCATACTCTCTTTACCTATCACCAAGCCACTATTTGCCAGGATGCTCGACATGCCTCATTAGGCACGGTTGCCCCCAGGACTTGGAGTGCAAGGTGTCTGTGCTGAAGCTGGGGATACTCAAGAATATCGAATCAGAACAGGGCATGGAACCAGCTGGATAGCTGGAAACAGATTGTGTCACCACAGTACAGGGAGGTAATCAAATACAGAATCAGGAACAGAGTCAAAAGGTCATTCACGGGAAATCAGGAAATCTGTCAGACAAAATGTGGTACCAGGGGTGAAGAAAGAGATGTAGTTCCGAAATGGTTGTCCATACAGACAGCAAAGAAGCATAGACACATACCCACCAACTTGATACAGGTATATACACCTACTGACCTACCCTTCCATTCCTGTGGAAGCTATACATAAAGGGTAACTATAGTAAAAAACATATCTGTTGTATTCAGTTAGATCAACTGGACTTAAATTTTAATTCTAGCATATAATAAAAAACAAATTATGACCAATCATCAAAAAAGGTTTTTTACCCCCCAACCTGACACAGGTACACACCCTTTCATTTTCATGGCAGCCATACTATAGAGTAACTATAGTAAAAATTACAATGTTCTCTTTCATAGCCATAGCAAGATTATTGAGTTTTATAACCTGCCGTACAGAGACAAGCATTCCCTTCCAAATGACGACTTTTAAGCTAAATTCGAAGTTTATACTTTTTATACATTTTCACTTATATCGTTCCTTATCCTCCTTAGGCTGAGTGAACACAGGACAAAACTGATCCCATATTAAGACAACTGAATGAGAAACTGATCAGTTGTCTGTTACAGCTGTTATTTCTATAAGAATAGATGCATGGCCTATTGAAGACCACACGATCTGCCAAAATATGCTGCCATATCTTACTCATTTTTTAGTCTGAATGATTAGGATATGCCAAACAATCCCCTTTGATACCATATATTAAGTATACTTTGAAGGTATATTTCTATTTGACTCATATTTTTTTTTAGTATGAGAAAGGATAACCACTGTAGTTTACAATGCTTTATTATATAGATAGTTTGTGCACAATATACGTGTAGTGGATTTCTATGGGGGGAACTGTACATTATAGCCTTATAATATTTACAGTTCCGGGAGAAGGAAACAAGAAGCCACAAAGGGGTAGTTGATAATAAATAATGCACCATGAACTGTAAATTATAGGGATATTAGAAGTAATAACCTCGTACTTTTCTCTAATCCCAATATTCCTTGGTGACTTCTAGTATCCTTAAATAATTTACAGTTAGAGGTGCATTATCCACTATATATCCTTCCTGACACCCCCCCCCCCCAACACACACACACACACACACACACATAAACCCTCCACCTCTTGATATAGAAACTAGAGTGAATCCTGGTATATTTTCAATTGTCTTGGGATGTATAGTTTGTAACTATTACATAGATGTCCTCTTAGTACCGTATATACTCGAGTATAAGTCGAGGTTTTCAGGCTGTAAAAACAGCCTGAAAACTGAACCTCGACTTATACTCGGGTCAGTCACTCACTTGATGGAGGAATCCGGCTGCCGCATTCACTGATCGTCGCATCCACTGACGTCACTACTCGGCGCTGGGAAATGAGACCGGCGCCGAGTACTGACGTCAGTGGATGCGACCATCAGTGCATGCGGCATCCGGATTCCTCCATCACAGTGCATGCGGCACTCAAGTGAGTGATGTCGGGGGCCCAAACTCTCCTTCAACTGTGACAGCATCCACAGCACCTGGAAAAAGGTAAGTCTGCATAAAAAAACTGTACTGTACTGTAGTGGAAGGGTGGGTACTGTAGTGGCAGGGAAATAGGGTTTTATTCCTGGGGGTGGGGGGGGAGAGTAAGGGAGTCATTTGGGTCAGGGACAGGATAGGTAAGGTAAGGTAAGGTAAGGCTGCATAAAAAGAACTGTACTGTACTGTAGTGGAAGGGTCATATTTTCTACCCTCGACTTATATTCAAGTCAAGCAGTTTTTACAAATTTTTGAGGTAAAAATAGGTACCTCGACTTATACTGGGGTCGACTTATACTCGAGTATATACAGTACTTTTCGTATGTACTACTAATCATTGCTTTGTATAATTTAGCATTACTATGTTTTATTAATATTATTCATATTCATTTCAAACAGGAATATGAAAGTCAGGAAATACACAGACCAATACAATACATCAGTTTTAACGGCCAATAATTCTACAACAACATCAAATGTATCCAGTAATTCTTCGAAAAAAAGCCACAAGAGAAAAGATTCAGAAGTAAAGGAAAGGAGCAATACTTTTAAACAAGTGGTTTCCTTTCTTAATAAGGCAGAAGATGAACATGAGACATTTGGTCGCAGTTGCGCTGCAAAATTGAGAAACATGTCTCTGGAACAACGTGTATGGCTGAAATTATTATTACTAATGCTCTACATAAAGGGTTAATGGAAAAGCTGACATCCCAGCATGTGTGCATGTGTGAGTATGGGTTATTAACCTCAACCACAAATTCAACAGCATCCTCCTTATTATCCACCAAATACCTCATATGACCACATTTATCATCAGACACATGATTATAATACAGATAATACCCGTTATAGTAATCTGTAAAAATTCATTTTTTTTTTTTCCAGTTTTTGTTCTTTGGGTATCCATTATTTATTTCAGTTGTTCATTTCGGTTATTATTTTTTGTTATTTATTTTTGTTATTTGCTACAGTTGAATTGTATTACATATGTTATTTTTCATTTTATTTTTAATTAGGATTTTTTTTTTCATTCATTGTGTCTCTTTCTCAATTAAAATTATCGTCTATCCCCTTATTTTATTATTTATATTACTTTTAGGTTTCCCTATCACTACAGTTAACTTAATCTATTTTATGGTCTTTGCTGTGCCTTCATAATCTATTTTTTGTTCTTTGCTGTGCCTTCATATGTTTCATATCTTATAATTATTCTCATAATAATTCTGCATTGTGGTCTATAAATAAATATAACACACCTACAATATCAATAAAAAATCGCGCTTGCAAATATGTGTAAATCCCGGTAATGTAGATGTACGCTATTTATTGGCGTTACAATCATGCACTCAAAATTAGCGCAAATGTGATATTGAATCACGATCGTGTGGTGTATTTTTTGCGCTGCACAGTGATGTTACATAAGTGTAAAACCCTGGAGGGGTTGTGCTTCGTACATGTTTACCATCTATAGCTCCACCGCAGGAAAATTCCATAACTGATCAAACTCATCTGCTACTGACAGCCATTCCTCTACTGTTGAAGGGAACTGTAAAAGAAAAAAAAAACAAAATTTAGACATCTTTCTAAATGTTTTACATTGAAAATATAAACCTTAATTTATTTTTCAATTACACTTTTACTTTTTTAACAATGATTATTTTGTAATATAGTATAAGATCAACAACTTACCTTCATGTATTCCCCTGTTAAAGATTTTATTATGGCATCACAAGTATCTGGGATGCCTAGTGCCTGTGGAGAAATACCAGTAGTGATCGTCCTGTTGCAAGCAGAGCAAGCCTAGGGCCCAGAAAACTTCTAGGGGCCCAGCTTCAGAAGCAGTAACAAAAAACAGTCTATACAATATATGTAGCAAAAAAAAGGGGCCTTAAATGATGCCTTGGGTTCCCATATGATCTTAATCCATCTCTGGTTGCAAGATACCGCAACGTAGCTGTGAGTCTTTGTTCAGGACTTATGGCTTTTCTCATGCAGGTATCCTGTTTTCCACTAAATTGAGTAGTTTTTGGAAACAGGCATCAGACATTCTTATATAATTCTGGAAATCTGCTGGGTATGTTGTTTGCAGATTGTCATGCGAAATGTTTTCTCTTACTAAAAGCCAGTTTTTGGTCCACATTCTTCTCTTGGTTTTGTTTTCTCATTTCTGATTGTTGTAATCCTCTGTTTCCTCTAACAAGTACATTAAAGCAAGTGCTTTTTTTTGTGGTTGGAGAACATGATAAATAAGAACACCCCAAAAAAAAAATTACTTGGTGTAAATGACGTTCGTTCGTTGAAGCAAAACAAACGAAGAGCATTCAGTAGCGTTTCATTCGGTATGTGATTGCGCTCGTTGAATGGACATGCTCGTTACGTGGCCACGTTCATTACGTGGACACGTTCGTTACGTAATAACGCTCCTAAAGTAATTGCGTTCGCATTGTAAATAGTACCTTTGTTGCGCTGTACGTTTTCGTTTGTTGCATGTCCACAATGGTGTGTTTATACAACATTCGTTTAATCGTACCTTAACGTTCCCACCAAAATGTTTCCAACTACATACTGTTTATGCGAACGTTCCCACCAAAAACATTCGCGCCAATACTTCCCGCCAAAATGTTGCAATACACCTAAATGCTCCACCCAAACCAACACTATAAATTGAAAACTTCGTTCAGAACTAAACTCTTGATGATTTGAAACATTTGTTCGTTTATAACAGAGGCTGCTGCTGGACTGATTGGGAAATAATCTTTTAATTTTTGAAAGAAAGCTACAGAAGTCCATCTTTTTGGAATACTTTGCTGCTGATCTGGTTTTGAAGCAACAACTCAATTTTTGTCAGGTAAGTGTATTTTTCCCATATACATGTGCTGCCATGCTAATTGTCCCTTTTTTTGACTTGTCATGTGATTGTCATTCTGTTTGCAATAAAAGTCAGGTGTTTTTTCTGTCATTTTGTATTTTTTACTCCCCCCATTAGCTGTCCTGAATTATGTCCACACTCTGGATGCTGCTGTTTTTATTTATGGTATATGATTTAAACTTTGCTTTTCATGTGGAATTACCGGTTATCGTATTTGTTCAATGTAGGTGTTGTTTTGAGCTCTAATTGGAGCATTCTTGCATTCTTGCTGAATTCTGTGTGGTACATCTTTTGAATACTTTGCTGCTGGTCTGCTTGTGAAAGAAAAGCACAAATTTTGTCAGGTAAGGGTTTTTAAATATGTTTAAATCACAATGTGTTTATTTTAATATATATTAATTTGTCAATTCTTTCATCTAGGTGCTGTTGTTATTTTATTGTAAGTGTTTTTTTTTTATTGTTAAGTGTTCAATTTGCGATCATGGGGAAAAAAGATTTGCATTGGAAAAGGGCAAGTTCCATGTCAGAGCGTGAAATGTTACTTATGGTAAAGTTGTTTGACAAACATGATTTTCATTGTAAAAATAAAGTGTACAGAAGGCCAAATTTAAGGAAACATAGAATATTGAATGACACGATTACCCTGATCCAAAAGTAGCACGTTTCATGGACCAGTTGCGAAAGCGCTGGTCGGACCTGAAAAACCCTGAAAAAAATCAACTGGAAATATTACGAAGACTCAATGTAAAACGTACCGTATATACTCGAGTATAAACCGAGGTACCTAATTTTACCTAAAAAAAAGGGGGGGGAAAATAGACTGACTCGAGAATAAACCGAAGGTGTAACCCCTTCTAGTATTTGCCACTTTAGATGTTTGGAAACTACAACTCCCAGCATGCTTTATTGTGGCAAATACTTGCAAATAGGGGTAAATCCTCCTTTATTTGTGCATACAGTATGCACAAATAAAGAAGGTTTTACTCTTATTTCTAAGTATTGTGTGCCCTGGTGTCCCTGTGCTATTCTCCTACCTTGTCCGGCGGACGCTCGCTCCTCGCTCCACATTCTCTGTGCTTCAGGATGATGTCACTACGCGGCGCCGCAAAGTGAGAGGCCCCGGGTAGTGACGTCATCCGGAAGCGCACTGAAGATGCGGATCGCGCGGCCGCCAGACAAGGTAGGAGAAAGACTGTCTCGAGTATAAACCGAGGTAAGATTTTCAGGCTTTTTTTAAAGCCTGAAAACCTCGGTTCATATTCGAGTATATACGGTATGTCTAATTTGTTGTGCTAAAATTGATATACTATTATTAATATTGAATAATAATAGATTTTAATATCAATCTATCAACAGGAAATAGACCACTACTAATGAAAAATGTAGAGAACCAGCATGCACTTTTTAGATAAAAAAAAATTCAAATAGAAAAAGAAATGTCAACATCAGGTGTGTATAACTATGAAAATGTAATGTGTTGTGGCATTTAATGTAATTCTATTTGCATTTCCTATTATTTTACATCTTAATTAACAGAAACAGAGCAGTCGACACAGAAGCACATTAAAGAAACCCAAAAAACAGATGCAGCAGATGAAATTGAAGAAGTTTTACAAGGTATTTATATTTTTAGAACTATCAAGTCCTTGCACACAATGTAAATATTAAAATGTTAGCTAAAATTTCTCTCCATTCAGATGCACCTTCCAAACTTGCTCACAGCACGACAGTACAAACAACTAACCATTAGTCTGAAGCATCATCAGAAGTACCAAAAAATGTGTACAAGAAATGTTTTTGATTCATTTTAATAAATGTAATAGGCATTTAAATAACATTCAAAACGAGATGTTGCTCATGAAGAAAGAAATGAAGCATATGAGGCAGTGTTTTGAACATTCCAGTGATGTACAAGATTTGTAGTTTATCCATTGGTGGAAGACATGTTTCACTCGGAACCTGTTGTTGAACTTTCTGTATTTTTGGACTACTGGTTGAATAAGGTTGAAGTTTGTGAAAGAAAACTATCCCCTAACCTAGCAGGGTTATGTTATGTAATTTTTATCTTATTTGAAATTTGTGCATTTTAATTCCAGATCCAGGACAGACATGTATCATCCCACATCTTCAGAGAGTCCAAGGTGAGTGTCCGAAGCAAACTTCATCTCTGGGTATGGTTGATTAGATATTGTGAAAGGTAGGACAGGACTGTCCAAATTACTTAACACAATACACAGAGATGAAGTTTGTTTGAGACAGCCACCATGAACTCTCTGCAGATGTTGGATGCTACATTTCTTGTATATGCAAACAAGTATGCCAATTCAGACCAGCAGCAGTCTATCCCCAAACCTAGCAAGTTTATGTATATTTTTTTATATGCTGTGAAATATGTGCATTTTCTTTCTTGTTTGAGACAGCCACCATGGACTCTGCAGATGTTGGATGCTACATTTCTGGATTTGACAATTTATCTTCAAACAAAATAACAAATTTGCATGAGGTACATAGTTGCACAGCTTTATTAACTTGAGGTTTTATTAAACATTTTGTTACATTGTAATAAGGGAACTAGGTTAATGAAAACAATATTTTAACTACAAGTGAACAGCCATAATTTAAATTTAACAACATTATAAATTCATATAGAAACTTACTTTAAAATACATTAAATTAAGCAAGCAAGAAATAACTTTGAAAAAATGAACATCTCACGTTAGCACAGAGAACATCTGACGTCCGCACAGAGAACATCTGACGTTTGCATGACTATCGTTGCTATTATCAATGTTGTGTGTACAATAGTCGTTTGAAAAATGAGGATTGACGATGTTGTTGTTGAACGTTCGTCAGCTGTATCGTACAAAAATTATGTAACGTGTGTACGAGCCTTTAGTGTGGGGGTCCCCCAGATCTGTTTTGAGGCTGTTACTGTTCTCTCTCTACACTATCTATTTCTGGAATTTAATCAGTTAATTTGCTTAAAGTATCACCTATACACTGATGATATCCAAATTTACGTGTCCAACCTCACACTAACCCCTGAAGTTCAATCTCAAATCTCTAAATGTCTGGTTTATATTTTCTCCTGGATGGTGCACCGCTGATGTAAACTTAATCTATTCGAAACTGTACGTATTGTTTTCCCTCCTAAACCTGGACCTAGCCCAACCATCACTATTTCTATTGATAATGTGGTCATTAACCCTGTTGAAACTACTCACTGTCTTGGAGAAATCTTTGACTCTTCTCATCACGTTAACAATGTCACCAGGACGTGTCCTTTTCTTCTTTGCAATATTGCCAAGATCTGCCCTTCCTTCTCTCGCTCCACTACTAAAATGCTTGTACGTGCCCTTATAATCTACCATCTTGACTATTGTAAAATTCTTCTACTTGGTCTCCCAGCCTGCTCCCTATCCAGTCGATCCTGAACTCAGCAGTTTGGATCATTTCACTCTCCTCCGAGAACCTGCATCCCCGATACTGCAGTCTATGCAGTGGCTTCCCATTAAGCAAAGAATAATATTCAATACCCTTTTGACCTTTAAATCTCTACAATCTGCTGCACACCTTATCTATCTTCTCTCTTTGCCCCATATATTCCTGGCCATGCCCTCCGTTCCTTACAAGACAATCTTCTCCACAAACCCCCAGCAAACACTGCCTCCTCCCACCTTAAACCATTCTCTCTTGCTGCTCCCTAACTTTGGAACTCTCTCCCACTCTCACTTTGCCAGGTGACAACCATTAGCTCTTACAAATCTTAACTGTCATCCTGCCATTCTGAGCACCATCACAAAAAATGATCTTGTGGTTTATCTGTATAATATCTTGCACTTATGATTATATTTTTGGGAAAATAATTGCATGTTTAATTATATTATAAGTTATTTGTTCTTGATCCATTTTGTTTGTGATTATTTTGTTCATGGTGGTGGGCACAAGCTAGCTGGCCTAGGGGAGAAAAAAGTATTTATCTGGCCCTGCTTACTTAAATGAATTAATAGTGTTTACTTTAATGATACAAACATATTGTATCTTAAAAGTCACAGAGACAAATCATTACCCAATTGCATTTTATGCAGTCAATTTATAAGCCACTAGTGACTAGGGATGGCCGGTTCGCGGATCCGAACCCGGATCCGCCGCGGATTTATCCCGTTCGCGAACGGCGGATTTTTCCGGATTTTCCGCCTTCCGAACTTCCGATTCGCGGATTTTTCGTATTTTCGAAAATTTCCGGAAAATACGGGAAAACATGTATTTTCGAAAATACAAGGGTTTCTCTTAATTCCTAACATACGTATTTTCGAAAATATTCGAAATTACGAGGATTACTTGTATTTTCGAAAATACATATTTTCGAAAAATACGTGAAAACTCGTAATTTCGAAAATTTTCGAAAATACGTGAAAACTCGTAATTTCGAAAATTTTCGAAAATACGAAAAATCTCGTTATTTCAAGGGTATTTTTAATTTTAACGGGTCCGCTCGCGGATTTTCGAATTTTCGGATTTTTTCGAAAATTCGCGGATCCTCGAGCGGACCGGATTTTGCGAAGTTCGGACATCTCTACTAGTGACATTATAATCCCACGGGACTGAATATATCTTCTTTAAGTCTGTGTCACACAGTCCAGCTGTCTACACACAACTGAATTGTTTTCGTTACATTAGCAATGCATAACACATGATTATTTGTGCAGTGAAGAAATGTTCAAACCCATATTGCTATTTATACGTGAAGTAACGGAGTGTGTGGTCTTCCCAGGCAGTCAGTCCAGTTATCTCCTAGGAAGTTAGTAAAAAACATAAACATCAATCATTTCAATTCAAGTGCTAAATAATTCAAACCAAGATAAAAATGAAACCATATATAAACATATAGACACAAAGTGAAATAGATATGCACTGCTTGAAAGTGTGGAGGACCATGTTATTGGCTATAGGATTTCACAATTACTATTTATAAAACGCACGTTTTATTTTTTACATGTGTAAAATGCATGTTCACCCCCAAACTAAAAATTCCATATCTGTAAATTATCTTGTCAAACACTAAAACTGCAATATTTTTAAAGATCTAACAATCCATTTTATTCAGCAAATTGTTATTTTCCCAGTCTTTCTGCCTTCTTCCGGGTAGCAACAATCAGTCGTGGCCCAGTGACTAAATAGTAGATTTATAATATTTTTCCAGTCTTAGTTCCTCGTCAAGAATGGATTCATACCACTACATTCTCGGATACATCAAGTGATCCAGTTCACATGTTGGATTGGGAAATTACAAAAAATAGGAGCCAGATTGATCTGCTCTGAAGGTTTCAATTACCTTCAAATAAGCACATTATTGAGAAATCCATTTCACAGGGCTGTGCTAAGATCAGGTTCACTTCTTTATCCTTCCCCTGCAGTTTTGCACTATGTTGCTGGGTATGCAGATTAAAAGCAATTTAAAGAGTTACTATGAAGCGAGAGAGACTATGGCAGATTGTGGCAGATGCTAAACCATCTTCTAAAGTGTGCAAACCAGTTTGGAAACTATTAAAGAAATGCTGAACAATTAAAAATTCTCACAGTACACTGTATACCGGTACTTGCTTTAAAGCTAGTTACAGACATTTGATTTCGCACACAATGACTAATAATGGCCACTAATTTTGCCTGATTTACCAAAATATTTACCGCTGTGCAAAGTGGTAATATAAGAATTAACAAGTCATTCAGAAATATTAATAGAGCTGTGTGACTAAAGCTAGGTATAGACATGGGATTTTGCACGCAATGCCCTACTGCACGACAAATAGCCATTTCGGGTAATAATTTGTTCTTGCAGTGGCCATTCAGTTTGGCATCGTTGATGGTCAAATCATCAATGACAATATCAGTGTTGCCACTTTAATTCACATAATGTATTTCTATGCACAAACCATTTGCAAACCATTGAACCTTTTTTAGTGTGATCCAGACCTGTGAGACAGACAAGGCTATTATCACTACAACAGAGTTGAGGAATTTTCTTTTTCATTTAACAAATAGATGTGATTTTCTGTTTAGCTCAAACAAGTCTTTATTCCCACTATAAATGCCATAATCCTGCTTTTAAAAGTCAGTTCGAGCTTATCCTTTCCATTCTGCAATTGAATTCATTTTGTTTATTCACTAAGTACTCACAGGACTGGGATTTACAATCAGAGCCATACAGAAAGGGCATGTAACAGCTTTCAGGGAAGCAATGTAAGAAATGTGTAAGCTATTATTTTTCCATGTATTCAAGGTATGTTTGACATCCATTCAGTCAATAAAAGATTAAATGCAGGTCAAATTCTGTATGACAGTGCTTTTCATTAAATGATTCACAAAGGCAAATAGAAAATGATAACCCTTGTATTAAGAAATGCAGTAGGTCAGTGTAGTATAAGTCTTAATTTAAATATGGTCTTTGTTTTTCTGCACACATGCCTGATGTAAGAAATCTTTTTTGTTGTTTTACTTTTTTATATTGTTTTTTGCTAGAATTTAGGCAAAATTATTGAGTGAATAAAATTGACCCATATGTCCAGCCTATAACCAGTTGAGCATGTATTTATACTGCATATAAATACATACATAGATTTTGGTTCCCTTGTCTTGTATTGTGGAGACTTTGCTTTGTTTAAGACTATAAATTGTAATGACTGCATCCTGAAACAGAGGAAGCCTCTCTAATAAAGCATATTATTAATTTGCTTTGAAAGAGACAAATTACTTTTTGGACTGGTGGAATAAACTCCCAAGAACAAATAAAAAATAATAAATGCACATTCCTTAGCTACTATATGTGCATTTGTATACATTATTAGCAATCTGCCAAAGATGACAGACAGAATCTGCAATGGAGTACAAACAGTCACGATCGTTCTCCCAATCTCAAGTATAGGGAGAATGTTTGTGACTGCTATACGACCACGGCCAAGGAAAATTTTCTGTTTGACGCAATTGTTGCCAACGTGGAACATCCCGTTGGTACCGGTACTTTATTTGGAATATGTGTACCCAGTTTAACACAGAATTTAATAGTAATTTAGCTTAAGGAGTCTTTCCTCACTACCTGAAGTAGCTCTACGGAGTGAAACGTGTAGTGGTGATGTGTGGATTTTCAAACATATCGGGGAAGCTCTAGTGCACGACTCAGTCCCGACTGCATATTACCCGCTTACAAGCTGTATCGGGATTACAGCTAGACGAGTGCTATCTCACTTGTCTCTGATGCTTACACCCATCCAGGAGGATCCCAAGAGCTGCAAGCCACGGTCGGATAACTGTCTACTGCCCGGGGGACCAGAGAAACTTCATTAGCTGTGTCGGGACTTCTCTTTACTATAGGGACTGGTGACATATGGTGCACTTTCTATGTTTTTCTTGCTCCCTAGATATATGCAGGTGTGCACACACCAGTAGAAACTTTTTGATATTACCTTCTTTGAATAGGATCTGTCCGGACGGTTTATACATTTAAGGGACTGTGCGGATCCTTTTGATTTATGACTTTTATGGACACGCTGCTCTCTATTAGCTGCCTTAGCAATACATTTTTTTTTTATCTTTTTATTGGCAGAGTCATTTAGATTAAGTGCATATCACCAATTTTGACTGGGTAATATTTTATATGCCATGTCTGTAGTACGAGCTGGCCAGCTCAGTGTGTATTTTATTAGATTTATTTACTGATGTAATAAATTGTATTATTTACTATACTATCTATCTGTGTTTTGAGGTCCTACCCATAAGGTACACTAGTTTATTTATATTCTACCTATAGTGATGTCGCCTTGTGGGGACATCACTCTGGGTTGTTTTACCAGAGGCTGGGCTGTGGAGTACCATTGTGGGGGTAGTCAGCAATATCATTGTTGTGATTTTTGTCTTTCCACAGTCCTTCTATTATATGTAGATATGCAGCAAATGTAATTATCATTGGATTGATTCTTTCCTACAGAGAAGTATACAAATTCTTATGACCTTGTGTCAGAGTTTTTTTGGTCTACCATACTAATCAATAAACAGGAATTCTTGTTAGTTGGATGAACCTTAAAGGACAACTCCACCCTCAGAAGAATATCTTTTAGAAAGAATGGCCTCTTTAAAATATGTTGATATATCATAGTTTGTCCTATGAATTCATTACTGTTTGCCTGCTATGCTTCTGGATGCCTCATGGAAACCGAGCAATTTAGAAAGCTGTACTGAGCATTTACTGAGCCTGGGCATGCTCAGAAGAGGCAGACAGGGGATTAACATTCAGTCATTGGCTGTGATGTCAACTGTCAAATCCATAACTGGAAGTTACTAACTGGAAGAACCAGGAAGCAGAAACAGGGGAAACAGAACATTGTGCAGGATTTCAGGTTAGACTTATATATTTCAGATTTCAAACTATTGCCATTTAGGGTTTTGAGGGGTGATTTACCGGTATGTAAGTTTTCATTTTGGGGCTGGACTTGCCCTTTAAAATCCATACAGAATAGTGTGTAATTCCTAAGTTTAGATTTTTATGCCAGTACTCCAATATAAAACTGATTGTAGTTTTTTCAATATTTTAAATTACTTTACTGCTGGTTTAAATTAAAGGCTTACATGTATGTGAATGAGACTCAACTATGGTAGAAGTGGTAACCAGTAACCTTGACATCAGACCTGCATTGTCGGCAAGGTCGATACCTAAAGAATACAAAACATTTTTTAATTGAAACAAAATGCGCCTGGTCACATTTACACTTCCCATTCTGTATGAATTCACATTTGTTAGCAAACCAACAAGTCCTCTCAATGAAATGTTTATTCTGAAATCTAAATAAGAGATACATTTCCCCTACTCAAATAGAGATTTCCATTTGAGAGCTGTAGTCTTTCATTTAAACCATGGAGACTGAGCAATCAAATACAAAAATAATGTTTGACACTAAAATCATTCAGAAGAAATGATGGTATAAACACAATATACGGGAAGTGACACTATTTTATATGTAACATTTGGGTTTTGTCTTTTTTTTAGAGGAAAAAAAACCTTTACTATACAAATGGTGAGCCTTTTATTTTCCACAATACTTTCTCATTCAATACACATTTACAGGCCAATATTTAAAGAAGAAGTGAAAATTCCATTAAATTGAAAATGGCAAATGATAATTCAGCTGCACTTTGTAAGGTTTCTACATAAGGCTCAAATAGTAATGTCAATTGAGTGTCAATAATGATTCAAAATGGATAAATTCCATGGTACTTTACCCATAATCAACCACAATGCCTTTTCAAGCTACTTAATGTTTGAATTCCGAGACAACCCCTGACCCACTTTGTTTTGTATGTTTGTTTTTTTGGGATCACTAAACAGCCAAAGTTGGAAGAAGGCTCCATGCAGCACTCCACTGCAAACAAGTTTTATTTCAGTTCTCTTAGCAACATGTTTCGGATCTTATAGTGAGTGAGTTAAAGGGTATGTCCACCCAAAATAATATTTTTTTATATGATTCCCCAAGGGCTCCCAGCCCCAACCGCTATAGTTGTATCTTTAGAAACCCCCCCAAACTCTACTTACCTCCCCTCTTTCCTCCGCTGCGCTCCCGGCCCTCTGCTTGCGAGAAAATGCAAGCAGAGGGCGGGACCGGCAGCCGCGTCTGTGATTGGCTGAGCGGCAGCCTGCAGCTCACTTCACCGGAGGAAAGAGGAGAGGTAAGTAAAGTTTGGGGAGCTTTCTAAAGATATAAACATAGCGGTTGGGGCTGGGAGCCCAGGGGGAATCTTACATATGAATGATTTCACGCTAGGGGGAGGGAATCGGGAGAGGGAGGGGGGGGAGAAGGGCTGCAGTACGCATGGCAAAAATCTACCGGAGGCCAGGTAGGAGGCAGAGTCCTGCTATCCTCCTGGTGGTCAGTTTTTGGGACTTTGGGGGGGGATTAAAGGAGAACCCTATGGAGCTGGGATGTGAGGTAAGGATTAAACTACACTACATGATGGGGCCAGTAGTTGGGGGATTATAGTTTTGGGGGTGGACATGCCCTTTAATATTCTCCATGTCTGCTGACTTTCCTGCTTTATTATTATTTCGGTTTGAAAGAGAAATACAATTTTATAGACACTCTAGTTTGGGTGATTTCACATTCCTTCCTTCATTATTATTACTAGTAGTAGTGTTCATAGTATTATGTATTTATAGTGCCAACATCTTCTGTGGTGGTTTAAAATTACATTGATACATATGAGGAATTATACTTTTTGTATACGTGGGTAGGACATATATAAAACAATATTATTCCTCTTAGGGGCAGATTTACAAACAATCATTATTTTCACCATATTTATATTTGTCTGAGGAAGGAACCACACCAAGATTCCGAAATATCACAAATAAAATTTGTTTGCACTTAAGACTGTGTGCCCAGCTACCATTTTTATTGATTTATGGACTGTTGGCTACAGCGACTGGAGCACCTAGCACTTTATTGGATTTTTTCCTTATGCTGCATTGGTTAAGGTGTGCAGGGTTCTAACCCCCCAAAAATTCTATGTTTATAAAACCGCTCGTTTTCGCAGGAAAATTTTGGCGAGGTGTGGTGGTAGTATCAGTGATGTGCACTGACAACTTCGCCTTATTCATTGCGTTAATGGCATCGCGGTGAAAAGAGAAATTGCTCTCTGGTGATGGCCATTACCAGACCAGGGCTGCAAGCAAAAATTTGACAAAATTAAAGGGGTATCTTTAGCAAAAAAAAACAACACTAATGTATATGTTGAATATAGAGGCTTATTTATAAGGCAGAGAAGGTGAAATTTCAGAGCTATTTTTGTCTATTTATTTTTTCTATATAAATAGGTGAAATTTTGCCTTTTTGCCACCTTTCTGCCTTTTGTTTCCTTTTCCTTTTTTGTTTTACCAGAATTTTTGCCAAACACAGTGAAGGCATTTTTTTACTTACTGGAATGTTCCGTTAACATGACTTACACAGCACTATGGTATGTTCCCATATTAATGGAACTGGTTTGATAATTAGCTGCAGTTTGCTGAAAATACAGTAAGCAGCACAAAAAAAATTGTCTTATTAATAAAACAGAGAAAAACCACCTGAGTGAGTTTTACACTATTTATAATATCTTTGGCTGAAAAAACCTGCATGTGTTATTATTTTTAAATAACAAAGATAGGGGTTCAGTGTGTATTAAAGGGGAGCATATTTAATAACATTAACCAATTCGTTTAAGGGGTCCTGCTTAACATATTAAAAGTTTTTCTAAACGGTGGACATACCCTTTAACCAATATGACAGTACTTTGAAAAACCATTAGGGAGTGTTACCTTTTTACCATTATTTGCACTGAACTTAACTTTTTGCCACATTTTCAGCATTATTAGTGCTACTTTTTGCTACATAATTTTCGGCTTTGAGGAAAATTAATAATTAATAATTTAATAAAAATGACAAAAACAAAAGTTAAAAGTTTAAAAAATTGTGGTGAACCCTAGAGGAAAAAAAAAAAAATCAAAAATAATTCCCCTTTATTTATTTAAATATTTTTACAGTCATAAAAGATAATCTTACTTTGATACTTAGTTTGAGAAGTTAGACTCAAAAAAATTATAGTTGCTACTGGGTTACAGGGCTGGTCTCCAATTAGTAGGTGCCAGTTATGCTGCTTCTTCACATCCATTCATTATTCACCCACCTAAAGGTTAAGGGTTAACAAGGGATCTGAGAGGCCACTGCTCATTTGTTTTTTAATGACTTGGTTGATGTTATTGCAAAGATACAATAACATTTCCATTAACCTTCACCATGGGAGGAAGAATCAAGAACAGAGTGAAATTAAAATGATACATTTTATTGGCTAACAAACTATACACAGCCTTTTGGGCTTCTCCCACCAAACCCTTTATAATGTACAAGGAATAAATCTCACATACCATACAAATATATAGAAATAGGTCCTGCAAAAAAATCAACAATTAAGCAAAACAAATATTATTACTGTACTGCCAAATAGTATAATATATTTCTTATATTATAGAAATAAATTTAAAAATTCATGGGGAATACATTGGGTTTTTCGGAGGTACTGTGTTGGTGGGGGTGGGTAAAAGTAATATACATAGGGACAGTGTTTATTTGTTGATTAAGCACTAAATAAATAGTTTTATCAATATTAACAAATATGTAGTAATGACCTTAAAGTATATAAAAATGTAATGGAGTCTTCAAAATGGAGTGTTTAGCCACACCCCAGGAAGTTTTACAGGGAGGCAATGGAAGCTTAAAAAGGCACATATTTATAATTTCCCTTTTAGTGTTGTATCCAATGGTGTGCTTAAAGGCTATGTCCACCCCTAAAATAAAAATTTAATATCATGCTCCCCCATGTCCCCCAGCCCCAACCGCATGTTTTGTTTTTTTAAAAAGCCCCCCAAACTCTTACTTACCTCCCCTCGATCCTCCGCCGCACTGCCGGCCCTCTGCTTGCGAGAATGCAAGCAGAGGGGCGGGACCGGCAGTCGCATCTGTGATTGGCTGAGCGGCAGCCAATCACGGACGCGGCTGCCGGTCATTCAGTGCAGCGGAGGAAAGCAGAATAAGGCAGTAAGAGTTTGGGGAGCTTTTTAAAAAAACAAACATGCGGTTGGGGCTGGGGGACATGGGAGCAGAATATTGGGGGGTTTAATGCTAGGGAGGGAGGGAGGAGGAGGGGGAGGGAGGGGGGAGAAGGGCTGCAGCACGCTGGCAGGAATCTCCGGAGGCCAGGTAGCAGGCAGTGTCCCTATATGGACCTGCTAGCCTCCTGGTGGGCAGTTTTTGGAACTTTGGGGGGGGACTACAGGAGAACCAGATGGAGTTGGGATGTGAGGTAAGGATTAAACTACACTACATGGTGGGGCCAGTAGTTGGGGGATTAATAGTGTTGGGGGATTATAGTTTTGGGGGTGGACATGCCCTTTAATATTAGATTGACAGCAGTGTTAGCGAATCAAAAAATCTGAGCGTTAGTAGGAAGTTGCAAGTGAAATATGTCACTTCCTATGTAAAACATGTGACAGTCTCTCACCCCACCCCTCCCAATAGAAGGAGAGCTGCTGTTTGCTGGACGTTTATGATAGGGGGTTCTCAGTTTTCCCAATGATGCAGTTTGGCTTGAACTGCACAATGTGACAGAAATGCCTGGGTCTATTCTCAGACCTGCAGGCTTATTCCATTGACATTTTATGGATTATAGCTCTCAGATAGGTGGTTGGATGTGTGACTTCTACTGTCTGAAGGGACCTGAATAATCCTTCACTAAACCAATAGTCTAATTGCTATGAAAGTAAGGGAAGGGCAGATGAATCACTTGCATGTTCAAACCCTTGGGTAGGAATCGCAAAGCATTGGCTTTTAATGTCTGTAAGTCAGTAAAATGGCTTTATTCCAGGGTTTATGACAAATACATTTTCCAGCATTCTGTGCAGCCAGGTAATGCTGGGAGTTGTAGTTTTTAAACATGGGAAAAGTTCAACACCCTATCATTACACTGTATTGCATTTTAATACATTCATTAGCAAATTAACATAAAGAAGAAACTTACTGCTAACAGAGAATGCTGGGAGTTGTAGTTTTCAAACATGTGCATATTCAAACACTTTGGTAGGAATCGCTAAAGCATGGGCTTTTGATGTCTGTAAGTCAGTAAAGGGGCTTTATTCCAAGATGTATGGAAAATACATTTTCCAGCATTCTGTACAGCCAGGGAATTTTAGGAGTTGTAGTTTTTAAACATGTGAAAAGCTCAACACCCTATCGTTATACTGTATTGCATTTTAATAAATTCATTAGCAAATGGACATTAAGAAGAAACTTACTGCTAACAGAGAATGCTGGGAGTTGTAGTTTTCAAACATGTGCATATTCAAACCCTTTGGTAGGAATCGCTAAAGCATGGGCTTTTAATGTCTAAGTCAGTAAAAGGGCTTTATTCCAGGATGTATGAAAAATAAAATTTCCAGTATTCTGTGCAGCCAGGGAATGCTGGGAGTTGTAGTTTTTAAACATGTGAAAAATTCAACACCCATGCTCTATATCATTACACTGTATTGCATCTTAATACATTCATTAGTGGATCCTGATACCTACTAGCTAAAGACAAGTAAGTAGCCTCTCTCTGGCCCCACAGCTTAACAGCTATATGCATAAGGGAGGGGCAGACAGATCCCGAATCACTTGCATGTTTGTGCACTTGTGTTGGTATCACTGAAAGCATAACCCGAGCTTTCAATAAAAAAACATACACACATAATTTCCATGTGCACTTTTCTCTATGTACTGCGATATGTTGCTGTGATATCAGAACTGGCTATGGCTAGACCTATGAGTTGATACAGAACTGTTTTTCGCTTTCTATAGGTGGTCTATTGTATATTCTATTGTAAAGATAATTGTTTTTTTTTTATTTATACGTAAAAAAAGAACGGAGCAGCAGCAGTAAAGAGGGATAAAGTGGTGGTGGATTGTGAACTTGTAAGTATGATATCTCTGTCTGGGAGCATATTTAATAACATTAACCAATTTGGAACTTATATTTTAAGAGGTCCTGCTTATCATATTAAAAGTTTTTCTAAGGGGTGGACATACCCTTTAACCAATATGACACTACTTTGAAAAGCCATCTGGGAGTGTTACCTATTTACCATTATTTGCACTGAATTTTCGCCACATTTTCAGCATAATTAATGCTACTTTTTGGTAATTGTAATTTTCGCCTTTGATGAAAATTTGTCTTTTTAATAACAATGACAAAAAGAAAAGTTAAAACTTTAAAAAAATTGTGGTGAACTCTGGAGGAAAAAAATTGTGAAAATAATGCCCCTTTATAAATATGTCCCTTTGACCCCCATTTGACCTTAAGCATGGGACATGTAGAACTATATCATTCTATAATGTTCCATACAAATGGCTGTGGTGGATACAAACATTTATATCTCCAATGGGTGATGATCTAAAGTTATAAGTCACAGTCACAGGAAAAATAAATGGAAGTAGCATCTGGATCTCACCTAGAGGTCCCATAAGAAGCTCTGGGCACCATACATGGCGGACATCCAATAGCCAACTAAGGAAACTATCCTGTGGCCATCAACGAGGGAAAACTTCTCCAGCAAGCCAACACATCGACTGGTGCAAGGAGACTCAGGATCACACACCAGATGATCATAATGGATAGTTATCTGATTTGGACTTTGGACCTGTCATTTTCCTTGGTACTAGGGCTTTCAAACATTTTTTGTTCCATTAAATATAAAATACCATGCTTAAACTAAATTAAAAGGGTATATATTTATTTGCAAGGCAGAAATAACAAATTTTGAATTGTATCCACAACTGCTTTGCATTTGCATTTGGTGATAATGCTGGAAGTCCTCCCACTGGCAGGTCTGGGAATGAACATGCTGCAGATGTGCGCAGCTAACAGCAATTGAAATGGCCTCAATCTGTTCCACACATATAACAACAAACTCATTTTTGAGTACAGAACATTCTAAATAATGGTCGTGTCTAATACAGTTTATCCCAAAATAAAAGTTTTTTTTTTCAAACTCTAAGAATGTTCTTCAGGTATTTCAAATCAACATTTCATTTTCTCCAGGAAGTCCATTATGTCTACAGGTCTACTAAATGAAAAGATCTTACAGATCTTACCAAATTTTATGTCAGAGAGCAATTGACTGTTTTTTACCAGATGGTGGCAAATCAACAGAAAAAAATCAGGGATAAGGAGAGGACTGAAAAAAGGTGAATGCAGATCTTTAGCATTCAGAGTACAACGTTCCTTCTAGATCAGAGAGTGTAATAGTTATATCAACATTTAAGAACCTCTTTTGCATTAAAAAACAAGGTTTCTTAGTTCTTCTTATAACAGAAGGCATCTTGCAGTCTCATGCTATATGAATAGCATTGCCCACAAAATCTAAGAAACAAGAAGTAATTTCTTACTTCCAGGTTCCCCAGAGTAAGGGGTGGAGATATGCAAAATAGTCCTTTATGTCCATTAGCTTATGCACGTGTCCAGAGCCACTGGCTAATAACATGCAATATATCTTAATATATAGAGCCAATCATCTGACCTGCAGACATGACATGTTTCAATCTTGTTAGATCTCGTCAGTGCAAGATACAGATTCATGGCTCTATGGTGTTAGACTTGGGCATACAGTAGACAAGGCAGCTAGAAAGATTAGGGAGAGGGGGGCCAAAAGGGGCAAATAGCCCCCCACTGAGCAATGGAGGGCTCAGTGGAGGGCTTTTTGCTCCTTTTGGCCCCCCTCTCCCTAAGCTTCTTAGTTAACACAAAAATAAGTACATTTCATTCTAAAAGTAATTACATGAATATCTGTACTAATGCAGACTGGGTAAACTGTAGAAAAAAAGTAATGGATAAGTACATGTGTATAATTTTTTACAAGCTAGGAGTTGGAATGTCTGGGTAAGCAGCATACAAGAATAATGTACCAATGGGAATGTGTAAATGTCTAGTAGGAATCCATGCTACATGTCTTTCTTATCCATTGATTTCTACTCAAAATACTGCCAACGGTTCAGGAAATGTTAGTAAAAAAGCCAAACATACAAATAAGCTCACTGCTTATAAAATGAAATTAATTGGTTGCCTATTTTTCTGCTATATCTATATTTTTACCCTTAGATGTAGTAATCTAGATTTGGAGCCGTATTCATATTTTTATCAGTGCCATGTAGTGTTTATTGTGGTTTCATCAAAATATAGTAGGTTGTTTTTCTGTTATGTAAGAGAGCAGACCAAATATAATAATAGTTGTTCTCTATAGATGTGAGTCTATTTTCAAACAAGCCTTATACGGTAGGTTGGCTCTAAATGCTCCACCTTAAGGCTTCTTAGAAACTCATATACTTGGTACAGTACATAGCAATCACTTCTCACTTGATCCCTGGCCCAAGTGTACTTCCAAAAACTCAAGTTACAGAGCACTCGCAGGACTTATCAAGTGGTTACTTCACTGTCACCAGTGCTGATCGATACATTTCAGCCTGGTCCAGGCTGTGATTTGGATCGGACAATAAATTAACCTTGATAAGTCCAGCGAGTGTTCTGAAAGTTTGTTTTATATATAAACGCAGTATATTATTATTATCGAAGATTTACAATACATAATTAAACTGAAGATACCTCTTTATGTTATATATAGTGGCCTTGCTAAGGTAAACAAGGCTGCAAGCAAAACCAGCTGAATAAGCTGAATTCACAAAATATATTTTACTTGTAAAATACTGGCTTTGTAATATTACCATACATATTTACTTAATGATGTTATTCTGATCCCACCCTTCCCACCGATCAAGACAGCATGACACTGGCACTGGTTTTGCCATCATTTATCCCTGTAAGCAAAAGTTGATGGATGAGTCATGCCTTGCTCCACTGAGATTGCCAGTTCCTAGTCCATTTGCTTATTCAATATTTCTGCACATCTCTACACTAATAAAAAGAAAAAAGTTCAAGGATGCCATTCAGTAAAAAAAAAAGCTAATAACAATACAGTACATACAGGCAACCCTTTTGAAACAATTTACCTAACTTCAAGAAGGAAGATAATTGCAAAAACCACAGTAGAAAAATAAATATGATTAACAAGGCTGTGCCTATAGAAGTGAGTGAATTATATAGGGAATCCTTGGCTGTGATTATCCATGGAGTATGATAAGCAATACTCACATCAGTGTGTGCTATACATGTATTCTGTGTCTAGAAAATTGGGAGTTTGGGGAATCCCCAGGCTGTAAAAATATCCTAACAATGTCTGCGTTGATGGACTGGACAATTGCATTGTTCATCACCAGCAGACCATATCAGAGGACAAGTGGACATCCTTTAAAATTAGAAGAAAATAAGTTTCATCTTCAGGTTAGAAAATGTGTTTTTACAGTGAAAAGGATTATAACTCTGGAACAGTCTTCCAGCAGATGTAGTAATAGTGAGTGTATTGGATAGTTTTAAGAGTGGGCTAGGTGAGTTTTAAAAACCCCAAAAATATATAAAGTTACTGGTATTAATACATATAATTTTTGTTGATCGAGAAATCCTTTCTGACTACCTTTTGGAGTCAGGAAGGAATTTTCCACCCTTCCTACTAGTTTTCCTCTGGATCAACAGTTGTGCATGGATCATGGGTAGACTTAAAACGATGGACTAGATGTCTTTAGTCAGCCTCCAACATTATGTAACAATAACATCCAGGATAAATGATAGTTATTGCATAATATGCACCACGCTTTACGTTGAAAGATAACCATCACTTCACCTTTGATCTATTTATACTGCTTTATTTTTTTTTCACACACACTCCCAGTCAAAAATGTGGACAGTCCTTTTCATTGAATGATATTTCTTTATGTTTATTACATTGTTGATTAATATTGAAGACATCAAAGCTAAGAAGGACCACATGTGGAATTATATAGTAAAAAAAATAGTTTTTTAACCACCTTTTTATTTGTTGACAGCTTTGCATTCATTTAATCAGCTTCATGATGTAGTCACCCGGAATGGCATTCAATTACCAAGTGTGCCTTTTCAGGAGTTCATTTGTGAAATTGCTTGCCTTCTGAAGGGACATCAGCCTTAAAACCCCACCCCTCATCCCTCTACCCAATCAGGTTGAGGATCTGAAGGCTAGGTTCTTATCCCTAGGTTCACAATAGTTTGGAGGCTATCCTTACCTAAATGTCCAATTGTCTGGTCTTGTATGACCCGTCCCTGAGTCTGGACTCAGCCAATAGAAAGTTGTGTTTCTTAAAGAGTGTATCTTCTTCCCATAGAGCAGGCCCAGGTCACAGCTGGGAAGCAGGGTGGACAGGACCCAGCAAGCCCAACTTTTTTGAATGTGTCTTCAAGGATTCACAAGAACAGATACAGCAATATGAAACAAGAAATTAGCATGTACTTTATACATCTGCACTAAAGATAAATTTGTACACATTTATTAGTTAAATTTGATAGTGGCTACAAAGTGGGCAGTAATTAACAATGGGGCATAAAATAATGCTGTGGTTATAAAATAACCATTATCCTATTTTCATGTTTTATTCCTTTTATAATGCTGCTTTAAAAGCATGCCCTCTGGATAAATAAAAGCAATACATTTAATAATTTGGCCAAATTATTTTAGGCCAAGATACCACTTCAGGTTTTTCATACTGAATTGGTAGCTAGACTTAAAATAGTTTGGGCAAGTTATTTAACTATTTTGTATGTATATTGTGTTTAATTTGTTACTAGTTTCATTCTATAATGTGTAAATGTATAATATCCCATCTTTATATATATTATGTCCCTTAATTTAACAATTGGGCTTGTTTAAGAGGTGCAAAAATGTGCTGTTAATTTGCAGAAACCAATCAGATGTCCCCTTTTTACTGGTGTACTATGGTTAGATACCATTTGATAGCATCTGATTGATCTGCTGCAGATTAATAGCACAGGAAATATTTTGCACCTGTTTTTAAATAAACCCAAATATGTCTAAATATCCATGGAAAGATAACACAACATTTATGTACAGTATTGCCCGATACTAGTAATCTAGTGACAGATTGAATAAAAGAAGTCACAATACAGAATCCTATGGCACAATGGAAAGCATTGGTTCATTAAATTATTGTAATAGGACCTGTTGGAAAGTCTAAACCTACCCTTCCAATGCTTACTGGAAATTCTAAAAGAACAGAGGCAGGTAAGAATACAAAATGAGAACCACATGAGAACCCTAGTTCACTGTTATAAAGAGAATTTAAGGGGATTTCATACTAGTAGAAATGCTGACAAGCCCAGTTGCATATTGTAATTCTGCAATTCTAGGGCAACAACTACATATTTATGATGTGCTGATAATAACAAAAAAAAATCACCATAAAAGAAATGCAGAGAGATCTGTAAGGTGAATATTATCATGAGAAGAAAAACGTCCATTTTATGTTGACATATGATGTGTTGCAACTGGCACAGCATTCAGATAATTTATATGTACCAACCTTGAAAGTGGGTGTATCATTATCGATATCGTAAACAGTACAGGGTTATTCAATAAAAGTTCTTATTGTTAAAAATGGTGCCAATTTTGCCCTAACCAATCAGATATTAGCTTTCAAATGTAAAATAATATCTGATTGGTTGGGGCAAAATTAGCACCATTTTTAATGATAAGAACTTGTATCTCCCTGCAAGTATATAAGGGACACCATAGATATCCTAAGCAACCAGTCCTAAGCCCAATCCAATATTTAGAGAACATTATAATACTTTGTGACAACACATTCAGTGATAACATTGACTGCAATTTAACCACAAATACATTTGCAGCAGTTTTCTAGATCAGTGAAACTCAATGATTGATACCATCAGGGTTATTCAATAAAAGTTCTTATCGTTTAAAATGGTGCTAATTTTGCCTCAACCAATCAGATGTTAGCTTTCAAATGCTAAATAAGATCTGATTGGCTGGGGCAAATTTAGCACCATTTTAAACGATAAGAACTTTTATTGATTCTCCCTGCATATCTGCAGAAAGTATCTTTTTATGTTAAAAATAGCAATTCTCCATCATCAAACCAATGATGTCATCAATGATTTGCAGTATGCCTTAGCAATTTTAAAGAGTATAGATGTTCCAGACTACTAAATTGGACTGGCAATTTATACATTACACAAAAGACTCCAGCACTCAACTACACATACAATTATAAATGAATGGGGAAAAAGAATTAGACATGTATGCAAGCAATGAAAGGTAATCACCTGCACTGTAGTTCAAATGGATACCTTTAGTTACATTGTTTGTACAAACATGCGTCAGCTGATGCGCCACTCCAAGGCAGTATCCCAGCATCAGTCCTAACCTAATGAGTAAAGTTCAATCCCTGGGGGAACAAGACCATACCTGCTTCTCTCTTTATTTAGTATGATCTTTTCCAGGGACTCATGTTAACTTAGAGCTTATATACCTTCCTTCTATCTGGACTGCCTTCAAGGGGCGGACTATACATTTACACAGGGAGCAAGACATATAATAGGGCTTTGGCCGCACTGCCCTTAATTAAATATATATATATATATAAAACTTTATAGAGTGAAGTATAGCGCACTCATCGGATTTCTATAACTATTTAATATAATAACAACACAATCAACATGTTTCAGCTAGTTATAGCCGTCCTCATCTTCAGGGCGGCTATATCTAGCCGAAACATGTCAATATATATACAACTTCGTTATTTCCTTCGCACTCAATGCTTCCACAGTTCAACTGCTGCGGTGCTGATGTAAGCTGAATGTATACAATATCGGTAAGGACAGAGCACTCAGCGGACTTTATTTTCACATAAACATTCATTGTATATCTATATATATTTCGCGTGCGTCTGTATGGTGTGGTTAGCACCTAAATAGATAATCAATTTTACAAGACGCACTCAATAATATTCATATACTTTATTGAAAAATAAGGCTCCACCAGTGATGTTTTGGGATTAGTCCTTTTATTAAGCCAAAACAGGTAGCCATAACGACATTATTACATCACATCCTTCCTATGAGACATTCAAACTCCTCCCATCTTATTAATGACAATATATATTGTATCCCTCTTATACTTATGTGCATGAAATACAATAAACAAATATAAGAGACCCATCACCCCAATGGAGAACTTTACCCTCAATTCACAGACCATTTATACATACAAATATACATTTTTTGAGTGCGACCCAGCAGAAGGGGCGGCCGTAAATGTCGCCGATGCAGAACGGCACAACAGGTCACCAGGACGGAGACTCCGGGAACACAAAAACAGACCCCGGTAATGAACTTGTCAAAGGTAACTCTTACGGAGGCACAAATGTCTGTTCTATCACGGTGATTGGGGTTTTGCCCTACAGAAAAAATAGACTCATTCCAAACTGACATTGATCTCTACACTTTCTTCAAGAGACTGAGACTTAAGACCCATTTCCATCTCAAGCCCATGGATTATCACCTGGGGGAGAGGGGTGGAGGGTTTACACTTAAGGATTTGGGTATTTGGAGTAGTAGCAAGTTTGTACCACCTACCACCTATGCAGGTGGAGGTTTTCATCAATAAAGTAAAAGCTGAAGTTAATGATATTGTACAACAATTGAGTGACACTCATATACACAGCAATCTGACCAAAGAGGAGTTGGGAGTTCTGAAGAGCTTAAGAGAACACACAGATATAATAGTGAAACCCTCCGACAAAGGGGGCTCCATAGTCGTATTGGATGTGGAATATTACAGAAATGAGATCTTACAACAGTTGTCGGATAAGGAGGTGTATTTGGAGGTACAACATGATCCCATATGGGACATAAAACGTAAAGCTGAAAATTTCATTACTGATGGGTCACGTAGTGGGCTAATATCAGATGATTTAAAAAAATACCTCATGGTCAATCACCCTATCACGTCAACACTATATGCTCTGCCCAAGGTTCAATAAAACCCTGTCCAACCTCCAGGGAGGCCTATCGTTTCGGGGGTAGGTTCCATCTTTACCCCCATGGCCACCATGTTGGTACGGAACATTAGATCTTTCATTTTAGATACTACAGTATTTTTGAATAAGATACATAGTATTGAAGTTGGAGATTGGGAAAACGTCTTATTAGTGACACTAGACGTATCTTCCCTTTACACGTCCATCCCCCATGCCCAGGGGGTGGAGGCTGTTGTCAGATTGCTGAAAATGTGTGTTATACAACGAGCATCAAATAGTCTTTCTCAGCCAATGTCTGGAATTTATTCTTTCTAACAGCTATTTTATGTTTGATGGTAAATTTTACCTCCAGAGAAGAGGTACTGCCATGGGATCCAATGCCGCTCCGTCATATGCCAATGCCTTCATGGCATGGCTTGAGGATGTCTTTATCTATGTGTCTCCACTTTTTGCCAGGCATTGCTTGGTGTGGTGGAGATACATAGATGACATCTTCCTGTTGTGGTAGGGCGGCATTGGGTCTCTTCAGCAGTTCTATATTGTACTTAATGCTATGCACCCAGATATCAAATATACTCTAAATTATAATGAGACAGAAATAAGTTATTTAAATGTTAGAATCATAAAAATAGATAGAATACAAACTGAATTATTCACCAAGACTACTGATAGGAACCAGTTATTAGCCTTTAACAGCTTCCACCCCAGTCATGTTAAACATGCTATCCCTATAGGTCAATTTAAAAGAGTGGATAGGATTGTGTCTGATCCGTTGTGAAAGGAGGAACAACTAGGGATCATGACACAGAAACTAAGAGATAGGGGATATCCTGAGGGTTTACTTGTGTCAGCCAAAAAGAAGAGTGGCCGAGGACAGGGCACCCAACGTAGGGACCAAGAAAGGAGAATACCCTTGGTTTTAAGTTTTGGTATTGGAAGTGACACAGTGGGCCAAGTGGTACGTAAGCATTGGCATCTACTGGGAAATGCATATCCAGAAGTGAAAGAGTTTCAAGAGTTACCTTTGGTCTCGTACAGAAAAGGAAGGACTATTGGGAGGCAAATTGTCAAGTCAGAATTCAAGGTACAGAAACCCACCCCAGATTCCTTCTTGGGGAGTAAGAAAGTGGGGATGTATCCTTGTCTACATTGCACTCAGTGCAAATTTGTGAACAAGGGTGCTATGTTCGAACACCCCAAATCGGGGATAAAATATAGGATCAATAGATTCATTACTTGTGACTCTTCTTATGTAGTATATGTGCTGTGGTGTCCTTGCCTGTTGTTATACGTGGGGGAGACCACTCAACCTCTTAAGGCAAGGATATCACAGCACAGGTCCAGCATTCGACATAGAGATGAAAAATTCCCTGTGTCCAAGCATTATAAAACTATGGGTCATGGGGAGGCAGACTTAAAATTCATGGCACTAGAATTGGTGACAAAAGCACCGCGAGGTGGAGATCGAGAACTGAGACTGAAGCAGAGAGAGGTTTGGTGGGTGCATAAGCTGAACACCTTGGCACCACATGGTCTCAATAAAGATTATGATATGTATTTATTTCTGTAATATATGCTGATGAGCCTATTTATTTCCTTCTATGGTTCAGATGCGTAATGCAGTTTGCTTCATTAATTACCCCATGGGTGACGCTACACATACATAGATAGTATGAGGAGTTGTCACTTGTATTTCATGGGTTAATTGGGTTGAGGGAATTGTTGTCAGTAGATGCACAAGGGAAGTTGTAAAGTGAAATGACCTAATTTCCTGTTCTATAATATAAATATGGGTGTGTCTATCTATTTGTGTATTGCTATCTGTTCAGCTTGAGAAAGGGGTCAATTCCCCGAAACGTTGCTGCTACTTCGTGCTACAGGTAGCATGTAACAGAATAAAGTTTTTCTGCATATCAAAAATCCTGAAGTGCTGTATACATTTGTATTCTATTGGATTGGAGAAACACAGTCATTCTCCAATTATAGTTGCACCAGGTTGTCTGGCGATTGGTGGAGTGCTACAGATACAAGGCTATACAAATATACATTGTAATCCCTATTTAATCCAGAAGGCATAAGGGATCCCAATATATTGATTAACCATACCTCCCTCTTTTTTAACTGTAACTCCCACGTGTCCCATCTCACAAAACTGCTTTGGTCCTGAAGGATGTACATGTTTCTTAGAAATTGACGATCTGTGTTGAATTATGCGTGATTTAATTTTTTTTATGTAGAGAAGATCACAAGGACACATACATACACCATAGACGGTATTACATGTAAAGGTACCTCTTAATGGGAACAATCCATATAAGGATACATGCACTTGTTACGTCCACTTAACCATGTATTGTTCTTTTTTTACATCTTTTGCTTGCATCTTAGTATGAACCACATCAGAGCCAATGGTCTTTCATTTAAAATATGCCATTAGTGGCAAGTTGGCAAACTAAACCATATCTGGATATGCAAATTGTACAAGATGCCAATGCTTCCTTACAATCCTTGAGATCTCCAATGCATGCATTGTAACTGGTAACAAAGGTTAATCTATCTCCCCTGTCTCTATCCCTATCCTCATGTTGTACCCTGGATATTCTTTTCCTAGCCACCTTAATAATGTTGATCAGGTAATCCCGCTTCTTAAAAAGTTGTTCCATCTGTATCATTTGTTCATTCTTAACTTGATTGTTACTATCAATCCTATCAATTCTTTGAGTTGGCTGTATAGAATAGCCTTTTTTTGTGAGGGATAGCTACTGAAAAAATTTAACACCTGATTGCTGTCTGTTGATTTTCTTTATAGCTTTGCTTGTAGGCCATTCTCTTTGTATATACAAACATCTAAGAGAGTGATCTCAGTGAGACTACAATTTAATCATTGGTTCAACCTGTTCAATCTCCTGTGGAAATGCCTGAGGGCCTCTGAGGACCTCCACCAGAGGACAACCACATTGTCAATGTATCTCCACCAGCACACGTGTCCAGAAAAGATCAAATGTGAAGATGTGGCCGTCCTCCAACCATGCCATAAAGGCATTGGCATAGACAGTGGCCACATTGGACCCCATGGCAGTCCCACAAAGCTGCAAATAATACTTGGTGTAGCAGGGTCAGACTGGCCCACAGGTTTCCAGGAGAATACCCTGGTGAGCCTAAAGATCTTTCATCCATGAAAACAGAGAAAATAGTTTAAATTTAGATACAAAGAAACAGTAAGAAATGGCAAATTAATAAACATAAGGTGTCATTAGGAGAGAGAAAAATACTTAAGTTATTGAAAAGGCAAATTAAAAGTTGAGTGGGCCCTTAATGATTTCTAGTGGGCCCTTGGTCTGATGTTTCCTGGTGAGCCACAACAGCCCAGTCTGACACTGGGTGTAGATAATGATCGTCCCTTTAGCACACTGGGAGCCCGTTCATTTTGGGAACCAAAATGTAACAATATAACAAATAACGAGATGAATGCAAATGACAAGCATCTAGAAGGTAAGAATTGGATAAGATAATTAGAACAAGAAAGGTCCCTTTTAATATTGGAATATTATGTGATTATGTTGTAGGAGATAATTCCACCCAAGAATGGATGATGACAATCGCTGACTTTCGCAACCCTTTCACCTCAGTGGGTCCAAATTATTGTCTTTCCTACACACTAACCTCATACACCATCACATGGAAATGATGTTCTAACACTTTTAGGTCTTTACATTCAGACAATTCACCAATTTCCCAATGCACTGCTAGAAGCCAAAAGTAATGAATTGAAGCAGAATAACAGAGCATGACTGGCATTTCCTCCAAGCACTGATAACCAAACAATCCATTCACAAGGGGTCTCAGTGCAATATTTGCACTCTGTACTACCTCATTAATCACCCTGTCTTCCATCTCCAGATATCTATATACTCAGTTTAAAATGACCTGTGCTTTTCAGTTCAGAGGGAGAGAAAGAGAGATGCATAAATCTACTATATAAAGCAGAAATCTTGTATGTATGTATGCATGTATGTATGTTCTCACCTCACAGCCACCCCCCCCGAATGACTCAACATAACGGCGACGCCCATGAAGTCCAAGTACTACAACAAAATCCTGCACATCACTTGCAGCGTGTGATTCCCCAATTCAGTAACTCAGATGAAGGGCCTGGGCTCTGTGTGTTGTCCGACTTCAACATCACAGACACAGAGTCCACTTCAGTGACACAATAACAGTGTAATGTGCGGCTACACAACTCAGAGAGCTGCACACACAGAACAACAGCTTCTATAACAGAGAGAACCAGACATTTCCCTTAGGGTCTGAAACACATTACAATTTGTTCCTGGAAGGTTTTAAAACAGTGATGGCGATCCTTTTATAGGCTTAGTGCCCAAACTACAACCCAAAATCCCACTTTTTATTGCATAGTGCCAACATGATCATTTTACCTGAATGCAGAGTTTTTAATTTAGAAAAAACAGCTTAGAATTGATTATAGATTACCTATTAACCATTACATTACCACACAGGAGTTTGAGATCCAAAACAGTGACATTAACCCTACATTATTAGACAGGAGTTTGAACCAAAACAGGGACTCAAGCAGAGCTGAATGTTATAGTATGTGACCTCTCTATGCTACAGACAGCCGCTACACTTTCTCTTTGGCTTTCTGGTAACAAACTGTGCTGTTAACGCATGCCATAGGTTCGCCGCCACTGTTTTAAAATATAAACCCTGGAAAGACGATGTAACTATTTGTGATATGAACCACATTTGCGGTTATTGTCATGCTAAGAAATTTAAAGCAGAGCCTCCTGGAATGTGACCACGCCCCCAGATATTGCTGTCACGGCCACACCCTCAAACATCACGGTCACGCTCATACCCCAACCATCAAGACCACACCCCCAAAGATAACTGCCATGCCCCCAAATATCGCAACCGTGCCCCCAAATGTTGTGACTATGCTACCAGATTTTGTGGCCACTCCCCCAACCCCCCCCAAACATTATGGTCTGCCCCATACATCATGGCCACACCCCCAAACATCCCAGGTTTGTTTCCGGATCACACCCACATACACAAACATCCTGTCCATGCCCCCAAACATCACAGGCACACCCCCAAACACCACGCCCACACTTTGAAACAACAGGGCCATGCCCCCAAATATCGTGTCCAGCAAACATCACGTGCAAGCCTCCTGGACACCACATGCCCCATCCACCTATTCAAACCAGGACAGTTGGGGGGTACACAGGAATTACCTGCATTACCTGGACTTAAGAAACAGACACACACTGCCCACATGTCACACACTTCACAGACAGTTACAACTAAAAGAACAAATACATCATGGCACTTTCAATTTGGACCAGAAACTAAATTTATTGATTGGGATCTAATAGTCAATATAAAGTGGTCCTTGAGCAAGGATAAAGTGCAAACAAGGTGACAAACTGCTAACTAATGTGCAAAAAATTGAGCACGCTTAATAAAAACACACAACGCTCAGACAACGCAACAGAATGAAGCGCAACTTTAACAACACAGACAAAGAACCGCACGTCACATGCTTCAGAGATACTGATGACCATCAGTCACTTAAGTGCTGCAATATTCAGTTGCAATCATCATTTTTTCCCAATGGCAAATTCCATGTAGCATGTTCATGAGTAGGTTCACCACAACATTTGTATATTTACTCTCCAAGTATAAAAACTGATAACGTTGTATATAAGGTTTTGCAATAAACATGTGCTATACCTCCCTATAGCAATGTCACCTCCTCAACTCTTTTTCCGCCTATCTCTTCCATCTAAGCCAAACACACACCTGCACGTAAAAAATACTATACCCACATATGTACATGGGCAACGCCGGGTACAACTGCTAGTATTCAATATTAATGTATATATAGATTGATAAATATCCATCCATACAAAAGCTAACATCTGCAGTGATTACGATTTTTACATTAATTGACATTCTTTACCGTGTGTATTTAATTTGTGTTTTAATTCCTCAACCTCACAAAAAAATTGCTTGCCAGTTATACATCAAAGACTACAAACTGCCAATGTTAGATGCAAGATAACATGTAGAAGTTTACTTTGCTTCTCTTGTAGAGTTTATTGTATATGGACTTTTTTTTTAAGGGAGAGTCACGTGATGCTGACAGGTCCTGCCTATTGAGAGCCAGACCACCCACATGGAAGACGATGGAGCTGCTTAATAGAAACAGTCATGTAATTGTGAGACCTTCCAGCACTCTGCAGAATGCCTCTAACCAGAAGGATTATTACACTCCCAGTTCCTGATGGCAAGAAACTGATGTGATTTCAAAGGGCTGTGTAGCACCAGCCCCCCCTCCCCCCCAAAAAAAAGGAAACTGGGAAAAATAATATCTCCCTGCAAAATTCATAGGGGTTTGGCTGACTGAAGAAAGGGGCCTGATGGTAAGTAATTTAATGCAGCAGCACAGAGATATTAGAGAGTGATGACTGGGATAGTGGAATAATTCTCTGGAGTCAGAACTTGGCAAATGGCAGCGGCTGTGTTTTGATCCTGCTACTGCTGCTGGACTTAGATCTAGGAGCAGAGGGAGGGCAGGGAATGGTTGGCAGGAAAGTTATAAAGTGATGTGTGTGTACAGTACAGTCAGGATGTATGTGTTTCATATGCACTGTATCACTCAGAAACATGAGCTATGCCTTATGATAAGCTGGTCATTAAAAGAACAAGCCAATGAACTGTTTTGGGATATACCAGTGTTGCTCAGTGGGGAGCAATAAAGAATTTCCCTGTCAACAAAGAGGGGAAAATTGTTTTACAAGAAAATCACTGTATGTTTTCTATTTTAAAATCAAGGTAAATCTGTCTTTTGTTAGACATGGATGAAGCAACTAGCAACAATCTCATGTAAATGACACATTTGCAAATACAATATGATGTTTTCGTTAGCCCACCCATCAAAGTTGTGCCATAAAGTTTATAATTATCTTTGTCACATATTTTTATTATGCCAATTGTATTAGGTGATTGTAAACAAGACCTGAACTGGATTTATCATATACTGTGTTTTATTTTCTCCTTCACATGAACATTACCTTTTATAATCTCTTTCCTAAGCCCAAGTGTGGAAATTCTATTGAACCATGTAGGCGTGATGTGTAAACCGGATTAGCTGAGGGAAAGAAAGACTCACAGTAAGGCAGAATTGTTTTACTTCCCTTTCAAATCTCATGCTTCTATCACCAATAAATGTGTTAGTCCAACAGTAAGTTAAAGGGATTGTGTCACTAAAGCTAAACACATGGTGCTGGCATACAGAATGACCTTCTTCTGTCATTTTCTGTTGTATGAGCCAAACTTTTAGCACTTTTCTGGAAGCATTAATTAATGGTTTAGGTAATTTAGCTTTCCATAATATATTTTGCCAGTTCACCTGTAAAATATAATTGTAATGCCTCATTTAGCTTTCTTGTGTGGATTTTTGTTTTAGTGCCAAGGCAGGGGATTGGATTTGCTCATTATGTTGGTGTGATATATAGATGGGTCACATGAACACTACCAAGCTGCAAAATTTGCATGAGCTGTTAATTTGCCTTAATCAGGTGTTACATTTTTATTGGTCTACTACAGTTTGAAAACATTTCATAACATCTGATTGGTTGCTGCAGATTAAAGCTGTGCACACACTGTCAGATCCTTCATCTTGACTGACCACTTCCGACTGGTCGTCCAGGTGGAATGACTGTTGTTCGTTACAATAGTGACCGCAGCCAGCAGTGTGCCGTGACCGAGTGTGCGGTCATTAGAGGACTGCACGATTGGTTGTGGTTTTCGGACATGTCCGATCGTGCATTCGTCCAAAGCAACAGTTGGTCATGTCCTAAAAATCATGCAATATATATATATTGCATGGTGTGTACCCAGCTTAAGACCACAGGCACAATTTTGCTCTTCTTATTGAATAAGCTTCTTATACACTAACCAATGTGAGAGATTCTGTGCATATTTTGTCAACGGTTATAGCTTATTGAATACTGTGAAAGGGGTCTACCCTGTTAATTTTTCCCAACAGATGAAATGTTTGGGGATCTCTCACCAGTATTCATTCTCTGGACAACGGGAGGAGAGAGCTTCCCAACATGACATCCTTCCCAGTTTTGGGTAGTCTGCACATGTAATGCCTATTTACAAAAAATTAATCAAAACAGAACAGAACTAATTGAAGTTAAAAAGATAATAAAGGGCTCTAGATTTTTTTTAAAAAAAAATAATTTTCTATTAAAATATAGGTAATATTGTCTTGGAATTCCAGGTAAATAAAGTGGGCATAAGAGTTTTACAGTTTTGAGAGATGAGCCAAATAATATATCATCTGTTCAAATGGCAATTTTAAAACCGCCTGAGGATATGAATTGTAATAGCAAAAAAGTTATTTTATGGTTATCAAATTATGGATAAGGGAAACAGCTGATAATTGCTGAATATTTTCTAGCAAGTTACCAGATTCATCCATTGAATTTAAAGTTGTTAAGAAACATATAACAAAGTTAACAAAGGTATATAACAAGACACAAATAACATTGTCTCCATTGCTTTAGTTTACAAAGGTGTAGTCAGTATTATAGGAACATTAAGATCTTATAGCATGGAATTTACTAAAGTTAACAGAAACTGTTATTATTGCATAGATGTTCCATTCATTTTATTTGACAGACAGATACTGTAGATAGATAGACTGACTAAATCAAATTAGACCATATACATTTATTTTCTGAGTTGCAGAGTTTGGTTTACAAGGCATAAATCTTACCCAACAATGCTTGCAAAAGTAAATAGAGGCAAAGTACTGTTAGGACTGGAACCTTTGCTTGAATTACCAGTGAAACAAACTGTGGGCAGAGATGACTTTGACCACCCAAGATGTGGCAGACTTTAACAATGACACTTTTTCCTTTTTAACATTATAGAAACAAGGCCAATTAGATCCCTGTGACAATTCCGCTCACTGTATGAAAAGGGAGACCACAGTGAGAGAAAGCATAGTGCTTGTTTAGCTTGAGTCTCTGAATCAAATCCTGCAAGCAATATGAGGAATACATGGGCACTACAACAACATATATTATTGGAAAGACTGCATCAGACAGGATTCCCTTTATAAATCCTTATAAAATCTCAAACCATCAAATGTAATAACTGTATTCCAATTCACTAGATTCTTAATAGTTTGGAATGCTTAAAGGGGAAGTTCAGTGCAAATACATATGCTTTTCAGAAAAAAGAGCAGTATTTTTTCATCCCAATGACCTTAATCTGCCCATTCAGCATTTTGTCTGTGTATAAATAAATGCAACCGAAATACTGACTTCCTGTTTGCAGGACCCCTAGTAGAGACCGTTATTGGTCTTGCCCTTGACCCAGAGCCTGGGTTGATTCAGTTGCTCAGTAGAGATCTGAGCATCTTTGACCCATCCAACAGCCAATCAGTAGAAATAACTATTAGGAACATTCCAAGGAAGTGGTGCATCCTGGGAAGAAGAAGGACTGTTCAAACCTAAAATGTCAGCGCACTAATGTCAACAGCAGGGAATAGCAAGGGGTATGAAATCAACAGATTTTTCAAAATGGGAGAGAATATGTAGAATAACTAAGAAGGCGTTACACAAACTAACAATTTAACAAATATTGATAATGTCCACTGAACTGTCCCTTTAATAACTGGAAAAGAATCCTTAACCTTAAAACCATAACAGTAATAAAGTGATAAGGTGCCTAAAGTGATAAGGTGATAAAATAACAGTAAGAAAATGATAATAGATGACAAATAATTAGATATACATTAGTGATTCCCAACACACCCAGTCCACATGGGGTTCAATCTCAATAACCTGAAGCCTTGGGTGTGTGTGCCAGTTAGGGACCTAACAGGACTAAACTGGGCAGTGGTAAGAGTTGGGGTGGATCATGATTCCATGGCAAGGTGCTTGTGTGGCCCTTGCACTAGTCAAGCATAAGAGATTTCCAGGAATGTTTTCATTTGATGGAGGGGGCGTTTCAATTGGTGCCCAGCTTTGCTCTTGGCCTCTCTTGTGTAACTATCTTGAGAACTGATTCAGCAACATAAACACAAAACATTAATAAATCAACAGAAAGAGTTATTCTACAGCTGCCGTAAGTCTTTCTTAAAGTTATTCTAGCCTCTATTACACCATTTTGCATTTTTTGTGTTATGATATGGTTTGAAATTCTTCATGACAGTTGGTGCACATCTGGTATCTGACTGGATGTATATTATCCAAATCCTCATTTCTGTTTAGGGTGAATTTAACTGAACCCTCTCTATAGTTCAACAAAATTGCACCTTATGCTGCTCAAGGTGTTTAAATGTTAACAGTATTAAAACTTAAGCAATGTATATTTTTAGACTCCAATCAAATATCAAAATCAATTTTCAGATTTATATTTTACTTCATTTTGGTCTCAATTCTGCAGACTAACACTACATGATTTATAGCCCAGCCAAACATTACACATATTCATTATTTATAATTAATGTAATCATCAAAAAATGATTCATATTTAGAGCTAGTCCACATTAGCACATTTCTCAAGTGCTTGCGATCATGTTTTGCGATCCGTTAGCAAATGAGAAATGTATGTCAGTGCATGTCAATTTGGTTAGCCACATTACACGCACTGCTCTTTGCATGCGCACTGATAATGGAAATACCGGTCTTCAGCCTGAAAATTCTGCACGACATTCCTGAGATGTTCTGGACCACCGCCTCTCCTGCTAATATTACGACCGCCGTTATAGGTGTATCTTCTGTTGTAAATCATTATCTGGTTGGGGAACTACATCGCAGGCTGCTGTGTTAGACATTAAAGCGAATTTGCAGTTCGTCTTTTGGAACGTCAATTCAATTTTAAAGTACATGTCCACCCTTCAAACAAAAAAAACTGGTGACTTGTTCGTTTTCTACCCACAACGTTAAGTACTATTTTTACATACATTTGGAACCAGATATTAAATGACAAATTAGCTTTCATTATGGTAAATGTATCCACCATCTCTTCTGCTCAATGAGCTTTTTTTTAGTTTGAGCATGTGCAGAGGTGGCAGCAGGGGAAACAGCAGTAAATAATTTGCTTTGATGCCAGGGAATAGTCAGCTTTCTCTGCCAGAATAAAGGCAATAACTATCTTTAAAGGAGAATGTGGTCTCCACACAAGTGACCCTTATTAAATAGGGCGCACTCCTAAAGAAAAAAATGTTAGGGTTGGAGTATGCCCACTGAGATAGAGCAGCATCAGCTGTATCATAGGAACTCTCCCAGAACTATTTAAAGCTAGCCACAAACCTGAAGATTTTTTTCTCTCCCCCTAAGATGTCTACAGGTAGAGGGATAGACAGGTAATGGTTACAGGTCTTTATTTAGTTTTAGGGGTAGGGCTTATGACACAGCTTACAACACATGCCTGTCACAGAGACAGGGCAGCCTGGGAAGTGTAACTTTACAAGCATGTAACTTAAGATCCAGAGAAGCTGGAGACATCACCATAGCCTTGTTTAAATGGTGTCTAAACAAGTATATTTTCCAGATTTGTTTTATGCAAAGGCATACCAAGCTATGTGAAAGCAAAATGCACAATTTTTTAATGACTATTGCTGTCACTTTTTCCGACCCGACAGAAGCAGTGAAGGCCTGCATTTTTTGCACTGCAAGAATGAGTTCTGCTTTCTTATTCAGCCACTTTCTCTGCTTTTATCATTGAATGACGGCTGGTGAATCCTGGGGTTTCGCGGGTGTCCTAGTCTTATCACTTATCCCAAATCCACTTTTAGGTGTTCAGTCTTCAATCATCTGGGTCTTCATCCCATTTAAAAATGTCAGTGCTGTAATTTGTTACAATATACAGACCGTGGGAGCTCTCCTTGGGCAAAATTAAAAGTTAAATACTGTGGAAGTGTGTCCGAGATTGGGTAAAAAAAAAAATTCATACAAGTGAAAAAAATATTCAATGCACTTTCCAAGGTCCTATATAATATGTAAACATTTCCAAGGTCCTATATAATATGTTTAATTACATGTTTATGATTGAAAATTCCTTCCAACCATGCCAATGTAACCCCAGTCTAAAAGGTCATAAACAGCCTTCTCAAGGTTAATCTAAAGCTAGGTACACATAGTAACGATAAAGCCCCAATACCATTGGATCCGGCGGTTCCTACTGACCAATTTTGCCTACAAATTGGTTGGAAATTATTGGTTTTGTCTGCATGTCACAGCCAATCATTGCCTTATAGGCTGAAATATCAGCTCATGTGTGGCCGATATTACTGTGTCCCACTTTAGTTCTCTAGCCTGCACATACATCAAATTTATGTCGATCAAGGGGAGACAGTCAAACGCCTGTTACAGCTGACAGTACATGTGTGGAGGGCCATGTGGGCATGGTTTTTGTTCTGGCTGGGTGGATCCCAAATAATGGCAACTGGAGTTACTTTTGACTGGAGTTACCAGGTAGCCTATGACTAAGGGCAGAGTTTCGCCCGAAACGCGTCAGGTGGTTCACCTTGTAAGCCATTATGGGCTTATGTACCGTGCCTTTGCAATAAAATTAGTTATTTCTTATTACCTATAAACGTACGTGTGGATCCTTGTCTGATGGATTGATTGCTCTTCACTTTGTTTTATCTGGATAAGAACCTTTAGCGGAGGGTTCGGGGCAATCTCGCACCCGGACCAAGAGAAAGAAGCGGTGAGTGCTAGCTTGCTTTCTTCTATTGGGCGTTCCGCCCTATGTACCGGTTTAACTGGAGTCTCCATTAATGGTGCAGTGGGACGGTTTCTTACCTGTTATTCCACGAAGGGCCTGGGGCTGTGTTGCACCTGGGCCACCTTGATTATAGAAGTAAGCACATAAGTTTTCCATGTGTGTTAATCTATATGTTCTATTGGGTCCTATCAAACGTTGTTTGTATTTTTATATTAACTGGAGTTACCACACACAAATTGATGTCTGAAGAGGCCAGCACAACTGTGCATGTATACGAAGGCTAATGGTACACAGCACTGTGTTAACTCATTACAGCATGAGCTGGCACTTTTTAAGTTATCTTGCTTTTTACTGCAGTGGAACTGCTGGGGACCATATGATCCACTAGGCAACATCTTTCATGGTATGGTGACTGTTGTCACTGTGGATGTTCTTATGCACTATGCAGCTCTTTTCAAGTGAGGTACTAATTTACTGAACAGGCTTAAGCATTGTACACATGTAAGATTCTGACAACTGAAGAATGTTCAAAGACTGACTGCTTCGTTTGACAATCTTTCATGTGTAGTGAGTCCTGATGGCATTATTTGAGATCAGTGAATGATGCCAACATGAGCTGCCACACACGGAAGATGGTAATCTGTCAGTTGCTTCTGGCCAACAGTAATCTTACATGTTTACAAGTCAGGATTCCCTGATATTGCACTCTGAGAGACAGCAGACATACTTCACTGAGTTAATGCCAAACATTACAGTAAACACAAATATATTGTTTATTGTAGATACTATCTGTTTACTGTATAGTGTTTACTGAAAATACTATCTTGTATACTAACCTAAGGCTGTAAATATGCATGGACGCCGGACGCATCAGCTCCCACAATATGGGAGGGATTGAAGGAGGTGCGAGCAGGAGGATGTGTGCGGAGCAGGGTTCGCTAGTATTTAATAATTAGAATTACCACATACACACAACTTTATTATTTTAAGAAATAGACAATCACAAAGAAGGATTTTCTTTATTTTCTTTTGCAGATTTGAGCTAAACAGCTGCGTTCCAGATTGCATTTTGTGATCCGATTGCAACGTGTGCATCGCATCCCAGTGGGGGGCAATGTATCTGGCCCCACTGGCTGTGTTGTGCTCCGGTCGGTCATTTTAAAGCATGCAATCACCCTTTTTGGCTATTGGGAAAAACACTAGTGCAACACATACAAAAAGAATTGACAATTCGGCAGTTTGAATGTCGAATTGGCTTAATCTCTAAAGGCTCACGTGATGCAATATTTCTGTCCGATAGACTGATAGTTCAGTGTATGCGTCGATCGAGCCGAAATGATCAAATGGATTTTCGCCCATGTCCGATCGACCGTTGGTCCGAATCAGACAAAAGGACAATCAGACATGGTGGAAAACCACGTCCGACAGTGCGGTCCTCTATGGACTGCACAGTCGGTCGCGGTAAACTAAGTCCTTCCGAAGCCAAACGGTTGGTCAGGAAAAAAAGTTGCTGGTGTACCATACTTAACAGGGGTATGGCAAGCTTTATATTTGTTTGGGCAATCTAGCAAAATAAGGATTAGAAAATAGCAGACACAAATCAAGTTGCCATTAGGCTTATTCCTATTATAAATGTTATTTTCGTGCAACACAACAGTAATGGATATTCTGTCAATTAAATCATTATAATATACCCCCTTATGGTATATAATGTGGGTGGTGGTGGGAGGTGATCACGCAACACAATTTGTGCCGGGTGTGTGTGCGTGTGTGTGGGGGTGGTGGTGGTATAGTGATAGATTCTATCCCAGGGAGTAGGGGGGATATTGACAGTTTCTGTGAGTCCAGGACCAGAGGGGTGGTAAAGAGAGGGGGTGGGGGGTTAAGAGCAGTATTGTGACATTTGAGACACAGGTATATTCAGGTTTAAAGCTATAAAAGAATGTACACCTTACAGTAAATTATATGGATATCAGATGTCCCCTCAGACACCTACGGCCTCATGCTTTTATATGGTCACAGGACTCTTCTGTAACACCTAATAACCTTATAATTTACAGTAGGGGGTACATTATCTACTGTATAATAAATGCTTAGGTACATTATCTACTGTATAAGCAATGCTTAGGTACATTATCTACTGTATAATCATTAGGTACATTATCTACTGTTTAATTGATGCTTAGGTACATTATCTACTGTATAATCGATGATTAGGTACATTATCTACTGTATAATCGATACTTAGATACATTATCTACTGTATAATCGATGCTTAGGTACATTATCTACTGTATAATCATTAGGTCATTATCTACTGTATAATCAATGCTTAGGTAAATTTTCTACTGTATAATTAATGCTTAGGTACATTATCTACTGTATAATCATTAGGTACATTATCTACTGTATAATCAATGCTTAGGTACATTATCTACCGTATAATCGATGCTTAGGTACGTTATCTACCGTATAATCAATGCTTAGGTGCGTTATCTACCGTATAATCAATGCTTATGTGCGTTATCTACCGTATAATCAATGCTTAAATATGTTATCTACCGTATAGTCAATGCTTAGGTACGTTATCTACCGTATAATCGATGCTTAGGTACGTTATCTAACGCTTTTAAAAAGGTTTTTAATATTTTGTTAAAATAATTAAAAAAAATTTAAAATTTTGTTTTCTTAAAATTAAACTTTTAAAAATTTTGTTTATTATTTTTTAAATTTTAAAAAAATAATTGTGTAAATCGACTGCTTGGTACGTTATCTACCGTATAATTGATGCTTAGGTACGTTATCTACCGTATAATCGATGCTTAGGTACGTAATCTACCGTATAATCGATGCTTAGGTACATTATCTACTGTATAACCGATGATTAGGTACATTATCTACTGTATAATCGATGCTTAGGTACATTATCTACTGTATAATCGATGCTTAGGTACATTATCTACTGTATAATCGATGATTAGGTACATTATCTACTGTAATCGATGATTAGTTACATTATCTACTGTATAATTGATGCTTAAGTACATTATCTACTGTAATCGATGATTAGGTACATTATCTACTGTATAATCGATGCTTAGGTACATTATCTACTGTATAATCAATGCTTAGGTACATTATCTACTGTATAATCAATGCTTAGGTACATTATCTACTGTATAATTGATGCTTAGGTACATTATCTACCGTATAGTCAAAGCTTAGTTACATTATCTACTGTATAATCAATGCTTAGGTATGTTATCTACTGTATAATCAATGCTTAGGTACAGGTCGCATCATCAGTTAGAACTGGTACTAAGTGATGCCATCAGTCTCTTGATTTAGGACAGGAATGACTGCACCTGGCTACTACATTCAAATCTATATCCCAAGGAATGCCAGGAATGTTTCCCATTAGAAATCTAGTGCTAGGACTATACAGCCTGTAACTCCGCCTCCCTCCATGCTCCCCTGGGTTCTATCCATTCATGTCCTAGCAGAGGAAGGGCTAAGCTTGGTAACCCATCCAGATGCAGAATTGAGGGACACTTTTCCATTGCACACAGGTCCATATAACACTTTCTATCCCTGTCCTTGGAGACCATGTGGAACGTGAGATCGTTCTACAAGCTACAGACTTCTTTCATGTTCCCAATTGGCCGCTCGCTGCGAGCCCCTGTATTGTAACGAGAGACCTTGTTAGGAATGTAGTACGGCTTGTACGGGATTTCTTTACGCGTAACACCAAGCATGTGAGTGTGTATGAACTACACCGCCTGCTAACACATTACAGGAAACCCTCCGCCCGCTGTACTGACTGGAAAACGTAAAGAGACTGCACAAAGCTACACGCCATATTCCCTGATCGGTGAATTACAACCTAAATAAAGCCCCACCCACTCTCTCACTAGTAACTAAGTCTACGCCCAGTTTCCCAGCATTCCCGCCCCAGACTGGGACGCATTTTTGTGTTTAGTTTTTTTTTTCTTCACGTGGACACACACGGAGAGCGAGTTAACTCTGTCGCTGCCAGAACAAGGGGGTGGGTGAGAGGGGTCCCCACCCCAACACACCACCAGGAGGGTACCAAAGCTCCATCAGGATGCTAGTGGGATTATGGAAATATTTAGGATGTGGTGGAACAGATGTACAGTATGTAGATCTCTGAACTTCCATAGCACATGGTATCATGGCTATCTAATAAATAAGAATAACCTTGTAATACACAAGAGCTTTGGATATATTATATGCGGCCTCGTGCTTTTATATGGTCATGGAACTCCTTGGTGACTTCTAATATCCTTATAATTTACAGTTGGGGCTGCATTATTCACTATATAAGCACTGCTTAATGACGTAATCAGAGACAAAAAGGTACTTCCAATCTGTATAAGGCAACGCACGTGGCACCTGATCGCCTAATATTGATCTGTGCCTTTAAATTTTCACTAGCAAAAGACTTAGAAAAAATCTCTTTTTGTGAATGGATCTCTTGGATCCATTCACAAATACTAAAGTAAGCTGTGAGTGTGACAGCTTATCCTATAGCATGTAGTAAATTGTGATCAAACAGCTGTATCTCCACTCGACCACCAGGGTGCTCCTGCTCTATTTATGAATGGATCTCTTTTATCCACAAATACTATACTATGCCTGTGTTCACTTTAACACCAGTTTACTGTAGCAGGAAGTGGGGAAACCAGGGATGGTCCCCGGCGTTAGAGGAAGTTTGAGTGAAACTTATGGTGGATCGAGTGGGAAGGGGGGGCACTTGAATGGTGCTCCCCGAGTGTACCCAGCACATGCAATTTTTTTTTTAAGGGGCAGTTTTTTTTTAAGGGGCAGTTTTTTTTTCTCTACTGCCTTTCCCTTTACCCCAGAGGTGTGCCGTCTGAGACAAATGTCTCACTTTGCATCATTAGAGAAGCGGCCCTGGTACATACCATTCTAACCTTTCCTGCTTCAATGGTATCTTGAAATTCACCAAAATTAAATATATCCAGTCTTTTGCATTGTTTAGCAATTTTTGCCTGACAATTTTGTCCCCACCTCTTCTTTGGGGGACCAGGTTTAAGATGGCATGCTTATGTGTTGTACACAAGCTAATTTGTTAGATGACCTCAATACCTTTTATATTATATATTGGCAACAGACTTCATTGGAAACTTCTAATATTCTTTTATTTTAAACTAAGGGAGATTATTTCCTGCATTTAACACATTTTTGCAAGTCATTTTATTAACAGAGCTGCAATTATGCCTAATAACACAGCTAAGCACCACTTCAAAAATATGATATGCAAGATTTTTGTGGCCTAGGTGTATTTTAACGGGTAATTTTATTATGTATGTTGTATTTTGTGAGCAGGACTGAATATTGATATTTTACTCATCTGATCAGTTTTTTGATTTTGTATAATCTTATTCTTGACTGCACTGGCTGTTGGGCAAAAGTATCAATGGTTACTTCTGACAACAATGTGCTGGCATAGGTTCTTTGACTATAAACTTAGCTTTAGTGTAAAATGCTGTCTCCAGAATATTGTACCTTATGCTTATGTTACAAACTAGCCTCTATGGGTTTTAGACGAATGGGGCCTCTATATGTCTCATACCAAGTGACATAAAATGGAAATTAAAGTTTTATATTGTTATAGATGCAACTCTTATCACAAGGGTATCAGTAGCCCAAACCACATCTGTAGTGCCTCTTTCACTAGCCAACATTCTTATGACTAAGGACCTGTTTGGTCCGAAACGCGTCAAGTGGATTGCTGGATGTGATAAACTTTGTTTGAAGTGACATTGACTCGGATATTCAGTTCGATTATCCTGCTAAATTGTGTGGTTAAAGTGTTTCGTGGATCTTGCGACGGGCCTGGGGCAGTCTGCTCCCTGGCCATTAATGGCTGGTGGTGAGTTGCTTATTTGTATCCAGTTCTGTGTCAGAGGCTATTGTGTGAAGGTTATCCTGTTTAATCCTGGGCGAAGGATTTGGCGCCTTGATGCACCCAGACCATATGTTATTATAAGTAAGTTACACTGATACCTATATGAGCAAAGGGATTTTGTATTTTCACCCAGCCTGAAATTGGTAATGTTTAAAGAGGGGTTGTTAGCACCAGTGGGTGTTTTGTTCTGTCAATGGTACTCTCAAGGTTTATGAATATGATGGATTGGCTTTTTGGTGGGAACTTTTGGTGATTGTTAGGGAACAATCATGATTGTTATGTGTTATGGACAGGTTTGGTTAAACATTTTTTATGATTTGCATATTCAAATGTTAATTTTTATAAATATGTAGTATGTTTTCTGGTACATCTTGGCTGGGGATGCTAGACTTGCAGCTCTCCAGCTGTTTGTAAGCTGCAATGCCCAGCACCAGTCAAAGGATGCAGAAAATATGTTCTTCAATAAAAGCAAAAGCAGCTGCTGGCAAAGATGGAGTTTGGGGGTGGACAATATGGGCAAATGCCCAGGGCCCCACATACAACCACACACACTTTATCAACAGCACAGTATTTCTGAATATGGGGTCAAATGTGACATTTTGCATTTTATGTGAGAGTCCCACTCTCACTTAAACCAGCTCTGGCTGCAGGGATCCATGATCTAGAGCTGGGCATACACACGGCTGATAAAATACAAAGCTTGTCAGATATGATCGGGGGGGGGGGGGAGGCCTGTGTAAGGCCTGCTTTATACTTTGGTTATAGGAAGCTGATAGCAATTTATGTGCGGTCACCCAAAACAATCCTGTGTACAGAGTAATAGGGAGATTGGTTTGGAACTGTATAGGTGGCAGTCTGTGACTGATTACAGACCGAATCCAGTGCAATCTGTAATGTGCTACAGATTGTTTAAAGGGCAATCTTGGTGACTTCACCATTATCTGCCGGCAACACCAACTGCTTTATTGCATGCATTTGTAACCAGATGTTCTATTCCTTTTTGGCAAATGTATCACCCTCCTCTCTCTGCTCAATGAGCTTTTCATAAGCTTTAGTATGTCAAATGGAGGCAGCAGGTGAAACAGCAGTCAACTATTGGCTGTGATGTCAGTTGTCACAGCCTTGATTGATTGCATGGAGGGAGGTGATAGCTTTCTCTGCACAAGAAGATATAGGGGAGTACACTACGATGGTGAATCCAAAATTTTATTTAAACAACGGACAGCTTTCTCTGCCAAAATGTCGATAATACTTATCCTTAAAGGACAACTCCACCCTCATAATAACATATTTTAGAAAGAATGGCCTCTTTAAAATATGTTGATATATCATAGTTTGTCCTATGAATTCATTACTGTATGTCTGCTATGCTTCTGGATGCCTCATGGAAACTGAGCAATTTAGAAACCTGTACTGAGCCTGGGCATGCTCAGAAGAGGCAGACAGGGGATTAACATTCAGTCATTGGCTGTGATGTCAATTGTCAAATCCATAACTGACAGTTACTAACTGCAAGAACCAGGAAGCAGAAACAGTGGAAACAGGACATTGTGCAGGATTTTAAGTTAGACTTATATATTTCACATTTCAAACTATTACCGTTTAGGGTTTTGGGGGGTGATTTACCTGTATGTAAGTTTTCATATTAGGGCTGGACTTGCCCTTTAATGGTTATTAATACAGTTTATAAAGTGTAGGTAATGACCAGTTTTCTGTTTTGAGGGTGAATTTAAGTGTTAACCAGTTTTAATGCCCACTAAACATGCTAGAGAATCGTCTAGCAACCTAAGCATGAATGGTCCCCTGACATTGTTTAGTGATCGGTACACGATGTCAAGCAGGTGTTCTCGTCCTGCAAGGGGTCTTATGCTCATTCACCCCTCCCTTCTCCATAAAAAACTACTGTCAAACTACCTGTCTGTACATGAATCAATTGTAAAAATTGTTGCAGTGATGGTGGAAGGATTGTTTAAAACAACAAAACCGCATGTGTGTATGTATCTTAAATCTCCAATATCCTAAAGCAAAATATTGTTATCTCATAGAAATATTACTTGCCCATCATTTCCTACTCCTGGGGTGTATCCTTTTGTGAACTGACGTGTTAAAAACATTTCCACAGATAAAATGGGATTGATTAATTGGAAAATAGGAAGGGAAGGAAAAGGTTAAAATCTAAATGAAAATCTGGCACCAAGTGCTATTTAGGAAATCATGTATTCTCAGCTTTATAAACGCTTGTTGGAATTGTTAAGGCCCCACTTACGCGTATTTTTCGCGTTTGTGCACGCGTTTTGCGCTCCCGATTGCGCATGCGATTTGGTTATAATGGAAATTGTGGGGACGCAAAAATCCCTGCGATTTCCTATGCGCATGCGATTGCGCGTCCGTTCGTGTTTGGTAACGCATGCGTTTCCATAATGAAAAAAAAATGCACAAGAATCGCGCACGCAATCGTTCACGTAATCTTGTGCGATAACGCACGATTTAGTGCGTTGTAATGGGGCCATGTCCTTAATGTTGTTTAAACATGAATGTGCCCGTGTTTGGGCACTTTAGCGGCCAAAACAGCTGGTCGTTCGGATATCTGCCCATACACGGGCCGATTATCGGCAGAATACATCAGACACATCGTGCGTCGCGGGTCGGGACCTGTGATCGCACGTGTGTACGAGGCTTTATATCCAACAAGAAAATGTGATTGTAGCAATTGATTTGTGTGTATGTATTTGATTTATATGAGTAGGAGTAAAGAGCAAACTTTCTATATTGTGTAATCTTACAGTTCCCATCACACTGACAGTCATGGATTGTGAGAGTTGTAGTTCAGTAACAGTTTGAACAACCCAGGGTGTTGACATCCCTGGAATCTGACCAGACTTCTTAGGAGAAGAAAAGCTGAGAGAAGGAAACTTAGAAAGAACAAGAGGGGAAGAAGTTGCCAGTAGTCGGATTGCATGCAAGAGAGAGTGAGAGAGGGCTGGGTCTCTTTAAGGCTCCCCCTGAAGCTGAGAGATGCACACACAAGGATTTGCCTGCCTGGGTGGTCTCTCTACTTTGGTGAGCTGTTGCTAAGCAGCTAATAATAGTCATGTTTGTTGAGTAATTTCTGAGATCCTCTAGCCAATGGGATCTGAGAATTCCCAGCCATCTGACAGCCCCCGGGGGCGGGGCCCCTTCCATTCCCTCCCCCTTCCCTCTTTCTCCAAATGGAGAATCAGTTTTTTCCTCCCCCCTTCCTCCGACATCTCATCTATTGAAGGAGCGAGGGAGAGAGAGAGTTCCAGGCAACCGAGCGAGTCTCTCAGGGCCCCTGGTAGTCAGCGCTGTTTGGACAAGCCATGATCTAGAGCACGGAGCTCTCTGTTCGTTCCCAGAGGACACCCAGCTAGTGAGGGGGATCCGTGGTGTTGGCGTTCTACTTCAGTAACTTTGGGCTTCTCTGTGTGCACCCGGAGGCAAGGCTGAGTGTTCAGACCGAGGGAAGCGGGCAGCCAAGGGCAAGGTCGGCAGTGCGGGCGTCACGGAGCGGGTGTAGTGTGCGAGCGGGTGTAGTGTGCGTTGCTTTACTCTATTGCATTTGCATGCGGGTGTGAAGCGCCCCACGGTGTGACCGACCCTCCAGTGCGCCCGCACGCTCTCGCCTACAAGCACACACCGGGACCCCCTTTCTGAATGCGGGAAACTGCGGAGACCCTCGGATCGCGAAATGTGGGGATGGAAGGCGCAAAGTTTGACTCGCCGCCCTCCTCCTCCTCATCTGCAGCAGCATGAAGCAGAGATTTGTGCCAGCCAAGGAAGAACAAGAAGCTGCCAGTGTCTGTCCTGCTGCCTCCCTTACTCGCACCAGTTAAACCTCTGGGGGATCGTGGAGTGCCAGCCCAGGGGGGGTCTGGACACAACATGGCCTCGGCTGCCTATGGCGCGGAGCAGGGTGGCAGTGGGGAGCCATATGCCCAACAGAGGGTGACATGGAGGAGGGGAAGGAACAGGGGGGATCGCAGGATAATAGCTCCGCCTGACTCGGACTATCTACAGCGGCCGAGCTACTGCGATGCCAATTTCGCCCTGCAGCAGATTTCAGAGGTGAATGGTGATTGTGTGATGCCCAGGGGCGTAACTACCAGGGGGGCGAGGGGTGCCAATCTTCTTACGTTCCCTCTGACATACAGCCTCCCCCAAGGAAAGCACTGTAGATGATCAGGGAAGGGGACCAACCATTGTTTAGTTGGGGGACCCAGTGATTCCTACTTACACCAATGTGATGCCCATATGATGTTTATCGGACTGTGGCACTGTGACTGTTTAGATCCATTGACAGGGAAGTATGCAGTTCTGGTCATGGAACATCTGGAGGTCCATTGGTTTAGCGGTATTTATATTGTAATAGGTATAGATGTTTTATAGAGCGGGGCTGTATTTGATTTCTGAGCTATGACCTCAGGGATTCCACTGTGTGATGGAGAGAAGTCTTGGTCCCTAGTAAAAGGAACAATTCTGTAGCCAATGACAGACACGCTGTGTGATGTGTGTATAGTCTATAGATTGTCTGCCTGGAAGTGGTTTGAAGCTAATCATGAACTAATATTGCAGTGATGTTGAATTGCCTTTTAATTACACATTAGACAGGACTGCCAAGCCATTGGTGTGAAATGACCATTGCCACCCCCAGTGATATGTATGTATGTATAATTTTTTCTATAAAGTGCCACTGGGATATGCAGCGCTGTACATTGTAAAATACAGAGTTTGCAAACAAGGGGATAAGTACAAGCCATTCTACAGATAAATAAAAAATTATTTAATACAATTTCATAAATAGGTTATATATAAATTATGGATACATTAATATAAGTGCAGCATGCCTTGAAACATTAGGAATGAGATTCCTGCCTGAAGAACTTACAATCTAAATGGGTGGGGCAAGATACAGATACAAGTGGGGGGATGGGTACAAAGTGCTTGAGGTGGCTAACAATCATTTGTTGTGTTGGTGCTCAGAAAGGTAGGATTACAGTCTAGATTTGAAAGTATTAATGGACATGCAGTTAGTAACAACAGTGAAAAGATGTAAGTAGATAAAGCAAAGCATAATTGCTCAAAAACTAGGCTTATGCTTTCATTAATAACTTAATAAGACCTCTGACTCTTAAGGACTTTGTAAAAATCACAACAGCAGCAATGACCAGCCAGCTGCCTCTATTCTCCCAAGCTTTCTTATGCTCCTTAAGGATGTGTTGACATTTCGCAGTATCTGGCGGGTCATCTATTAAACATCACCTCTTTGCATGGTTCTGCTTGTTGTAATACATTGATTGACAACTAAATTTAATCTCATATAATCTATAGTCTGCATGGTCCCCTATTTGTTTTTACTTATTTATTATTTTTTTTTAACCTGAAAGAATCAGGAATATCCATGTGGGCTGTTCTGTTCACAAATATTGTAGTGTGTTTCTGATGGCTATACTGCTTCCTCATTCAGATCACACATTCTCCAACCACTGGGAATTACAACATTCATGCTCCCTGTAGCATAGCTTGTCATGTGGATGTTAACTACTCCTGCAGAGTACTAGTGAATACCATCACACGTGCTACGTTTTAAAAACTTAACCTAAACTTAGGGGTCAATGCAATAACAGGTCCAAAAGTTTGCCCATTCTATTAATGTATAGCAACCAATCAGATGTTGGCTTTTTACTGGGCTACTGCAGTTAGAAACATCAGATTGGTTGTTGCAATAAAAGGTGCAAAAGTTTGTATTTGCTATTTTTCTGCATCAGCCACTTTGTGTGTCAAAGTAATCAGTCCAACTAACATCTGTGATGAAATAATTGATGCAGCAGATTCTGGAAAGGCTTGGTGTCATGTTAGTGGTCAGTGCTTATAATGCACAACAACATTTTATCACAGGAACAGTTAAGGATTTTAAATACTTCATATACATCTTTTTATCTTTTCCTCTTTTATTTAAAGGAAGAGTTCACTCAAACAAGACCCTTCTTTAACCAAATATATAAGTTAAATGGAGGCAGGGGCACTTGTGTCTGTTTTGGCAAAATCGCACAAGGGTTAAAGGATAGGGGAGCTCGGGGGAACTTACAATTATATGTTTGATTATGGAAGGGTCATTTTTTTGGGTGAACTCTCCCTTTAAACAAAGATTTGTATTCCTATTAGGCTTGCAGTAAAGTGACTGTAGGTAGTCCTACCACTGGAGAGAAGGTTGCATTAAATCTGTCACTACCTGTTCAGTGCCAATGTTATGGTGTTTTCTTGGTTGATTCTTTCAGTTGTGTTTCTAATCTTACTGCATGCCTTGTACAATCTGGGGATAGGTACAAGAGTTGGTTACTTACACAGTACTCTTGAATAACAATTAACAAATGACCCATTCTTGTAGGTCAGGGATGAAAAGAATCTCAGGGAGCCAGATAGTCAGTACACTTAAAAATATATGTTCAGGTTTTACTATTAATGTCTATGGAAATGGCTACCTAAACAAGCTAAATTGTCCAACTGGCTCCTAATGTCAAACACTTAACTGTTTCTAGTTGAGTGGGGTGGAAGTGCACCCATGCAATTGCTAGATGGTGGGACATCAGTGCACTGGCTGAGTTTACTTTTATGGATAAGATTGGGAAAACTATTTTATCACATATTCCTAAATTTTATATGATGGTATAATTTGTTTATCTTCTCTTTTAGGGGAATGCTACAGGAAGAAAAGCTCCATTGTGGCTTAGAGCATTGTTTCAAAGACTATTATTTAAACTTGGTTGTTACATACAAAAAAACTGCGGAAAGTTTTTGGTTGTGGGCCTTTTGATATTTGGTGCTTTCGCTGTGGGATTAAGAGCAGCAAATTTGGAGACCAATGTTGAAGAACTTTGGGTTGAAGGTAGGAAAGAAACTTTATACATTACTTACCGTGTGAGTTTGGTCTTTTGTACATCAAGCTTGCTCTGAAGCTCCTGATGGTGTGAAATCCAATAGGAGAATAACAACTACTATAGCTTTGTCAAGTTATTCTTCTGTTGTTGTATGTGATCATTTATTTTTGCGTAGCTAACTTTTTTTTAGGCCTAGGCCCCACTAGCATGATTTGGATAAAATTTGTAATCTGATTGGGACACACATTCTAATGGCTGGCAATGTAGCCAGCCCCACTGTCTGGGTTTAAAAAGCACGCACAATGGCACGTAAACGTATATTGCCATTATTGTTTTTTGTGTGTTGCAGTGGGGCCTCAGCCCTAAAGTGTATGTCGACCCCCACACAAATTTTTGGTATTATGCTAACTGCCCCCCAAAACATTGATCGCGTGAGGTTCTTAGATTCCAAAGCTGCTGTTAAACCAACTTACCAGCCTTCGTTCGCTCTGTGTTATTCTGTTTAGCTTTCATGCCTTTTCCGTGCTTGGAATGTCTCAGCTGCGATGTCTCAGCCAATCACAGGCTCCGCTGCTGGTCCAGCCCCTTGTGCAGCTTTCAAGCACGGAAAAGGCACTGAAGCTAAGTTTGTGTGGGGGGTGTACATGCCCTTTAATTAACAGTGTTAACCTTGTATGGGTGTTTCTGTACTACCTACATTTAGGATAATTGGTAGGTACTGACACTAAACATTTTGAAGATAATCGACATTAATGTGTGTTAATTCACACAGTTTTGGGATTAGTGGTTAGTATTCCAAACTTTCCTTATTCACATTTATAGCTACATATATTATTTATGACCCAATATTTTATGATAATGACATATTAAGCACATTTTGATTTAATCTGTGGTTTGTTCTAACAAGTAGGCTTGTGATACAGTGGTTGGTTTACAGTAAACGCAGTAATTCAATAATTTAGACTTTGGTGCGGTGAAGGCCCCCAACAGGAAGAAGTATACATTGCAGGCTGTAGATATTTGTGTGTGGTCCTGTTTTGGACAGCTTTCAAGATTCCCACTCCTCCAATGTAGATGGAATGGAAGTATGGTTTACAGTATGTGTCTAAAGGCAAAACAAGAGTGATACACATAGTAAAAATAGAGAAATAAAATGGCATGGGTATATGTCTTACTAATAGATTGTCATGAGATGTTGTGGGAAAGTATTAATTTCATTACAGAATAATCGGTACAAACCATCTGCAGAAATCCTTGAAACTGAACATGTTTCTAAATAATCTTGCCAGGCCTCTCAAACAGCAACTCATAACTTACTTTCTGCTGTTAAAGATGCTTAGCTTGGTGGGTTAAAAGGGAATGCACTGTCTATGTATTTATACCCCATTTAAATATCTATTTATCAATTGTATTCTGTAAAAAGTCTACACCATAGAATGAACGTATTATTCTGATTTAATGTAGGAGTCACAATACCAATGATGGTAAAGTGGTTTTATTGTACATTGCACAAATAAGATTTAAAGGGCATGTCCACCCCCAAAACTATAATTTAACACACCACTGGCCCCACTGTGTAGTGTATAAATATCCTTACCTTACATCCCAGCTCCAAATGGCTGCCCTGTAATGCCCCTCCAAAGTCCCAAAAACTGGCCACCAGGAGCCTGGCAGAGTCTATATAAGACTGCAAACTGCAGCCCCCTCCCTTCCCTTTTGTTCTCTCTCCCCCTAGTGTGTAACCCATTTTTTGTAGTGTAGGGCTCCCTCCCCCAACCCCCATATTACTTTTAGCAGAAACTCCCCCGATCTCTACTTACCTTACCTCTTTCCTCCAACGTCCTGTGCAGCCGGAAGCCGCGTCTGTGATTGGCTGAGAGGCCAGTTTCATGCAAGCAGAGGCCAGGGACAGTATGTCGGAGGAGAGAGGTAAGGTAAGTAATGATCGGGGGAGTTTCTGCTAAAAGTAATTAGTGGTTGGGGCTGGGGGAGGGAGCCCTATACTACCCCAAAAACCCTAAAAAGGGTTGGACATGTCCTTTAAAAAAGGGAGAACCATATAATACAGTCACTTTTTCAATTTTGATTGGATTGCTTCTTTCAAACTTAAATGAAGTTTTAATATGTTGTTGACTAACATAAATAGCTTCCATAGCATATTGGAATAAACATTTTTTTAACATCTTGGGCTGGTGTTAAGTGGACAGTATTTTAGTTGCAATTAAAGTTGCCTATTGCACAATCACCAATAACTATACCTTAGTTCGGGTCTGTATGTAATTACTATGTTTTAAGATTAAGCTATCCGGCAGTTACCTGAAGCAAAGGAGCTTAGGGAAAAGTGTTTCAAATTAAATTTTTACATGCAGAACTTAGGTGTAGGCCACACTAGCGCGTTCGTGCCCGAGATTTTTGCTAAAATGGAAATCGAGGGTATGTGAAAATCCTCGCATTTTGCGATGCGCATGTGATTGCACGTCCGTTCGCGTTTTGGTAATGCATACGTTCACCATTTTTGGTGCGTTAACGCATGCGTTTCCATAACGGAAAACGGCAAACTCGCATGCGCAAAATGCACAAGAATCGTGTGCGATAACGCTCGCGATTTTGTGCCCGATTCCTGTGCGTTGCAGTGTGGCCTCAGTCTCATGCAACATTGAACTTCGGTTGTCTTTCTGGTCATGAAATCAGCAGTGACAGGATTTGTATGTGAATCAGTTTGCATTGTCCATTCATGCTGCACTTATTGTATCAGAGAGATGCAATAAAAAAAAAAAACGGTATTGTAGGTCCGTCCGTCCCCCCTCACACTGTTTTTGTTTTTTTTGCCTACCTGTTTTTTTTTTTTTTTTTTTTGTCTTCCTCTGGACGTAGTCAACCCATAAAGGAATAGTTCACAATCCACCACAGCAGAACTGTCCGTTCCCGACCACTTCCTGATTCTAATGAACTATAGCGTGCGTGCTATAGTTGATTAGAACCAGTTAGCAATCGGGAATTTTCAGTGCTTCTGCCGTGGATCGCGCCAAAGTTACGTTTCTGCTATCTTCGTCCCTTGCTCCTGAGATAGTGATTGAAAAACGGAAGGTAAGGCATAGCTCCTTAACCCCCCATTCTTCAATCAATACATTAAAGGTATTGATTAAATACCATTTAAATACTACTGTACTATACTAAATACTACATTGAGTGAGCGTGAAAAAAATCACCTGATTTTATACACTTACAGTTAAAATGTAACTGTGGTCTTCATACGAGTGTCCTCTGTTTAAGAGAGCTCTCTCATAACTTGCAAACAAGCCTCTATCTTCTGGGTCTTAAAGGGTGTCTCTACCCTAATATCTCCACCCTAATTAAAAACTTTTAGTATAATGTAGGCTACCCCTGCCCACCCCCAACCCCTATATCAGATTACTAAAAAAAAAGGTTCAGAACTCTGCTTACAGCCTCTTGCTCCTGCGGCACTCTTATCCGGCTGTCTGCTTTCCAGAACTAGCAAACGGGCCGGACCAGCAGCAGTGTCTGTGATTGGCTGAGAGGCAGACTATCACAGACGCAGCTCCCGGCAATGCAGAGCACCGCGAGAGTGAAGGGCTATAAGTAAGTAGACTTCCAATTCTTTTTTTAGTAATCTGACATGGGCACCCCTGCGCATGTCACGCTACCTCCCGGAGGCTAGATTCAAGGCAGGAACCTTTGGACCGGAAGACAGCTACTACTCTTCATGCTTGTGAAGGTTCTCATTCATCCAGGTCATGGTATATCTGTTGTATTCAATTAGATCAACTGGACTTGAAGTTTAGTTCTTGAAGATGTTTCGCTAGTCATCCGACTGGCTTTCTCAATTCAGAATTGAGAAAGCCAGTCGGATGACTAGCAAAAGAACTAAACTTCAAGTCCAGTTGATCTAATTGAATACAACAGATACTCCTACTCTTCAGTTTCCTGCACTTTGGACAAGCACTGCAGGGGAACTATAAGGAGCAGAACTGTGAGGTAAGATTTGTTCTAAACTTTACACTGGGGACAGTAGTGAGTTAAATTTTAGTTTGGGGGTTTGACATGCCCTTTATGTTATAGGCTTTTAAAGTTACACTGACAGTCGGGATAAACAAGTAAGTGTGTGACAGTCACACAATGTGCTGTTTAAGAAGCCACCCCTATCCCCCAAAATTATATTTTCTGAAGCTATTTAAAGACTTAAAAGACTTGCAACAATTCTTTGTCCATTTACCTAGTTTTCTTTTCAGGCTTGCGGCTAACTTTTTAAAATTAAGAAGTTTAGGGGTGGGACTTGTGATGCAGCACATGATGCTCTGTTACAGCAGTAGGATACAATTGGGCATGCTCAGTGCCTTTAGCAGTGGGTGTGGAGCAATGATACTGGTCATGTTGCTGGAAACACCACCCTTTATAATGCTGTAACTTTGGATAGACTGCAGCTGGAAGCATGATCCTGGATTGATTTTCAAAATGAATGAGCTCTGTTTAAGACCACTTGTATGGAGACCACAATTACCCTTTTTCATAGAACATAAAGTGCCACGTTGGGGCCTGGTTATTTTATGTACTTGTGTTCAGTGATTTAATCTCTTTGCCATGGGTTTTTTAGTGTACCTTTGCTGTAACAAGATATTTCTTTGTTTATTTTAGATGTGTTTCTAAGTTATGCAATGTTCATTTATTCAGACTTGTTGTAGGACGTCAAAATTCAGAGATCTCGTGCATAGAAACAGTACAAATAAACTTTCAAATATTTCTTTTTACAACTTCGGTAAATATTTTGGCAGATATTCACGGTTTGCTCAAAATCATTTGGGAGTCTCAAATTAAAAGACAGAAACAGTGTCAAAAGTACCCACGGTGAGGACCTATACCGCTAGGTCCTCACCCCTTGGTTAAGATACTAATGCCTGCACTCTTACCACTTAACTTGGCCTCTTCGGCAAAGTAGGAAGTGAAGACGAACGTGCCGGCAAGGGCAAATTTAAGAGGAAAGTGCGGGCATTAGTAGCTGGACCTAGTGGTTTTGGGCCTCACCCTGGAATCATTGTACCTGCAAAGTATTAATGTTGGGGAAGTTGGAATGACTATACCTTCTATTCTTCTATCTAAGCAGAGTGTCGGTGTGTAGAGAGGAGGGTCATTGATGCTCCAGCCTGACAAGGCAGAGTACTTCTGTTGCAATCATAAAATACCTGTTCCCAATCATTCATTCTTCAATCTGAGTCATGTGAAATCTTATCACCTACATCATAGTTTTACACACACACACCCCCGAGACACTATGAAATGCTTGTATTGAATTTATTTTCCTAAATCAATTCTGTAATGTGTTAAACTCTTGTTTTTCCAGAGACCATGGCACAGGTGTAGGTGTAAACTTTCTTTTTCAACCAGAGAGCTCTCTTACCTTTCAAACAAGGATTATAACTCTAGCTGTTGTCAATCCAAAGTTAATGGCTTCTAAAGGTTTGCTTCCTAAACTGCACTTTCTGTGAGACAGGCATGTGTCCTAAGCTGTGTCATTAACCCCATTGCCAAAAAACAATCTTTTCTTCAGCTATTTACAGGCTTGCAATCAATATCTGTGCTTTTCTTTGCCTATGGACACCTTTAGGGAAAGAAGCATGTTACTTATCTAGCTCGTATATAGCTTTGAAAAATGATAAAGAAGTTTGAGGGCACGAGTTATGATGCAGCTGATGATGGTCTGTCCCAGTATTGGGATACAAGTGGGCATGCTTACGCCAAAGTGTGGGCATGCTTACGAGCAATAGTGCTGTGATGTCACAACTCACAATGTAAGCAGGAAGCACACCTAAATACTGCTGTAAGTTTATAATTGTCACATTTTAATCATCTGGATTTCTCCCAAAGCAACTGTTCCTTGCTTAATAGATCTGGAGGTTTATTAAGTGATGCCATTATAAGAACAATGTGACCTTATGGATATTTTGCCGTAATAACATGTAATTAATTCATATTGCAAATGCAACAAAGTTGGAGGAGCACACTATTTCGTTTCCAGTGTTTATTTCAGCAAAAACATACAATGTTTCGGGGGATACAAACTCCCCTTCCTCAGGTGAGGAAGGGGAGTTTGTATCCCCCGAAACGTTGTATGTTTTTGCTGAAATAACACTGAAACGAAATAGTGTGTCTCCTCCAACTTTGTTGCATTTGCCATATTGCTGTGGCCCTAAGGTGGAGGGCTGGGAGGATTGCACCTATCAACTAAAAGGCCGTGCCATTTAGGTGTGCTGGAGTGTACTGCACTGAAAGCTTTGGATAATTAATTCATATTGACAGGCAATGTGAAACAAATAAATTAAAGGGCATGTCCACCCCCAAAACTATAATCCCCCCAACTACTGCCCCATCATGTAGTGTAGTTTAATCCTTACCTCACATCCCAGCTCCATAGGGTTCTCCTGTAGTCCCCCCCCAAAGTCCCAAAAACTGCCCACCAGGAGGCTAGCAGGTCCATATAGGACACTGCCTGCTACCTGGCCTCCCGGAGATCACTGCCATGCGTACTGCAGCCCTTCTTCCCCCTTCCTCCCTCTCCCTCCCGTTCTGCTATCCCTCCCCCTAACATAAAACCCCTTCATGGCATGCCCTTCCCCCATGTCCCCCAGCCCCAACCGCATAAATTTTATTTTTAGAAAGCTCCCCAATCTTTTACTTACCTCTCCGCTTTCCTACGCGGAAGTGAGCTGCCGGCAGCCGCGTCCGTGATTGGCTGCCGCTCAGCCAATCACAGACGCGGCTGCCGGTCCCGCCCCTCTGCTTGCATTTCCTCGCAAGCAGAGGGCCGGGAGCGCGGCGCAGGAAAGAGGGGAGGTAAGTAGAGTTTGGGGGGCTTTCTAAAAAAATAAATAATGCGGTTGGGGCTGGGAGCCCAGGAGGAAGAACATATTAAAAATTTTATTTCAGGGTGGACATACTCTTTAAATGAGGTTACATTCTAACCTCACAACCTTGTATTGTTTACAAGCTTTTATTCTATATGGTTTTTAAAGACTAGTTCTTTAAAGTGATGGTTTACTTTTGTTGGTAACTGTGCCATTTCTAGTAGATCATGGCAGAATAATATAATATATATTTTAAAGATTAATTATATAGAATATGATCAAATGGACAATTCCCAAATAGTTCCCCACAACTCATTCGCTCCCAGTAGAAATACATCAGTAGATCTAATGCAATATGTTTAGATATTCCCACGTGTATTCTCAATTTGACACACACAATCCAAAAGTTTTGTGTGGTAAAAATATGGGGGGAAAGAATCTGAATTGAATTACAAGTTGAATTCAGTCTCAAAATATTAAACGTTTGTGCATTTAATTTTCCTTCCTGGCACAAACTGGCCTAAGCTATGTTTATGACTTCATACTAATGCCAGAATTTCATTCTCCTCCAGAATGTGAACAGATGTGGGACTCCCTTGCAGAAACTGTCCATTCATCAATTACCCTTTAAGAACTTTATCATACAGTATATGTGTACTAACTGTAGGTTGGTGGGTAATCAAAATATTGATAAATGTTTTTACTTTAAAAATAAATGCTAAGACTAAATCAGAGAAGTACTCAACCACCTACTCCCCTTAAAAGTACGCAGGTTGAGGACCTAAACTGCTAGGTCCTCACCCCTGAGTTTACCTTACCGTCGCCAGTCTGGGCCAACGGCGACCCTCAGTTTGTCATTGATGAGACCCATGGGAAGAAATACTCGGCAGGAAGTGCGTCTTCCATTAGTCAGATTTCGGAATGACCAAGGAGGCTGGACTGGATCGGTGAGGGACAGCTGATTCAGACTAAACAAAGGTATGAGGACCGTTCCTAAACCTGGGTACTTTTAAAGATGAGAAGTGGAGGGAGTGTACAATTGTCCTTTTTAAATCTGGTGATACCTCGGCTTATGAGCATAATCTATACTTCCCCCTCCACCCCATCATTATAATTGCATCCATGTAGTCCATGAAGCTTTGTTTACTAATCTCTCCTCCACTGTAAAGCTGGCATCTTCCTCTATTTCCGGCTGTCTTCTGGGTTGCCGAAGTCCATCTCGGCCATGGTGGTGATGCTCTCTAAGGCTGCAGCCACACTTCTAAAGGGCAACACGTGTAAAAAGCATGCATTGGCACGTGTTTCATCATCAACGAGCCCCAACTGAAGTTTCACCCAACAAAGTGCCCATACATGCATACACATCCGCCCTTGCGATCACACATGTGTATTAGCCTTAATACTACACTGACTGTGTTGAAGTTTTACCATGATATATATTTTTAGAGTAGAAAGTCACAAAAATGTAAGTTATATTGGTGAAAATATATCCAGTATGCACTGGCACAGACTTTGAAAAATTCTGCATTAGAGTAATCATTTTTTAATCATAATTAAAATCATTCTTATTAACCGTCTAATTGACTGCCAGTAAAGTTAATTAAATTGGTTTTATTTTTTTGTTAACATTTTATACATTTTATTTACATGTGTTAAGTCGCATGGCGACTGTGTTGTAAAAAAAAAAAATCCTTTAAATGTTTAAGAAGAGATACCTTATCTAAAAATTATGGTGAATATTCTTGTAAAGGTTCTAATTCATCCAGGTCATTATATATCTTTTGTATTCAGTTAGATCAATTGGACTTAAAGTTTAGTTCTTGAAGACATTTTGCTAGTCATCAGACTGGCTTTCTCAATTCAGAGTGGCTTGTACAAGAATCTTTTGCCAATTAAAGGGGAACTGTGGTCTCCAAACAAGTTGAGTTTAAAGGAAAGGCCAGTTTTCTACCTCTCTACCTGCTCCACAGCCCAAGATATAAAGAAATGATTACCAGAAAGTTAATGAGTGGGAGGCTGACATGTGACATTCCTAAGGCTTCTCCTGCACAGTGCCGCTGGCGAGCACAGCCTCAGACTCAGTGTGTGAGGGAGACAGGAAGCCCCTCCTCCTCTGTGCTGTGTGAAGTCCTGACAGAGTAGGTAAGGGAGTCTGAGTGGCACTTGTGATTGGGCGGGGCTTGTGCAGCCGTGGGTGGGCGGGGCCACAAAGGGCTGTAAGACAAAGGGCCAAGGGGGGCCTGCAACTAGACGGACCATGAGGGACAATGAGTGGGAGGGACCAGGGGGGCTGCAAAGGGGAGGAGGAGACACAGGGCAGATTGACTGACATGGTTTCAGACCAGGAAGCAGGAAGTGCAGGGGACCTGGTGATGCTGCTGCCATATCACACACAAAAATGTAAACAAACAATTAAAATAAATTGCAAAAATTCTCAGGAGAGCAATTCCTATCATTTTACCTAAAGTCATTTTTGGACCACAGTTCCCCTTTAAGTACACTGGAAAGTCTTAATCAGCATATGACAGCCAGGTGTTAGGGGCCTTCTGAATGCCAGGTGTGATTGCAAGAGGTGTTATTGATAGTTTGTTCATGGCAGACAGTTTGTGTTGAAACACCCCCCCTACCCCCACCTCTATTCAGGTTTGGTTTCTTTATTTTCACATACCCACGTAAATGGCCTCCTTGACACTACTCTTGAATCAGTCCTGTTCATTTGTCAAGATGTTGACATTTTATGTCCTTTTTACTTAAGATGCAGATACACGGCTATATATATTAATATATTAACGGGTAGGTTCACCACATATATTATACAACCCTGTGTTCATACGCCTATTTGAGGCTGTGCACTGTTTTGCAAAAAACAGTAAAACGTCAGATATACCTAAGTACCCCCATATATGGCACTGAACACTTGTGAGTCTACAAAGAACATACAGTTTATTGCTGATTCCTACAACACAATGAAACAATTGAAGCTAAAAATACCAACATCAATTAGACAATAAAGTGCATACCACATAACCCCACCACATCAAAAATAAACTCAGAGATCCCTGAGCGATATACTAAAAGCTGTATCCATCTTCTATGGGAGACAATGATCCAAAATGGCAATTCAAGTCCCCGAAATAAGGCACTCTTAAGAAGAACGGCAAGTCACTCAGAACTCACAGCGGACCGCTCTATAGTAATACAAGGGGATCAGTTTATACTTGCCGCCGGGACTTCAGTAATGGACCCGGATATGTCTAAGTCCTCTATTACATATTGGTGGATTACTCGCGTCGCCAGTTCCCAATTCAATATGCATGTTTCACCCCTGGCTTCCAGTCCAAGCTACGGGGCTTCCTCTGGGTCACACGGCTGAATCCTGAACCGAGGATCAGGACTGAGACGGTGAATATTACAAAGATAATAGTTCTACCCATGGATGCATTTTATGTCAATTGTAAGGTAATGTGGTATGGTATACATATAGTAATCTGTATTACGAAGTAGTTAAATTCATGTTTGGCAAACCATTAACGTTTGTCAAAACTATATGCTTTTCCGGTGTATTCATCTACAGTGACAGCCATTTGTCTTGGCTTATCTAGAAATGACAGTGAGTGATCGTTATCAAACTTTATGGCACATAGGCCAGGAGCACAGATGGATGCAGTATGGTCTCAATTTGACCTCTCTTGGCCTATTCTTGATTTTTAGATACAAATAAGTAGATCATTTAAGAATTTGTGCTCCCTTGAAATTGATCAAAGTGAAAAAAGTAAAGTTTAAGAAATAACGCACCTTTATGGAAACTAGCATTGTTATATTTCTAAGTTTACAAATGCTACTGTACTGTGAATTACAGATATAATTATTGACTCCGCCCCATCCTCTTTCTTTGGAAGCTTTTTTAAATTTAGGCTCATACCTCAATCACCTCTATAGACATTTAAGAAGGGGTGGGGGGTTGGAGCAGAGGCTAGAAAACTCATTGAGCATGTGCACATTTGTATCTATTTTGGAAGATTTCTGAATCAAGACACTGCTTTGACATTCAGAAGTCAAGAAGATTTCTCCACACTCCCTCATTTCTAGTGTAACTTAAGTTTTACAATAGGTGAATTGTCCCACCTTATATGGACCTGAACCACCATATCTATAATTTTAGCTTTCCTTTAAACTTGAGTTCTATTTATCAAATGTGTTTGACAGTCTGAAACAAAGAATTTGGGGTTTTTACTGTACAAACACTGTACTCAACATTCTCACTGATATGAGACATCTTTGCATTGTCTCCTTAAAGTCTGTAATAACCAAGTACTCCAGAGCGGAATGTTTTAACTCTCCTTTTTGAGCCGGAAGAAAAAAAATGACAGTTTCCAGATGTATGAATCGACTGATCCGTTTGTTTAGATTATGTTGCGCAGCTGATGCCTAGATTAGGGCTGGCTGGACAAAGCTGAGGGAGATTTGTCTGGTTTCCACAATGCCATGTTTATATTTCATTTTGGTTTCTCCCTCAAAGCTGACCTCTCTTTAACCTGCTAGATTTGGAACCACAAAGGATGCAAACTTGAACTAATTTCAGAATGTCTCTTAAGATCCAGAATTGTTGTCCTTTTTTTCTTTTTTCTCTACCATTTTAGATTGGAAAATATGCAGCCGCCCATCTGATGTTTGTTGGCTGTGTCAAGAGTACTGTGTTTAAAAAGCACATTCATAAAACTGCTTGTGCTATTAATGTTGATGTTCAGTTGGTGTAAGAATTTAAATGAAAGAATCCGAAATATCACCCATGCAGACCTTAAGCTATTTATTATGATATCTTCCACTATGACAGTGGGTCTCAAACCTTTTCAGTTGATGGCACACTTGCAATGTAAACTTAATGTTGTAATTGCCCATAATTTACATACTTTACAGTGTATGTATATATTCATATATATCAAATTTGATGTAATAACGTTGCACTACATTGACTGCATTGAAATTCTATCTAAATATATATTTGTAGAACCAAACTTTACAAAAATGTAAGTCATACTGATGAAAATATTCCTACCACCAACATTTTGAGGCACACCCCTGGACACCCTTTGAGAAACCCTGCATTATGGTGACAGCGTATAGTTGTGAATGAATAGTTTAGAATATTTGGATTGCTTGTCTGCTCTCATGCACAATGTTGGCTCGTACTCAGGTTCAATGACCCCCAGCGGCCGAGAATCGTCCGTGTGTATGCGCTTGGTCGGGGGTCGATTGTTGTTCCGCCTGGCGGACGAAACGTGTAGCGATCGGCCGTCGGGGGCCGTTCCTCACTCGGAAATTGAGCGTGTGTATGAGCCTTATTGCTGGACTTTATGTTAATGTAAAACAAAAGTTACCATTGGGCAACAGTGTAAATAATATATTTTTACTAAAATAATATATACAAACTTACCTATTAGGAAACTGTCTCTCTGGCTTTAAAGTAATTGTTTTAATGAGCACCTTAGGGTTTATTACAAATATTTACTAGGTTTTATTATAACTTGATGTACGGCCGAAACAACAATTTGCCGAACGATCGCTGGCATCAGAAACGTCCTTGGCTGCTTGGGTCCCCTGTAATAAAGTATAGGGAGTCAGCCGCGATCGTAGGGAGTATGGCAGTCACAAATGTTCTCCCTATATTTTATATAGGGGGAACGGAACGATCGTGACTGTGTACTTCCATCTGTCAAAGATGACAGACAGAATCTTGCAGATGCTGTCTGCCGTCTTTGAGAGGTTGGTACTATATGTACCCACCTTAAATCAGCAAACAGGTTCTGTTTCGGTTATCAAGGAAAGTCAGATTTGGTTTATGGCACATTTATCTACAGATATATGACTGACAGTAAATAAAATGACAGGTTGGATACCGGTTTCTTAAAAGAAAGGAAAGCTTTGCATTTTTACTTTTCAGTATTCAACTTTATAATACAGGTTCGATTAATTTTTTCATTAAGGCTGAGGCCACACTACAACAAGTGTGATTGCATGCATGCAATTCGTGCGTGTTGTCTGCTTGCGATCCCTGTAATATTATGTTACCAGAGCACCAAAAATTTGCATGTGTTCAGATAAGCGGACTGCAGAACAATGAACAGCAGCGCACCTAGTGTGCACCAGACCAATTGGCCAACATTAGCATGTGCTTTTTACATGTGATTGGATCACGCTTTAAAACGGAATAGTGTGGCCTAGCTTTAAGAGTGATGTATTATGTTGACTGGGTTCCAGAACACCATAATCCTTAGTTTAGGTTAAAAACATGTTCTGGTTTTATATCTTTTCAGCAGAGGGTTACAAAAGAGCAGTGATGTCGAACAGTTAAAGTTGCATATAGGTTTTCCTTAAAGCCCCCCCCCCCCCCCCATACATGGCATTGATATTCCAATTGATTTGTCATATTCAGTCGAATTGGCCACAATATCGATGACTACTTCCTGTTTTTTCCGATTAGTGAAAATCTACAGAGGAAGGATGGGACAACGTAGGAAGTTTAAATCGGTTATTCCGACAGTGTTTTGGTGATCGCAAAATCTGTTAGAATAAACATCAGCCCATGTATGGTTAGCTTTAGTCTATTTAAAAAAAAAAACTGGTTGGAAGAATTATACTATTTGCTAAAGGTAATATTTTTTCAATTGATTGGGTTTGTAAAGGGGTGGACAAATTATTTTTGAAATCCGTAGCCAATCAGAAAACTCTAGGAGCCAATCTAAATTGTTTAGGTAGCCAGTTCCACAGGCATCAATAAGAAAGCCTAAATGTAGTCGCTATGAATACATTTCTAGGCTAGGGGTAGACCAATTTGTCTCCAGGTATAAAAATGGAGGAATATTGGCTTCCTGGCTTCTGGTATTTCTCCACCCTGTAGTTAATGCACTTGATATTAGCTGTTTGCTGTTTAAATATTGCATAGTAATCCTACCAGCCTGGAATCAATATAAGTGATCTGATCTTGGGGAAAGAGCAGTTGGATAGTAATTTTAATATAGCTGTATTAGACAACAAAATTCAGCTATGAGATATTTCCTGTAATAATTTCCTCCTACAATAGAAAGGCTAAGCACTTTTAATTGTAATGTCCTTTCTTGAAAACAATCTTTTTCAGTTTCAGAGCTGTCTGAATGGGCCTCTTCTATTGAAGTTTTTATAATTAGTGTTCTGATTGCTGCTATGGCCTTTCTCTGCTTCTCTTAATCATTGTCTGCTTTTAATCTGGCAGTATAAATAATTTGTGAAAATAACCAATAAGTAACTGCACATTCATATAGAGTTTTTTTTTTTCCATTGAAATCCTTGCTCAGGGGATTCTGGCCCCCAGCTCAGGAATCCTGACCAAAAATGCCAGAAGTATTACACAGTCAAGAATTGCAATGTAAACAGTGTTCTCTGCCATAAGAGCAGGGTGGTCCTTTTTCTTCTTTTTTTTTTCTTCTTTTTAAGGAGAAAGAGAGGAAGAAAAAAAAAAAGTATAGCACAGTAGTTTTAGTGTTATTTGTGCATTGGCTCTACAGTTGTGCATTTGTTTATTTGATGCCATTGTATGAAAAAACATACAAATTCATATTTTGGACAGGCATCTCAAAACCAGATAGTTCCTGGGCTATTTTTGCTTAATTTGGCTCTCAGAGATTTCAATTGAAATATTTTTTTTCAACTATTGCTTTTATCATTCCCTCACATACTATTTTGATTTTATGCACTCTTATATTTCTTACAATATAAATTGTACAGCTCAATGTGCTTTTCTAAGATAGCTTTGCGTTGAGCCTTCATTATGGTAAAGGTGGTTTCCCTTCCAGGCATTGTAGAGCCTTTCTACACCATTTTGCCTCAATGGTTCAGTGCACCAATCCTTTCTTTAACTTTCACAAAACAATGATATAGTACAAGCTATGATTGACTCTTGTTCAGAAGACATTTTTAGAAACGAGAGATTAGTATCCGATTAAAAATTCATCAGTGGTCGAGTTAAGACATAAAAACATGTTAATAGCATGGGAACCACTAATTAAAATAGCATATAAATTGCCTTTTTAAGCAATAACTTAATACACCACAGAAAACTCTGTGGTCACATTTAGTATCGCATGTGTGCTGGCCTGCCGGGGGGTTGTGTGTGCGCGCGCACGCATGAGCACAAGGCTTAGCGGGAATACTGCTCCCCATTCTGCAGGAAGTTACAAAGTAGCCAGATGAACACATGAGCATGCCTAACCCAGTGACAGGGGAAAAGAGGGCTTGTCTTTACACTGACATAGACTTGGTCATGAAGTGCTACTTTGTTTCAGTCAGTAGTCTCTGGGCTGGGACAATGTTTTAGTTACATCTTTAAATTAATTATGTGGTACCTTTTGAATAAGCCACACAAAGAGTAGGATGTTGGACAGAGTAAGTTTGACTGTTTTTTGTGTGTGGTACACTTTTTTGCCAGTCTTGGTGGTTGATATGTGATTTTGAATTTTATTAAATGGATGCAACAATAAATCGTGATAAATAACAGATTTTTATTCATTGAACATGTTAAGAAAACAACTGATTGGCATAACATCATCTTTCAATTTATTACACCTAACACAGTTAAAAATTTGGAGTGGAAGTGTGCAGATGGAACAGTTACAGTGTTAGACTGGCCACCTTAGAGCCCTGACCTCAACATAATTAAAGTTGTATGGGATCACTAGTACAGAGAGAAGAACTAAAAGCAGCCAAAATCAAAATATTTTTGCCAAGTCCTGCAAGAATCTTGGAGGAATTTACCACAAGGCTATTAGAAAAATTATACAGCAGTGTACCAGAGTGATTTGTTTACATATTGTACACAAATTATTTCTTTGAAAAAGCTCAGTACACAGTTTATTTTGCTGTGTTTTACTTTTGTTTTTAATGTTAAAATACAAGCAATTTTCTTATCTTTGTCTTAAGCCAAACTTTGCACAGGGTAAAAAATCTTCAACAACTGCATTCAGATTCTTCTTTCTCCTTATTAGATTTCCATTCTTTCTCGTAAAAAACCTGTTTGGAAATTTAGTTAGTTCTTGGTGCAAATTCATTATCTCTATAGTTTCATACACACGTGCAATCGCTGGTGCCGACCCACGGCACATGATTTGTACTAACCTGCCGTGTTTGGGCACTTTATTGGCCTGTAAGGCCATTCGGTCAGGGGTTGACCGGCCGGGGGGATCTCTGAACGAGTGGCCTTTTTCACCCGATAAAGTGCCCATACACGGCATGATTATCGTCCAAAATGGCCGTTCGTACTTCGGGTCGGCACCTGCGTTCGCACGTGTGTACAAACCTTTAGCCTGGGTACACATACAGATTTTTTTTTTGTTCTGACCAACCATTTGCTGTTGGCGAGCAGATGGATGGGACAACTTGGTCACGGCAAAAGTAACTGCAGCCGACAGTTTTCCATGACCGATCGTACAGTCTGATTGCCCCTGTAATATCGTTGTGTAACTTGCCAATGTAACCTTAATGAAATGTCAACCATTCCTTTAGAAATCGATCGTTAAGATTAGCTTATTTATGACAAATTGCATGCAAAGTATGCCCATCTTATGCCTCCCAACTTATATTTATTACAAATTTGCAACTGTTTCACAGTAGTTTTTGGAGAAAATGCTTTGGTTTTCTGACTTGTTTCTCATTTACTGCACCAATTGATTTATCATTTTGCTTGCGAGCAGTCTTGGAGTGTTAAGGCAGGAATACACTCACTTTTTATCGTAACTTTTGTTGCGGACCAAAACCAGTTGACTTGAATACATTTTTCTGTGGTTTGAATGAAGCCAGCAACGTGGAAAAATCTTTCCATTCAGAGCTGTCTGAATGTACATTTTAGCCACACAGTAAGCTGCATTTGTAAGCAGTGGACTGCTAAATACAACCATTTCTCGCAGCAGAGAGTTAGACAGGTGATTAGCATAATTAGCACAGAGAAGGCCATACATATGGTAATGCTAAATGTGTAAATGCCATCTGCGGTGTAAAATTTATGTCAGGGGTCGACAGGGCTGTGCGAAAGTATTGTGTTACAGCTGCAGGTCAAAGTCTCCTTTGCCTGCACTCTTTTTCCCTTGTTGGTGAATGCAGCAACAGAAGAGAGTGAGAAAGACAAAAATATAACAGATAAAGCTTTGAGCAGAAGAGCTCCAATCTAAGCATGAGGAAACAGATTCCGGGTTACTTCTTCAAGGGGGACGTTTGTGAATATAAGTGTCCGTTTTTACCAGTTCAGTAACCCATAGCAAACAATCAGGCATTTACTTTTATTAGCCTTATTGCACTTGCCTGAGCAAAGTTAAACTGTGATGGTTTCTAAGGGTTACTGCTCTGGAGTGCATTTTTGTACCCCTGTTGGTGAACATTCCACATAGTTTCACAGTCATGGTTGGTTTTAGTTTGCTTCAAGATCACTTTTTAAAGCACACTGTGTTATAATACTCTAAATATTTTAGACAAGGATTTACTAGTTTGTACTTAAATATAAAGTCATCTACCTTTTACTCTTTAGGAATTAACATAGTATTGGAAGTATAAAGACATCCATCCATCTAGTCCAACCTTTTTAGCCTGCCCCTGCACCCTACCTAACAGTTGATCCAGAGAAAAAAAACAGTATGGGGGTTGAGATTCCTTCCTGACTCCAAATGGCAATTGGAAAGGATCCCTGGATCAACCAGAACTATATGTATTGATACCATTGATACCAGTAATTTTTCAATTTTAGAAACCAGTCCCCTCATGAAACCATACAATTAATTTACCATTATCACATCTGCTGGAAGACTGTTCCACAGTGTTGGAAATTACAGTTCTCCAACTAGCCAGACCCCTAAAAATAGGGCCCAATGCATCCTGCATTTTCCTAGGTAGTCTCTTTATTTTTTGGGGGTCCTGTGTCATATTTATTTACGATGGGAGAATTTTTAGCAGGACAGTGGCACCAGAGGGACTGTGTATTTACAATAGTGTAAATCACGTTTTACTTATATAACTCAATAGTATTTTAGCAGTGGAAGCAAAATGTTCTCACTGAAAAGTGACAGAATTTAATAGAATGGTAATTGTCAATATCTTGTTTTTTTTTTTATTGCCTTGCTCAATATCATCACTGTGCCAAGAAGGGGAGAAGTTCCTCTGTGGTTTTTGTGTGTTTATGTTACTATACTTATTCCCCAGGCTTCTCTACACTCCAAAACCACAGCATTCTTTATAAACTGAATAGGCCCATTACTGGTTTGTGTGTTTTTGAATAAACTCTGTTCTATTTTTAATGAAGCACACTGTGAAAAGTAGACAGTGTGTTTCTTTGCTTCTAAAAGTTTATGGCATTATTTGTATCAAAATTTTGCTTTTTGAACAATTCTTTTTTTTATTCTTTTTTTTTTTTTTTCATTTCTGTTTTTCTTGCTGGTATTGGTAGTGTTAATGGAATATAGTTCACACCACACTGACCTTGTGATGAAACTTCCTAATAGCTGCAGGGGGTCCTTATGAATCAAGTCCTAATCCAGCTAATCCTGATCGCAACAAAATCATGAAAGTGACCCCCAGTGCTGTAAAGGGGGGAGGGAGAAGTTCCCTCCTCTGTACATGTGCAGGGTTTGGGCATAAATCAGTGCTGCCTGATATTCTAAACAAGTAAGGAAGGCTGTGTGAAGCTGGGGTCTTCTTTTGTGCTTTGCCCCATGTGGCCTGAAGTAGGTAGCCAATGAATGAAGAGCTAGATGCATAATGATTAGCAGGGTGTTTAGAACTGTTGAGTGATGTCAGCTCTGCTGCACAACTAAAGTGAAGAGATCTGGGGTTAATGTTGTGCAACAATCTGAATAGACCATGTGAAGGGATATTGGCGCAAAAAGTTGTCTTAAAAGTTCTGGGAAGAGCTTGTTTTTTAATTTATTATGACACTTTGTGTGTGTATATGAAAGAGAGTATCGGTGAGCACGGTGGCTCAGTGGTTAGCACTGATGCCTTGCAGCGCTGAGGTCCTGAGTTTGAATCCACCCTTGGACACATCTGCAAGGAGTTTGTATGTTTCCTTCAGGCACTATGGTTTCCCCCACAATCATAAAGACATACTGATAGGTTGTATATATCAAATAAATGTGCTTAAACTGTAAGCTCTTCGGGCAGGGCCTGATGTGAATGTATAAATGTTATTGTAAAGCGCTACATGTTGGCGCTATATAAATCCATAATAATAATAAAAAAGAGAGTAACCACAAGAGGTAAAGGAATTTGTTGTGTGGTGGGGCTGAAACATCGAAAGGTAAACATAATTACCCTACATGTGTAATGTGCACATAGTAAGCAGCATGGTCTGGTATTCCACTGTTTCACATTCAGATTTTTGGTCCATTTTTAAGTCTTCATGACAGGCCCAATGTTATCTCTGTAGATTTGAGCGTGTAAAAAAAATATGGAGACTGGGAGAGTATGACAGTTAGCAGTTTCAGGCAGGGGAGTGCTGGACTGACCTGATTGTCTTGGACAGGGAGAACAGTTATGCTTCACTGCAAACACTTTGAATAGGAAGCCTTTTAGGTAACAACAGATGGCATGAAAAAGCAGCTGGCAGGGATTCCTCAGAAATGAGCCCAGAGACCTGTTTGCAGTGTATTCATTCTTCCTGTTCTGACTCTGGGCTTTTTTTGTTTAAGTGTCGGAAATTACTTTGCCTGAATGTCCAAGCCCTTCCAGAATTCCTTTTTCTGTCTCCCACCGAGTATGTGTTTGCAGAAACCTTACTCCCCATCACAGTCTCCTTTCCATTCACTGCACCACCCTCTCCCAGAGTGTATTTTTTTATATTTATTTATTTTGGTTGGGGTTGATGTTTAACCCTTGAAGACTGAACAGGTGGATTATTTCAAGCACATTCCCCTAGCCCCACCTCCCTTAAAAAAATGTTTGTTTCTGAAGTGATTGTTGTGTTATTGGTTTTCTTGTTTGGTTAACAGCATTGATTTAAATTGTAAATGTTTAGTTTTTCTGTTTTAATTAATACTCGAGTATAAGTCGAATTTTTCAGGCTTTAAAATTAGCCTGAAAACCTAACCTCGACTTATACTCGGGTCAAGTCCTAATTTAGATCCAAATTCTGCAATTGCAGATAGTAACCAGTAGGTGGCGCTGTGTTAACCTGCATAGAAAGTTACAGGAGCTGATCTGCCTTTACACTTCCTGCTTCCTGTAGTCTGGCTGCTGGAGTCACTCAGCACTGTCACTGCTCATCTGGATGTTGTAAATCTGATGGGTCTCCTCAGTTTGGGGCAAAAAACAGCTGCTAGTACAGTGCAAATGACAGCTTGAAACTACAACTCTCAGGTGACATTTTTAACTATTGGGGTCAGAGAGTTCTTTACTATATGGGGTCAGAGTGCCCTTTACAATATGGGGTTCAGGAGAATTGTACATGATGGTAAGCTTAATTAAATGTTTACTGAACCTTGCCACTCCACACGTTTAGAAACTGAAACGCCCAGCAACAAAGCATGCTGGGAGTTGTAGTTTCCAAACATCTGGAGTGCCAAGGAATTGGAGGTTACTGGTACTGTATGGGATTCAAGTATGGGAATCCTGCTGTCCATTTAAAGGGCAACTAAAGCCTAAAAACAACACAGAATCAGTAGGCAGTAGTGGTGATAAATTCTACCCTCGACTTATACTCGAGTCAATCAGTTTTTACAAATTTTTTAGGTAAAAATAGGTATCTCGACTTATACTCGGATCGACTTATACTCGAGTATATACGGTACTTAATTGTTGACATTGTGGTTAAGTCGTAAATTATTGACATTTTTATTGTTTATAGGAGGTGTATTATGTATGTCAATAGTAATAACTTAGACATAAGCTAAAAAATACATATATGAATACACAGATTCATAGATTACGTCTCTCTCTCTCCCTATCCTTTCTCCATTTCTATTGACAATATGGTAATTAATCCATTTGCGTGCTACCTGAGAGTAATCTTTTGCCCTTTCTTCCTTTATTCAACTACTAAAATACTCATGCATGCTATTGTTCTTTTACATTTGGGAGTACACCATACAATTTTTTCAGTGTTCCAGACTATCGGGCCGAAATCATTCAACGTCAACTGCCTGCCATGTACAATGCTGTTTTGACACCTTACCCTGGGCAGTTTTGATAACACCTTCACACCATCCACACCTTGCATTCAGAAGGTCCCTAACACCTGGCTGTCATATGCTAATTGGGACTTTTCAGGGTACTTAATTGTCAAAAAATTCTTGTACCTGTCATCCTGAATTGAGAGAGCCATTTGGATGACTAGCAAAAGCTCTTCAAGAACCAAACTTTAAGTCCAGTTGATCTAACTGAATGGATATTTACTGATCACTAGTTGCACTGGAGAGAGATCTGGGGAACTTCTTTTTAACTTTTATTTTGAACTTTAAAATAAACATATTCTTGTTTTTAAATTCCTGTAGGTTTTGATGTTGTATGTGTTTTTTTTCAACCTTACAGTATGTGAATTCTACCTTTTTAGAAGCTTGGGGTATAGGGAAAATAGCTTTCACTCTGCCAGTTTCTTTTTTTTACAGGATGAAAGTGTGTACATGAAAGCCATTGATCATGCAGTGTGCTATTGGGCTAGTCTGTTTATACAAGTGCACGATATTGTATATATGAGAAATTTTGCAGTTGATCTGTAATGAAAACCTTTTCCAAGTGATTTAATTTTTCCATAGGGATGCCTTGTATCAGGGAGGGGGTGGAAGAAAACTTTTTCCACCTTTCTAAGTATTTTGATTACAAAAGGATTTACATTTAATTTTTAAAGCTTCTATTGATAAATTACCATAATAATAAAATGTGTACTCCAGACGAGTGTGAACAATGCATTCTAAAATGTTGTGGGTTTTTTCTTTTTCAGTTGGTGGAAGGGTAAGCTATGAATTAAATTATACCCGTCAGAAGATCGGAGAGGAAGCAATGTTTAACCCCCAGCTTATGATCCAAACTCCTTTAGAAGATGGTGCTAATGTCCTGACAACTGAAGCTCTCTTGCAGCATTTAAACTCGGCACTTGAAGCCACCAAGGTGCAAGTCAACATGTACAACAAGTAATGTCAAACCTTCACATAATATTTTAAAATAAAATTGGTGTCACTGTATTTTTGCAGAAAATAATGGCACAGTCTTTTGGAAATTTGTCTAGGAAAGCTCAGATCATTATGCAAAGCTTTGTGGTAAGTTTGATTTGTTCATTGTTAAAAAGAAACAAGAACAACAAGATGGCTGGGTAAATATGCTGCCTTAGGCTGGGTACACACGAAGGCACTGTTTGCCCCAAGACAAATGTCCGATCGCGGCAAATTCGGCCACGGCCAAAAGTGTGAATGATCTATCGGAAATTACCGACATGTCCGTTTGTCCCATTCGGACAAACAAACAATCGAGGTCACTTGCGGCCAGCCACCCCACACCAGCACATATTTCCGACCGACCAAAAGTGCCGTGAACCGGTGGGTCGGCCAAAAATATCTGCTGGTGTGTACCCAGCCTTAGTCTGCTACAAAACAGTTGGAACATGTCAAATGCCTAAATAGTAAGGGGGCAATGCAATACGCAGGCCGGGGCATCTTACCTTCCCAAGATCCCGAGATTTAAGGCGTTGCGGGATCACGATCAGGCAAGACGTGCCAGTTGGTGCCTCCAATTCAAAGGTGTTAAGTTTCTTGCTTCAGTTTTGCTTTAGATGAAATGCGCTATTTCTAAAAATGTGCAAGTACCGCAAACTCTGTATAAAACCCATGCTAACCCAATAATGCATCGGGTAGCATGGGTTTTACTCTTTTTGTTCACCAATATGGCTTGCCCCCTAAAAGTCTTGTGGTTTAAGGGTATGTCCACCTTGCTAGATTAAATATTGTGTATGAGGCTCCTCAGTACACTTACCAGCACTCGTTCTCTCGGCTGTCTTTTGCTGCTCCTTTTTTTTGTCTTTGCATGGCAGCAGCAGTGATTGTCTTTGATAATAAGGTTTAAGTAAAATTTTTGTTTGGAGGGTGGACATGCCCTTTAAACTTAGCATTGTTTCATTGCAACCAATCAAAAATAGTCTACGATTGGTCTAATGTACTAAAAACCGTGAACAATTAAAAAATATATATATATATATATATTTATTGAATTATTAAATGTTTTTCATTTTCTTAATCTAGACCTTGGAAATTGGAAAAACTATGCTTTAAATCTGGTGAACTCATAACAGAAGCAGGATATGTGAGCCAGGTAAATGTCTACATAAAGCACACAAAATGTATATACTAAATAAAATACCCTTAACTTTAAAATGTATTGCCACTGTGGATTTCCATGACTATACAATGGCCCAGAACTATTGGTTACAAATCTCCAAAAAGAAACATCTTTAAATCAATGACCGGTGGAAAAAAAAACATCAATGAGACACAAATGGCAGTATTAGCAGTCTTCCATATAGTTGTTATACCTGAGCTGTGCATATTACAAGTTTTAAAAAACACAGTTATTGTTGGTTAAGTAACCAGACTATGTAGATGTACCATTTTTAAAGGACAAAAATTGCGGCATAGGTAAGTACAGTTGTCCTTTTAAATGATGATAAAGTGGCTGTTGTCTTAAAATTGATATGGCTATGGTAATTTATATATAAATAAGTGGTTGTGTCCAGGCAGGGCCGGCCTTTGATATGGGCGACCTGTGCGACCACGCGGGTTGCATTACCAGGGGGGGACAGCTGGAAGTCTTAGGTCACGGACCTGTAGCTCAAAGTTGTGCATCAGTGCCACAGCCCCTCTAGTTACGGTCCTCCAGATCAAATATTGTATCAGCACCTCACCACATACTAAGCCCTACTACTTCCAGTTAGTAACTGTCAGTTATGGATTTGACAGTCGACATCACAGCCAATGACTGAATGTTCATCCCAAATCTGCCTATGAGCATGCCCAGGCTCATTACAGGTTCGGTACAAGTTTCTAAATTGCTCAGTTTCCATGAGGCATCCAGAAGCATAGCAGGCATACAGTAATAAATTCATAGGACAAAGTATGATATATCGACATATTTTATAGAGGCCATTCTTTCTAAAAAGATGTTTTTATGAGGTTGGAGTTGTCCTTTAAGATGTCTGTATGCTGTTCTGTTCCATCTGTGCGTACGTTACTTGTTACATAATGATGTACGCACCATATATACAAGCACACACTGAAGATACTGAAAGACAGTAAGCGCAGGTGGGGTACGTGATTTGAAGGCAAGCAGCATTCAACTGAGTATTGTGTGTGCCCAGGTTTGTTTTATTTTTTTTGGGGGGGGGGGGGGGTGGGGTGCTAGGTGTCAGTAACAAATCTTGCACAGGGTGCTATTTATCCTAAGGCCAGCCCTGTGTCCAGGGGGAAGGAGGTACATTATATTTTGTAATATAGACTTTCAATGAGTCAGGTTACACAAGTTGACATTGCTATGCACATGTAAAATTATATATTTATATAATTATCTAATCTTTACTTTCAGATAATAGAATCATTATATCCATGTTTAATTATCACACCACTGGACTGCTTTTGGGAAGGTGCAAAACTCCAATCTGGAATGGCTTATCTTCTGTAAGAACATTTCTGTCTCCTTTTTTTTTTCTTGTATGTGAATTTTTATACACGATAATCTGAACACACACACCCCCTCTTAAAAAAAAAACACACCATAAAACTGTAAAATCACACTCCAGTAAATAGCATTAAAGTAAATATAAAGAACTGGATAAAATATCTGCGTGTATGTGCAGTATCTGACCACACCTCCTGACTTCAGTCACATGCTCCCTTGCCTAATCTGTCCTGTAACAGGATTGGATAGGGACTTCTAGTGGGAGTGAACATCTGTAACAAGTTCCTGCAGTAGTTTCAGTAGTAGTAGACTGTGCATATGTGAAGAGCATACTGGTCATTAAAGGGTATATACACTAGATCCAATTTAATGTTACTAGATAGATTAGGCTTTAAATGTAAAGAGTTTTTTTTTGTTTGTTTGTTTGTTTGTTTTAGCCCCCTGCCATAGACTACCTTTACTCCTTGAAAGTTTCTGTCTTCCTCCTCTTGTTTCCTCCAATTTTTAGCCCCCCCCACAAGATGCAAATAATGTGTCTGGTCGCAGAGCGCACATGTGACGTCACATTGCGCGCACCGATGTCACATCGAGTGCGCACAGTCTTGTGGGGGCAGAGCTAAAAATGGAAGTGTCAGGAGGAGGAAGACAGAATCTTTCAAGGAGTAAAGGTAAGGAATGGTATTGCAGGGGGCTAGAATAAAAAAAAAAAACAACACTTTACATTTAAAGCCAAAGCTATCTAGTAACATTTAAGTTGAAATTTACAGTGTACATACTCATTAACCAAACTTTGTGATACTGGAATTTGGGGAAATAAAGCACAAACTCCATGTTAGGAAGATAAATTTTCCAGCAACTGTATGAAAATGAGAGACACAGATTACTGATTTTGTCAAGGTGCTCTGCCTTCTGGTTCAGTTGTTCTGGGGCTTTATTTGTCCTTTTAATCATTTATTTGAAATTTAACATTACATTTTATGTTCTATTTTTATTTAAAACCATGACATACATTTTCCTTATTTGCAAGACATGCACGAGCAATTTATTCTGGTACAAAAAATAAATCCCGGTTAAATAATTCAGTTGCTTTTTAATAAATCCATCTCTAGGCTGATAAACATTCTTTTCATTGTTTAATCCTGGGAACTTTACTAGAAGGAAGATGTTTATCCTGAGTGTTCCTAGACTTAAACAACAAAGAATCCTTTATTTTCAAGTAGATGCCTTTATTGACCAAATTAAATGTTTTTATCTTGTATTCTTACAGTTGAGCAACTTCAAATTTCATACTTCATCAAAGTGTTAATTGTTTGAAGTAGCTGGCGTATGTTTGAATTTTTGGGTAATTATGCAAGAGTTAGTGTCTGAGTTATTGTTCGTGTCCTCATTTGCTTGTCTGCGTAAAAGCAGTTTGCAATGGCAGTCCTATAGTCCACAAAGTACAGTTCTCAATGGAGAGGAAGCATGTTTTATGATTTCTAATTGAGAGATTTGTAATAAAGATATTGTTTGTTGGGCAAATACAGGTTTGCTTGCACTACAAACAAAGGAAACCAAAGGCATCATTCGTTCCCCTGGCAGTTAATGAAATACCTTTGGAGAGTGTTTTATCAGCAGTAGGCTAAAATCTTATTTATAATACTTTTTCTTTGAAAGGATATGGCTGCCCAAAAATTCATTGCCAGAAACTGCACACATGTAATTAATGATGTCCTGAAATCTATTTTACTCAAATTTTTTTCATTTTGTTTTATAGCTTAGGAACTTTTTGGACTCCACCATTACTAGACTTGGCACTAGAATCTCATTCTTTAGACCACACAGTCAGTCACCTTTGTAGGGACATGTTGCTTTTTAAAGCGTTAGTGTGCACTTATTATTATTGTTATTATATTCAGAATGGGAATAAAACATAAACCAGCAATGGCGCTGTCACAGCATTGGCCTGACCTCAGCAAAAGTATTGAAATCAGCTGTACAAAACATTAATTCTCCAGGATTTGATGCTTCACTGTGATAACATTAATTTATTGATCTGGACAGAGAAGGAGCACCCCCTTAGAAAGAAAACAATGTTATTTTGCAATCTTCCGCTTCACATTGATTTAATTTAATGTCTACAAAATTATTTTTCCACCTTGTGGGTTTTGAATGAATTTTAGGGTTGGCAAAGTGTCTCTGCAGTTTATAGTCTCAAAGACGAGGGATAGAATGCTAGCAATAAGTGTGTAGAAGCGTTTTATACATTAAAAAATATATCAGTTTACTTTTACATTAAGGTGGGATATAGTCAATGAAAAAAACCTTTCCGAAAGCAATCTTGCCGGAATTATTTAAATAACCAGTGGCACAACCTTTATAATATGTGTTTTTGTTTTATTCTAGAGGTAAAGGCACTTTGCAGTGGACTAACTTTGACCCTTTGGAATTGCTGGAGGACTTAAAGAAAGGAAAGTTTCGTATTGACACCTGGGAAGAATTAATAAATAAGGCTCAAGTTGGTCATGGATATATGGACAGGCCCTGTCTTAATCCATCTGATAAAAGATGCCCAAATACTGCACCCAACAAAAATTCAACCAAAGTGAGTGCTAAAAAATTCCATAAATTGTTGTTGTTTTTTCTGTGTGTGCACTCACATCAACCCAGGGCTTGGTTTTCAGGGAGGGGACAGGAAAGTAACTGCACTTTGGAAAGTAACTGCACTTTTAAAGTTGGTTTTCAATGGGTACAGCAGATAGTAAAGCTGGGTACCCTCCATGGAATCCTTTATCCTGGCTGACCGTTCGCCACTTGCGACCCATCGTCCAGGACAAAGCACTGTTGGCCTGGCAAAAAAAAGCTGAAAGTTCACCGCAACCGAGTGTGCAGTCCATAGAGGGCCACATGATCGGCTGTGGTTTTCAGACGTGTCCATTTTGGACAAACAAATGGTCGGGTATGTGCTGCCACAAAGCCATGCAATTTTTTCAGCCTGATCAACCGATAAACAGAATTTAATCTGCATGTTGTGTAAGAGTGGATGCCTTAAGCTGTGCACACCAGTCTTATTGGCAATAGGTGTTTATTACCACATCAGTAACGTATGTGTCTGATGAAGGCGTGAGTAATATCGCCGAAACGTTACATGGTGTTATACTGATGTGGTAATAAACACCTATTGCTAATAAGACTGGTGTGCACAGCATTCTCTATCTATATATGTGAGCTTGCCGCTACGCTGGGGCACCCAGCACTGAACATTGCTAATGCTACATTGGGAGTGTGCAGGATCCTTTTATACTTTGTTGCCTTAAGCTGGGTACACACCATATAATAATTCGACCCAACCGACCGACATTTCGGTGTTTCAGTCGATCAAGCTAAAATATTTTATGTTTTCCTCCCTTGGCCGCAAGGGAGGAAAATCACGGGTGATTTTATGGACCACACTCTCGGTCACAGAAAACGGTCAGCCGCAGCCTCTTCGGACAGCCCATCCTCCTGGCCGACCTGTTGGAAATGCTAAATCTCATGGTGTGTTTACATAGCTTTAAATAATTCCTTTCAAAACTACCTTGATCACGAAATAAAATGCAGAAACAAGCAATGTTTCTTCTTTAGACATCTGTATATAGACCTATAGACAAATGGCTAATCTATCTAAAGATGCCCATACACTACTAAATATGGCCATACACTACAGAAGGTTATTGCGATTGTAATTGCGATCGTAAAACGACAGATACTTTGTAAGACAAATGTACAATGTTAATTGTACATAGATATACCATACATATTGTTAGACATTCAATTTGTTTGGTGAACGCTCGGTCGGGACAAATAGTCCCCTCGTGTGTACCCAGCCTAAGAACCACTAAGCCTGTTAATTTTTTGCAGTCAATTTAAGATCACAAAACGAGTGAGCAAGGTGGCATTATCTCAAGAACAACTGCTTGTAAAATGTGGTCCTAAAGCTGGCCATACACTATGCAGACATTAGATAGATTAGACATTTGTCTATAGACAAATATCTAAAGTAGTGTATGGACACCTGTCGGGGGGAGGGGGGGTGGGGGGGGGGTGGTGTGGTCTCGTGATGGCCAGCTTAAGAACCACCTAGCCCGTTTTTATTTTGCAATCAACTTGAGATCACAAAATTAACTTGCCAGATTGGATTATCTCAAGTTAAGAACCGCTGCTTTAAATATGCAGTCTTTATACATTAGATAGATTAGATGTTTGTCTATAGACAAATGTCTAAAGTAGTGTATGGACACCTGTCTGTCTAGTGAATGGCCAGCTTAAGAACCACCTAGCCCGTTTTTATTTTGCAATCAACTTGAGATCATAAAATGAACTAGCCTGATTGGATTATCTCAAGTTAAGAACTGCTGCTTAAAATATGCAGTCTTTATACATTGGATAGATTAGATGTTTGTCCATAGACAAACGACTAATCTATCTAGAGTCTGCCTAGTGTATGGCCAGCTATGTCTATGGTTAACTATGTGTCCAGAGCAACATTAATACTGCCTATAGATCAAGATTAACTTGTTATGAACCATGGGTCTCTGAGAGATAGAACAATTTATACAGCTGTATAAATGTAGCTGTATACATGTCCTGAACACATGGTTTGGGGGCCTATCCATGAAGGAATACGATTGTACAATACTTGTTATTGTAGAATAATTATATTGTGTGGTGGCCCATGACAAAATTGGACCAAGAAAATTCACCTTAATTTGTTATCCTATATGGTGGAAAAAAAATTGTCACCGAATGTTATCAAACCATGTCACGATTTGCCCCCATTTAGCCAGTCAAGCGTTGCAATTTTTTTAATATGTGTTTAATTATAATTATATTAAAAACCTTTATTTTTAGCCTTTAGATGTAGCCCTAATTCTAAGTGGGGGATGCTATGGACTATCACGAAAATATATGCATTGGCAAGAGGAGCTGATTATTGGTGGAACAGTGAAGAACGATAGTGGAAAAATGATTAGGTAAGTGGCTGGTACTTTATTAATTCCCCTTCTCCCAAAACTGTATAGTTTTTCCTACATTTAAAGGGAAGTGTCAAGTACATAATGTACATGTATCTATTATTCACAGGAAGGTGAGAACACTTATTCCCACTGCAACACTTACCTTCCCGGCGCTCCACTCGGGTCCTTCCCAGCTAATACAAAAGATAGGCACGATTGTGGCAGTGCGCCTGTAAGCCGAGAGGGAGCTGTGAAGCACAGTGTTGCAGTGTTCCCCGGGAGTTATATTATTCACAGGGAGGTGAATAGATAAATAATAGATACAGATTTAATTTACTTAACAAAAATACAGTTTAGTGTCCCTTTAAAGTGCAAATAAGTGAATCTATGGTCTAAAACGCATTTATTCTGACTAATTAAAATAATGTATCACTTGCTTTTTCTATAGCTTATCAAAAATGTACCCTTGTAAAATAAATAAAATATCATATCCCAGATAAACTAATGTAACACCCTCCTATGTGTTCTTTCAGAAAACTCCTATTTTAAATTATGGCTCTTTGCTAATTAATTTTTATTTTCCCTCTTCCAATGCCACTCCTCTGTCAGTTTAACCACTGTCTGCCCGTCACCTAATGTATCCAATTCAAGCTTATAACCCTATCCTATAAGATAATCTTGAAGGTGATGTCTGGCCTCAAATTGAAATCCAACCCATCTTTTTGTCACTAGATACAAGCCCCAGCCCTTCAATTCTTTAACAAACAATCTTCTAGACCCTGCAACACCAAATCACTGTCCCAACTCTAGTCCTTAAAGGTTGCTGTCTCTGTCCTCTGCTGCACTAGTTTATTAGATTGATAGTTTGCATAGTGAATCATTGGCTATGGCATCGTGAATCATGTCCATCTTTAATAGGATGGGCAGGGAATTCCTGCTTTACAAATGAAAGCCAGGACAGTGAACTTGTTACAGTCATTAGGAAATGTTTTAAAGGACCAGAGTGGAGGGCTGGGGCTTGTATCTATGAAATGATATTATCTTAACTAGCCTACTTATCTCTTACAAACACAGAGACATTCCTCATGATCTTTAAATGCAACTTCAAAACTTACCTCTTGAGGCAATCATAAAGCCTACCTAGTACCTTCACCTTAAATTTCCTTCATTTTTGTTTTTGGTTTAGATTGTAAGCTCACTTGTCTGCACAAGTCCTGCGACTCTTACCCTGTATTGCTGCATATTGACTTGCCACTCTGTAAGGCTTCACCCACACTATAATGGATGGTAATGCAGGCACAAAACACAATGGGAAGTGCGTGAGAAAAACGCCAGCATGGCCTAGCTCATAAACAGTGTTGCTCAATTTTGTATTATATGCATTACCCTTGTTTGTACCATGATACACGGTACACATGGCATATACATAGCAATGTAATTGTAAATCTCCAGGAAAGATGCTAAAAATCTATAATAATAAAAGCAACTTTCTTTGTTTGTTCCAGTGCCCAGGCTTTGCAGACGATGTTTCAGCTTATGACTCCCAAACAAATGTATGAACATTTTAAAGGTTATGAAGAAGTGTCCCATATAAATTGGAATGAAGACAAAGCTGCTGCAATCTTGGAAGCTTGGCAAAGGACCTATGTTCAGGTAGAATTTTTAACCATAAAATAAATATAAAATAAAGTAGGCTTTGAAACTGTGATGGTAAAAATATGGAGATGACACATATAATTTAAAAAAGAAGCAGCATTACATAGGAATGTAGAACCCTAGCTGCCAATTTAAATATATAGTATATGATATGTAAAGGAGAAGGAGCTAGAAAGGTCAAGTTTTTAACACTTTAGTACATACTGTTTGTGAAATGCTGAGCCATGGGGCATTTTCTATTATAGGATGTAAGCGAAGGATACCAGACCTAGAAAACAAATGCAAGTGTGGCTTTTACAGGAAAGTGTCTGGAACACATTAGCAAGCCAACGAATCTGTTCACAGCTGCAGTCCCATTGGTGAGGTCATGTGGCATTTTCTGGCCTTTGTTTCCCAGACACTGACCTCTGTTGAGTTGCATGTGACCTTTGTGAAACAGCCAGCCAATTAAAAACAAAGTATTGCAGGAAATTCTTTCACCTCTGTGAGATGATGTATTGTATAAGTCCACTGTGTGGTAGCATTGAGGCATAACTGAATGCTCTGAATCCTTTTAGTGATGTTTATTTCTGAATCAAATAAATAGACTTTTGTTATGATTAACCTGTTAGGAGACATGACTGGTATTTACTATATTCATAAAGAAAGAAGAGTTCACCTAAAAAAATTGACCCTACATTAATCACCCCTAAGCCCAGATCCCACTACTTGTCAAACCGTGCTGCTTTGCCTCTCCTGTCAGTTCCCCCGCGCCCTCCCCTTCCCCTCGGGCTTGTGCGCAAGCAAAATTTTGCCAAAACCGTTGCGCTTGCGCACAAGGCTGAGGGGAAGAGGGAGTATGTGGGAACTGACGGGAGAGGAGGCACAGCAGCGTCGCAGGATTGCAGTTTGGTAAGTAGTGAGGTCTGGGCTTAGGGGGAGAGATGGTAATAACCATCCATAACAATAATAACTGCTTATTATAAACAGCTAATTAAGATAACTTTATAAATGAATTCTTCACAAAAAAATTGTTGTTACAAAGACATAAATGAGGAAAGAGACATATTTGTATACCCATTTTCTTAGGTTGTACACCAAAGCGTCCCACAAAACTCCTCTCAGAAAGTACTCCCCTTTACTACAACTACACTGGACGATATTCTGAAGTCCTTCTCAGATGTCAGCGTTATCAGAGTTGCCAGTGGCTATCTTCTTATGGTGAGTTAAATAGATTAACAAAGGAATGCAAATAATATTATAGCATGGGCCTGTATATATTCATTGTTAGTTTATGCATGTCAAACAGTAACCCAATTTGAATAATCTGCAAATGTTTGGGGTTGTGGGGCATCTAAAAGTGATTTGCATTTTTCCCATGTGTTCCATTTGCAGCTTGCATATGCCTGTTTAACCATGCTGAGGTGGGACTGTGCCAAGTCCCAGGGTGCCGTGGGGCTAGCAGGAGTCTTGCTGGTTGCGCTTTCAGTTGCTGCTGGATTGGGTCTTTGTTCATTGATTGGAATTTCCTTTAATGCAGCAACAACTCAGGTATCAAGTTTCAAATGTTAAAATCAGTATATTATGATGACAATTTTAAAATGTATGACTTTTTTCATAATAGGCAAATTCTCTTTTATATCTGGTGTTTAATATCACCCCAAACCCAATTTTCATTATAACTGCCTCTTACTGAGATGCCCCTAAAAGAATGTACAGACCCTGATCTCTAAGTAGCAGGTTCAGCTCCCTCTGCTGCTGTTGCGAGCTGGCTAAGAGCTGTAGAGGAGGTTCTTTTGGTATAAAAGTAAGTACTATCAGTCAGGGTTTTCACAAGTGAAGCAGAAAAGTATAAAACTTTGTGGGAGGGGTGGGTAAGCCCTTTTAATACAAAGGTTCTCTCCCCCCCCCCTCCCACCCCAATACTAAATTGAAAGAATATGAAATGCTGAAACTGAAAATAAAGGAGATTTGTGTATGGACCATTAATTGACAGGGTGTAGAACCATGGGGGGAGCTATTGTTGTTGTTACTTTATCATAGCTGGTCTTCTTTCTTTGTAGAAATATCACCGGCTAGAAATTTCTTTTACAATGGGTAATTTTGACCAGATATCCTTATTTCTATCCAAATGATTTCTGCTGTGTAGAACATATATTTTTTTTGTTCTTATGAGCAGCTGTTCAGTAGTGTAATTAATAAAACACACATCAAAAATGGGGTTCTGTGATAATCTATGTTTCTTAATAGCATTTTATAAGCTGTGTTGGGGATTATTTTTATTTAAATACAAATGAATTCTTCATGCTTATGTTGATATTCTGTTATTTGGAATAAAGTCTTCACCAAATGTGGTTAATGTGTTTAGGTTGCTGAATGTATTTTAATAAGTTGTCTTGGTTAAAATGTAGAAGCCTATATCATGAAACCTATCCTATACAGAAAAGGAGAAAGAATGCTGACTCTGCCATTTCCCTATAGGTTTTGCCTTTTCTCGCTCTTGGGGTTGGCGTAGACGATGTCTTCTTATTGGCACACACTTTTAGTGAAACTGGGCAGAATAAAAGGATTCCATTTGAGGTAATTGCAAAAGTTTAAAATGAGAATGAATGAATGCCACCTCTTTGGGAGTTTTGCGGTCTGTTTTAAAAATCATAACCAAGAATAACCATTTAGAAACCATGGATGTTTAATTAACACAAGCCAGAGCATTGTAAAGCTAATGCACTATGCACATTACTATTGTAAATACGAGGATCCATGAACCATCTAAATAAATGTTTCTAATCTTAAATCAGGACAGGACTGGTGAATGTCTAAAGCGAACAGGAGCGAGTGTAGCCCTTACATCTATCAGCAATGTGACTGCATTCTTCATGGCTGCCTTGATACCAATTCCTGCGCTGCGCGCATTTTCCCTCCAAGTAAGAACAACGAGAATAGCCATCTTTTTAGCCATTGTCATATGTCTGTTTGCTGGTATATTTGTTTTGTGATTGTAATTCTGTATACTTTAATTTTTCATCATTTAAAGTTGTAGGCCCTAATAGCTATGCTAATTATTGAACATTTGACTCATTTGGACTCATTTAAAGTAAGAAGTAGTAGTATATATACAGGGAGATTCAATAAAAGTTCTTATCGTTAAAAATGGTGCTAATTTTGCCCCAACCAATCAGATCTTATTTAACATTTGAAATCTAACATCTGATTGGTTGGGGCAAAATTAGCACCATTTTTAACTATAAGAACTTTTATTGAATAACCCTGTTAGTGTTTCAATTGCAGTTCTATCTCATTAAAAATTGTGCACTGCAGATTTATGTTCTTTTCAGTGTTTTTTTTTTTTTTTTGTCTGCCAAGAAAATGATTACGTAAGTGCTTTATCAGGAAAGTTTTAATTAGCATATATGTCTTATATTTTGTTTTTCTTCCACCTAAACTAAATTCTCTATGGTTTATTTCTTTCTTAATGCACTTTTACTGTCTGTTCCTACATGTATACATTAATTCACTAAGACAGAAAATGCCAGCAGTTCATTTGTTTTCCATACTTCTTCTTGGCACAACCCCAGCCACCTTTCTTAACCTCTTTTCTGACTAGATAATAGGTAATGCTGGATTCATGTATTAGATGAGAAGAATCTTTGCACAATAGTGAGATAAAAAGGGAGTTGCAGATGGGCAGCTGTAACATAGAGCTCTGGCTGACAGGCCTCCTCATCTGCTCATCACTTTAAGCTAGGAAATCCACCCACTCTCCCTGTGTGGTCTGCCAGGAATGGCTAAGAAAACACTCATACCTTGGGCAGGGCCCCATCTGATCCGGCTTGCTAGTTTTTCTCTGGCTAACTCTAACACAGACCTCCCATTCTTTTCTGACATCAGTTATAGGCAGTAACCTCCAGACTTTTAAACACTGGAACACTGAAATCTTGCAGAGGCCTTGAACAGGACCAAATAGGAAGGGCTTGTATAGTCTAGCAAATCTCAACAGATCATTTACTACAGCAGCTGTACGGCATCGTTCGTTACACTTCTGTAAATTTCCCATGGTGCAGGATCTGTGTGGAACTTTGAATCACAAATAACTTATGCGTAAAGAGTTGTTTTTTAGAGGCACAGAAACTAAACTGTACTTTAGTTTTTGATGTTTTGCAGGTATCAGAACATATACATATATTACATATATTTCAAACCAAATAGATGAGACTTGCAGGCACAGGTTTTAAATGTGTTTGTGTCCCAGATAATCTTTTAATTTAAAGATGCATTTTACTAAAAGCTGCAACATTGCTTGGAGTAAAATCGATAATGAAGAAAATGCAAGATTTCCTTTGTCGCACAGCTGTTTCATATGGCTGCACCACAATAATCTTTTCAAACAGGAAAGAAATCTAAATTTACCTGTATTCCCTTAATGGGACAGCCTATAGCTGAAATAACATAATAGTAAGCATTTACCTACTTTCAAATTTATATCAGTCTTTTGCACTTAAATTACAAACTATGTGAGACAATATACCAAAAGTGTTTTCTCTGAATAGCAGTCAGGGCTGTGCTGGCAAAGTATGAATTTTCTCATTTCTAACAGCTGTTGTCTGCCTCATTACAGGCCGCTGTTGTGGTGGTGTTTAATTTTGCCATGGTCCTGCTTATATTCCCAGCCATTTTAAGTATGGACCTGTATCGCAGAGAAGTCCGCAGGCTTGATATCTTCTGTTGTTTTAGCAGGTAAATTTTCTGGCATAAGACTTAAGGGAAATTAAAATTTTATTAGTTTATGATTTAGTAACAAACACTGTTTTTTGGGTTTTTTCCCCCCTGCAGCCCCTGTGTGAGCAGAGTGATTCAGATTGAACCCCAAGCTTACACGGATAACAATGACAATACAAGGTACAGTCCACCCCCACCTTACAGCAGTCACAGCTTTGCTCATGAAACTCAAATCACCATGCAATCAACTGTCCAACTTCGCACGGAATATGATCCACGGACTCAATTGTATTACACCACAGCAGAGCCTCGGTCTGAAATTTCAGTGCAGCCAGCAGTGTCTGCACCTCAGGATGGGAGTGCCCACACCCCAGAAAGCAGCAGTTCCACTCGAGACCTGTTGTCTCAGGTCTCAGAAACAGGCTTGCACTGCACAGAACCACCCTGTACAAAGTGGACTTTGTCTTCATTTGCAGAAAAGCACTATGCCCCCTTTCTCTTAAAGCCAAAAAGTAAAGTAAGTGTTAATTTTGTTTTAAAGAAATTATTTTTCTTTAATTTTATAATTTGACCTAACCTAAATCTATCACAAACTCTTAGCCCAGGGCATTCACTTATGGATCACAACTATGAGAAATGCTATCGGCAGTAGCAATAATAGTATCTAATAAACAACAAGGTTTTTGTACTATACCCTCTTTAGGCTGTAAATGGACCTTGATTAGAAAACTTTTTACTTCTATAAGGGCTCTGTTGCATAACCCCCCCCTTAGGTAAATCTAAATATACAGTTCAATACATCTCCAGTAAATGGCATTCAAGTTAATGTTATCCCTAAAACAACCAGATAAGATAATTGTGTGATAAGGGAGCATCTGGCAACACCCCCTGACTTCGGTTAAATGCTCTCTGGGCATGTGCAAAAAGTCAGTGTCCAGATCGTGTGAAAATTAAAGCACAAATCCCATATTGGTTAGGTAAATTTCCTAGCATTCGCAAATTAAAGGCAAGACACAAGTAACTGTGTCTAAGGTTAATGTGAATAAAAAAAGTTACTGTGTAGTAGACCGTATTGCTGGTTAATCAAAAAATGCTGTAACGTTTATTATTATTTTTTTTTACAGGTTGTGGTCATTTTGGTTTTCCTAGCTTTGCTTAGTGTCAGCCTTTATGGAACCACTCGAGTGCGTGATGGCCTTGATTTGACCGATATTGTGCCAAGAGAGACCAGGGAATATGACTTTATTGCCGCACAGTTCAAGTACTTTTCATTTTACAATATGTATGTAGTTACTCAGAAAGCGGACTATCCTCATGCTCAGCATTTCCTGTACGAACTTCACAAGAGCTTTGCTAGTGTGAAATATGTTATGCTGGAGGGTGACAAGCAGTTGCCCAAGATGTGGCTTCATTACTTTCGAGATTGGTTGCAAGGTAAGAAAATACACACTTTATTGTTTTTTTTTTTGTTACCTATCTCTATAGGATATCCAATGTAATCTACAATGTCTTCCATAAGCTTGTAATCCAGATTGGTGGATTTCTATTGTATTTTCCATTAGAATGTTATATTTGGCCTTTATTTTCAAAGATTTCCAGATTTATCAATGTCATTCTTTGAAGACCCCAGTTAGGGTAAAGTCAGTAGGATGAATGGGTATTTTTGACCGTTAATTTAAATGTGACTAAAAATAAATTCTCAATTTGTACTTGGGGATCGAAAAGTTATATTGCAACAATATTGCAGTCATACATTTGTGTTCTAATTTCTTTACTGGCGGTAACATCTCTTGCAAATACATAGTGTAATCACTGAAGGTGCCCAGACACACATGATTATGATTGCACATGTACTGGCAGATTCTATTGGTAACATGCAATGGTAAATGCATACACGTCCCTGAGTGATCCCCAAATTAGTTGGCGTGTGCCAACACAGTATATGCTTCCTCTACTTAAAGGATTGGATAGTGGCATAAACTCCAGCGATGCTCATATCTGTGTGTTGTTGGTTGTTTTCAGCCCCGGCACCTTGCTGATACTCTTCAAATACAATGGGACTAGTCAGGTATCTGCAATGTCAGTGTCCACCTTAAGCAGCACAAGACTTGACTGAACCAGGCACAGTGATGCATATAATTGCAATTGATTTTATAAAGTAAATGCAGTGTTTGGCTTTGCTAGTTTTCTGTGCACATTTGAAATCCATAGTTTTTTTATGTTTCTATGGGGGGAGAGATGGAGGAACTTGTGCTATATATGCGTGTCACATTTGTGGATTTGTGGCATACTAGACTTGGGTGGTATGGCTGTTTTTCCACTGAGACATGTTTCATTGTTATTGGATAAGGGCAGGTTTTTTACTTGTTGCTTTATCTTAGCCTTTTCACTTCTGTTTAAGAAAACATTTAAATAAATAATATAAAGCGGCCAAAGCCGTAATAAAAAAAAAAAAGCTGTAAACCAAAAGCTAGAGGTTGGAGTTTAGGGGTGCTGATTTTATTAAATAATCCAATCCCCACACTTTATAAATAATAAAAAAAGAGACACTTTAATTTAAAGCTTCATATAACAGAGGTGAAATAATTGACAGAACACATGATATTCCATTTTGGCAGAATTTAGTGTTCCTTTAAAGTCACTGTACTGTAAATATGTTTTGTGGATCTAGACCGTGTGATTACACTTACATAGTAATTGAGGTGTAATAAAGACATAAGTCTATCAAGTCGAACTTTTTCACCCTCCTTTTTAACCCTACCTAACCGTTGATACAGAGGTATCAACGGAAGGTAAAAAAAAATCTAAAAGGGGGGGATTCCATCCTGTATCCTAAAGGCAATCGGAAAGTATACCTGGATCAACCAGAACTACAGTATATGTACTAATACCAGTATTTCTTAATATTTTTTTAGTTTTAGAAACTTATCTAGACCACTTTTAAAGCTATACAATGAACTTGCCATTACCACATCTGCTGGAAGACCGTTCCACATTTTCACCGTTCTCACTGTAAAGAAACCTTTCCTAACCTGAAGATGAAACTTCTTTTCTTCCAACCTTAAAGGATGTCCATGTGTCCTCTGATATGACCCATTAGTGAACAATGCACCAGAGAGTTTATTGTATGGCCCATTAATATATTTGTATAGGGTTATCATATCCCCACGCAAATGTTGCTTCTCTAATGTAAACAGTCCTAACTTGTCTAATCTGCCTGCATAGTCAAGCCCTTCCATTCCATTTTATAATTTTATTTGCCCTTCTCTGAACTGCTTCCATTTCCAAGATGTCCCTTTTGTTTATGGGATTCCAAAACTGCCCTGCATATTCCAAATGAGGCCTTACCAGTGCCTTGTAAAGAGGGAGAATAATAATTTTTCTCTCTTGAATCTATTCCCCTCTTTATACAAGACAATATCTTGCTAGCTCTAGCCGTTGCTGCCTGGCATTGTTTGCTACAGCTAAGTCTGTTATCTACTAGATCCCCCAAATCTTTTCCCTTTAAAGATTCATTTAAAACGGGGTTAATTATAGTTTGGGTGGCACATGGATTGTTAATCCTTTTGCATCACTTTACATTTATCAACATTGAATCTCATCTGCCATTCTGCTGCCCATTTTGATAATCTATCTAGGTCAGCTTGCAGCAATTGCACATCATTTGAGGTTTCCAACTGTCTGCATAGTTTAGTGTCATCAGCAAACACAGTCACATAGCACTTAAAGGTTTTGTTTTTTTTTGGCCTGTTTTTTTTTCCTCGCTTTGTGTGTTGTGGGTGGCTTTTCTTGGGGTATGCTTTACACACTCAATGGTCTGCACGTCTGTGTGTGTGCTCTGAGTCATTTCCTTTTCTAACTTGCTCATCTTTCTCCCCTATCCTCCTTAAAGGATGGCAGAAAGGGAAAAGGCTGTAAAGTACTGAATAGTTGTTGGCTGTGATTTTTACACATGTTGGCAGCACATCCTATGTCTAGTTTAGCAGCACAAGTTGAACACATGGAACAAATTGAGGAAACCATGTTCACTCACAATGTACTTAAAAACAGCTGAGATTTTATTTACAGTCCAAGTGTAAACCTTTTTAAATAGCTTGTGGGTTATTTTAAAGACCAAATGTTATCTCTTTGTTACTTTTCTGATTAAATGGTTTATAGATTTTCGAAATCCCTGTGACAATTCAGTAAAGGTTTATATTAATTAAACCATGTTGTTTGGTACAACCTTTGTTAGCTTTGCTGTTAAATTTAATTAAAATCCAATAAACCAATTCACCTAAAATGGTTTTATTTTCAATATTACTCTCCAATACTATTTTTTTAATACCTAAACAGTAAAAGGGTCAGCCATAGTATATAGAAAAGAAAAATGTCCTTATTTTTACCTGCAAAATGAGAAAAACTGATTGACTTGAGTATAAACCGAGGATAGAAATTATAACCACTACTGCCTTCTGTTTCAGTAATATTTTTAGGCTTTAGTTACCCTTTAAATGGACCCTTTTATACCATAATAAACAGCAAATTCCCATACAGTATTGGTGCCAATATCCAGTTACCCCCAATTCCTTGGCACTCTAGATGTTTGGAAACTACAACTCCCGTGATGCTTTGGTTGCTGGGAGTTATAGTTTGTAAACATCTGGAGTGGCAAGATTAAACAAACTTTTTAGGCCATAGAAAAGAAGAAGAAACCCTGCCCACCTCTAAACACCCATAGAAGCTCTTGGTCTTACCTGCTCCACTGACAGTTAGTCCTTCTTTGCTCCTCCATTATCGGTATTGTATTAACTCCATTACGGGTAAGGGCTGATAAGAGGCAGGTAACCTACGTGGTGACATACCCTCGCTTCCGTGCACGCTCGTGCCTAGGTGCAAACTTGTGATGTCTCTCCTTACTGCTCCAGTTAGCAGCCGCATGGAAGGTAAGTAATGACTGACCCGAGTATAAGCGAGGTTGGCTTTTTTTGGGTCATTTTAAAAAATAAAACCTTGCGTTATATTGAAGTATATACGGTATATAGTGCATAATGGACTGTACTAGCCTGAACCTGGCAAATGAGTTTAACTTTTAGGAAACCATTTAATCCCCTAAAATCGAATGCTTGTTTTTAAAATAAATACAGTTTTAAATGGAAATTACACTGAAAGATTGCCTCACTTTTAGTAATCCATACATTTTTATTAGGTTTTCAATAATTTATAACAAATTAAAAACTGTTCAACAACAATTTAGAACAATTAAGTCTACATGTTAGGAGTATGCTTATAATATTTTGGCTTGGATTGCCTCATTTTAATCTATAATTGAATATATGTAAGCAGCACCAACTCTGAGGTGGGTGTGTTTCTGCATGCCTTTAATCCAGTACTTTCTTTGCTTGGTATTCCACCTCTCTCTCTTAAAGGACGACAATATAAAAAAATAACATCACATCCCATTACGTATCCATACTTCCAGCAGCTAAAATCCCATTCTCACATTTACAACCATGCTGCCCTCCCTTAGATATCACACAGCAAAGATGTGTGATAAAAAGCTTGTGAAGGTTCTCATTCATCCAGGTCATGGTATATCTGTTGTATTCAATTAGATCAACTGGACTTGAAATGTAGTTCTTGAAGACGTTTCGCTAGTCATCCGACTGGCTTTCTCAATTCAGAATGACTTGTACAAGAATCTGTGGCAATTATGTACCCTGGAAAATCCCAATTAGCATATCACAGCCAGGTGTTAAGGGTGTGATTAGATAGTGGCTAAGAGGTGTTATAGGAACGCCCAGAGTAAGGTGTTAAAACAGCATTGTACATGGCAGACAGTTGGTGTCGAACCCCCCCACCTCTATTTAGGCTTGGTTTCTTTATTTTCACATAAATGGCCTCCTTAACACCTCTCTTGAACCAGTCACGTTCCTTCGCCAGTATGTTAACATTACAATCTTCAAAGGTATGTCCTTTATCCTTAAGATGCAGATACACGGCTGAGTCCTGACCCGAGGAATTGGCTCTTCTGTGCTGGGCCATACGTTGATGCAGTTGCTGTTTGGTCTCCCCCACATACAAATCAGTGCATTCTTCACTGCACTGCACTGCATATATGATGTCGCTTTTCTTGTGTTTTGGTATTGGGTCTTTCGGATGTACCAATTGCTGCCTCAGTGTTTTGTTCGGTTTAAAGCAGACAGGGATACGATTTTTGAAAATTCTTCTTAATTTCTCGGAGACCCCTGCTACATATGGGATGACCATGTTCTTCCTCCTGTCTTGCTTTTCCCCTTCACTGTTGGTATTCGTGTTCTTTTCTTTCCTTCTACTTCTTTTGACAAAGGCCCAGTCTGGATATCCACAAGTTTTAAGGGCTCCTCTGAGATGTTTCATTTCTTTAGCCTTCGCCTCTGTGCTAGTGGGGATGTTCTCGGCTCTGTGTTGCAGGGTTCTGATGACCCCCAGCTTGTGATCTAAAGGGTGGTGGGAGTCAAACATCAAATACTGATCTGTGTGTGTTGGTTTTCTGTAAACCTCTACTTCCAGTTTACCATTTTCCTTAACTTCTACCAAGCAGTCCAAGAAAGCCAGTTTGTTGTTTTGTACCTCTTCCCTTGTGAATTTAATGTTTTGGTCCACCGCATTAATGTGTTCTGTGAAAGCTTGTACTTCCTTCTGGTGGATTTTAACCCAGGTGTCATCAACATATCTGAACCAGTGGCTGGGTGCTATGCCCTTAAAGGTATTAAGCGCCTGTGTTTCTACCTCCTCCATGTAAAGGTTGGCCACAATAGGTGAAACTGGAGATCCCATAGCACATCCATGTTTTTGCTTATAGAACTTATCCCTGTATTTGAAATAGGTGGTATTCAGGCACAAGTCCAACAAGGAACACAAAAAAAAAAAAGATAAAAAGCTTGACCCCTAGACTGCCCAGGGCCATGTTTAACATAACACTTGTCATTGGCTGGTGGGAATGTCTGTTACAACCTCTCTCCTCCTCCTCTGTCAGTCAAACAAACTTGAAATGCTTGCTAGGATACAGCCTACATAATCAAGCTGATCAAGGGTGGGTAGGAGTGTTTTCTCAAGTGCTAGCTGAGGCAGACTTGTTATGCCCCGTTCACAGCATGGCTAATTGAAGGTAGAGAGAGGCTAAAAATCAGGGGGAAATGTAAGGGGGGGGGGCTGGATACCTTAACTATCCTTTAACAGACTCCTCTTTCCATCTGACTGGACTATCTGTGCCCTCAAGCATGCTCAGTAATCACTTCAGCCAGCACTGGGAGAAAGGAACCCCCAATTTACTTATAAGAAATCCTGCCATCTCTGTCATCTTGAGCACTGGAAGGAATTTTAAAATAATTTTAAAAAATCCCATTATAGTTTCCCATCAATTTGATGAAAATGACAAACCAAATTTTTTTTTGCAATTTTTAAAATTATTTTTTTTTGTCGTATTCCATTCTATTATATTAATAGCGCACAATCATCAACAGCTTTTTTTAAATGAATATGGCCTCCACCAAAATAGCATTTCCAGAAAGCATGGCCATTAGATTAATGATGGCTATTTATTGTACATTTTGTGTATCCGTTAATCTACTTAAGCTTACTTTTGCCATAGCACGAAGCAGTAGCAGATGCAGGAACTCGCCATAAAAATGAATCCATGTTTAATCTGTCCAGGGCAATTGTATCTGATTGACTAGTCTTGCAGGCTAACTAATGCTGTTTATACACTGTTTAGATGTTACCCTACTTTAACATCTTCCTGCCCTGTGGTTCTTACCTGCAAATTTCCCCTTCCGCATAACACTTTATGATGATCAACGTTGGTCATAAAGTAGGTAGGGAAACCGGTTTGGAGAATGTCACAGGTACTAGTGAATAATCACTTTAGCAGTTATCTTAGGATACTGGTCAATTTTTATTTAAATTTGTTTGTGGTGTTTTGGGTTAGGTAATTAGGAGTTAGGGATCTGTATTGTAAGCCATAAACTTATGGGGTTGACACACAAAATTTGAGCAAACTACATATATTTGAATTAAGATAAAAATCTTCACATTAAGTAGTACATTTACTTTAGTTTGATTAAAGGAGAACTCCACCCTCATAAGAACATCTTTTAGAAAGAATGGCCTCTTTAAAATATGTTGATATATTATACTTTGTCCTATAAATTCATTACTGTATGTCTGCTATGCTTCTGGATGCCTCATGGAAATTGAGCAATTCAGAAACCTGTACTGAGCCTGTACTGAGCCTGGGCATGCTCAGAAGAGGCAGACAGGGGATTAACATTCAGTCATTGGCTGTGATGTCAACTGACAAATCCATAACTGACAGTTACTAACTGGAAGAACCAGGAAGCAGAAACAGGGGCAACAGGACATTGTGCAGGATTTCAGGTTAGACTTATATATTTCAGATTTCAAACTATTACCGTTTAGGGTTTTGGGGGGTGATTTACCTGTATCTAAGTTTCATTTTAGTGCCGGACTTGCCCTTTAAAGAGTTAAGGTGGGTATACACAGTACCAATCTTTAAAAAAGATCTTTCAAAGATGTGGCTACACAAATTTTGATTTGTTCTACGTATAAAAAGTATAGGGAGATCGTTCGGGACTGCCGTACACCCCAACGATCACAGCCAAATCCCTATACTACAGTACAGGGAGCTGACCAACACCAAGGGAAATTAAAAACAAACGAATATATCATGTAATCACTGAAAGGCTTATTAATGGACAAGGCAATACTGGCAGATAAGGGCTCATAGACTTGAGGTGGATATACACAGTAATGAGAAAAGGGTGATACATTATTGTCCCTTTCTCCATAGTGTGTGTAGCGCACTCCCGAGGTTGATGAATGTTCACCATTGCCCTCGGGCTCATTTGGATATACCTGAAAATTTCCCTCTGCCACGGTCATCTCCCTGTACTTAAAGTATAGGGTGTCGGCAATGGCTGGAGGAAATTAGCAGTCCAGAGTGTTCTCTCTATGCTCAGAACTGTGAGTAGCATTCATTGTCATGACTGTCATTTTGTAACGATTGTGCATGTGTGTACCCAGCTTAAGCAAGACATTAAATGATATCTAATCATCTAGCCAAGGTGGAAAAAACAAAACATTTTACATTTCATCAGTGTCTAAAAACTGGACATGTGTGTGACTGAAAATAATGCTGCAGAGTTTCTGTTAACATTTTAAGAAGTGCTAGCAATTTCCTTTTAATGCTTTTAGTAACCAACCTATAAAACGGTTTCATTTTACTTCTTCCTGCTCAGGATTGCAAGATACATTTGACCAAGAATGGGAAGTTGGAAAGATAACCTACAATGACTATCGCAATGCTTCTGATGATGCAGTCCTAGCATACAAGCTTCTAATTCAGACTGGCAACTCTGATAAACCTATTGACCTTGGCCAGGTAATTAAAAAGTGCTCTTGATGAGATTGACTGGTACTGTTTTGTTGAATGGTTTACAGTATATCTGTTTCCAAAAAAAACCTGGAAAGAATATTGCTTTATTTTATAACATAATAAAATACCCAAGCCCATGTTAGTTAAACCATTTCAGTCACTGCTTTATTCAGAAAGCAAAAACACAGCCTTTGGCATAATTGTTTCCCATAGTGGGGGTGTTCATTGGCAGGTGTTCAAAAGGCTGGCAGATCTTTTAAGTTGAGCTGGTCTTGTTATACAATTTTCTGTAACTAATTGCTTTTTATGTATTTCAATAAAGTTTAGGTATTTTATGCTACAAAGCAAGGGATGACCATTTTATAACCCCATCTTATATTTTGCAATTTGGATATGCAGATCTTAATTTTAATTTTGATATTACTGATTAATTAAGGTATTACTAAGTACCTTAATGTTTGCAGCAAGTTACTGCAAGCAGTACCATCTAAACAGTTTAGATTCATAGTAGAATATGAGAAATGATGGAATGGAGATATTTTGCCAACCTCTGTATAGCGTTTATTTAACTAGAATTTTAAGCTACCTAGGATGAAATCCATCATTTGGCAGATGTCTGGAGAACTAGATGAACAAATGACCGAGGGTGGTAGCACATCTGATTAAATTACAATGATCATTTGGAAAATAAGCAGGTCAGAGAATGAAAGTCATAGCAGAATTTACACAGATGTTTTCTTTTTTTATTGCCTCTCCTTCATTTACTGGGTGGCATTTCCTTCTGTGTTAACAACGAAGGTTAACTGCACCCAGACGTGCAGAGGGATATTTGCCAGGTTTCTTTCTTTTTCTTCCCTGCTTTGTTTCTGCAAAATGTTTCTGTAACTTGGTCATCTCTCCCCATAACCACCTTCCACCCCCAACCCCCCAGCTGTAGACATTTGTTGAACACGCTGGTCCATCAGGAGGGGTTGGATGCAGGAATCGACCGGGATTGTTAGTGTGATTACAACAGGAAGAAGAAATGTTTTTGTTCGATGGGGAGTCATTTCTCTGGAATGCAGCAACTGTTTATCCTTTGACATTTTGTTAAGTGTAAATAAACAGTAGATATGTTTACCATATTATGTATTGACCTTATATATACACCATACAGATTTTAGTTTTTCAGTATAATGTATTGTAAAATGCGCTTAAATGTAATCATAAGTGTCTCCTAGAGAAAATGGAAACCTTGTGCAGCTCTGTATATAAACCATTGCTGTTCCGTTAGTGTTTATGTCACAGAGAAAAGGCATTTCTTGTAAGTTCTGATCTTCATTAGTAGTACCAAGAACTTGCTTATAAGCTTTGTGCTGGTTTCCTTTTTTTTATGGTAACACTTTTTTAAATTTTTTAGCTTTTGTTCCGAATAGTCTTTACAACGGATGTTCATTCTCTTGCTTTTTGAGCTACATCAAAAGCTGATTAGGCATGCTGGGATGTATGATGAAATGTCACAACAGACTGGGCATCTATGCTCTTGCTCAAAATAGCATTATACAAAAGTTTGTAAAGTTTTTTTCTCTTCCTTTCCATATGTCCTTCATTTGTATAAAAGCAACAGTGTAAATTCTTTGGTGTAAATAAAGAATTTTTTGTTGGTACTGCTTTTGCTTGCACTTGGGTAGATAAACTATAATTTCTAGAGAATTAAAGCTAAATAACGCTTCTTTCTCCTTTTATTTAGCTGACTAAACAGCGGTTGGTAGATGCAGATGGAATTATTCATCCAAATGCTTTCTACATCTACTTAACAGCCTGGGTGAGTAATGACCCTGTAGCCTATGCTGCTTCCCAGGCCAACATCCGCCCACACCCTCCTGAGTGGCTCCACGACAAAGCAGACGATTGGCCAGAGACCAGGACAAGTGAGTAGAAATTTGCCTCTGGCCTTTCAAATGTTTATGAACAGCTTCCTCTATCCCAGTTCTGGTGAGATGATATTGTGCAGACCTACTATTTATTCTGCAAACTGGTGTCTTTTAAGCCTGTCACCCATTTTATGGTTACAATTTCGTATTGTGAAATGGAGGGGTAAAAAAGAAAAAATATACGTGTAATATAGAAAGGACACACTTCGAAAGCAGCTAGAAAATGTAATACTGGTTGAGAGTTGGGTTGTTCACACTCTGTGCACTTAAATACACATCACAATTTTCTGACCAGCAATTTTCTGTAATAAATACATTTACTAATAACCATCACTACATTCACTGGTATTTCCTGCACATCAAAGAAAAATAAACTTTAGGCACATGTTTCTAGGTGAAGTAAGGCACATAATTAATTTTATTACAATAAGAGAATGCTTTTTCAGGCAAGTTAAATATGAAATTTCTTTGATTCATTTTAGTAAAGTGTTTTCACTTCAATACCTATGTAGATGTGGGAAATAGTTTGGAATTGTATTTTCCAAGAAATAACTTTTGAATAACAAATGTAGCCTATTTTACTACAGCATTTTTATCTATATGGTTTTTTTTTGGGGGGGGGATTGGAAAATGCAGTTTGCTTAATGTGCCTTTAATATGCCAGTAATTTGTTATTCAACTGTGCGTTATTTATAGTAAATTCAGAGTGTGACTCATTTTAAAATGAATGTATAGATAGAGATTTGAAATTCCAGTGTTTAAAACAAAAAAAAAATTTTTTAAAAATCCAATGTTCAGTATTATTTTGGAAGCCATGTCTGTTTTTCTCTGTTCTACCCCTGCTTCTAGCTTAAATTTGTTTTAGGGGTTTTACGAAGTTCAGAGTATAAGGCACTGAAAGAAAGCTGAGATTGCTTGACTATTTGTAATGTGATTTGGGTAATAAAATATAAATAAATAAATATTGTACTTTACTGTATCCGAAGCCTAGAGCCCTGTGGCAGCCAGCCAAGTCTTGTTTTAAAGAAAATTTATAGTTGAGATTATAATAGGACAAATCATGTTTAGCATGTCAACTGAATGACCCTGCGGGGTCTGGAACACCCAGCGTCAAGTAACTGGATTCTGGCTGAAGGACCAACTGGAATTCTACTACTTTTTAACATTACTTTAGATCTATTTCGAGCTAGAAGATAAAAGCAAAACAAGGAAACAAATTCCGCCAGATTGTTAAATGACCTTACATTTTCATTATTCTAGTTTCTGCTTTTTCTGACACCCTGTCAGTGATATTAGTACACATCTGTTCTGGTGATTTGATTAGTTATTAAATGTATTAACTACATTTGTTTTCTTTCTGTAGTTCGTGCAGCTGAACCAATAGAATATGTCCAGTTTCCTTTCTACCTCAATGGTCTGCGTGAAACATCAGACTTTGTGGAAGCTATAGAAAAAGTGAGGGCTATCTGCAACAACTATTCAAGCCTTGGAGTTCCAAGCTATCCGAATGGATACCCGTTTCTCTTTTGGGAGCAGTACATTGGCCTCCGACACTGGCTGCTGTTGTCTATCAGTGTGGTTTTGGCCTGTACTTTTCTAGTGTGTGCCCTCTTTCTTCTGAACCCATGGACTGCTGGAATCATTGTAAGTTAATAAGGCCCTTTGTTGCTGACAAATTCCTTTCGGCATAGCTCTTGCTACAGCCAGCAAAGTTTGTTTATGTCTGGTTCTCTGGTGGAATAATGTATGTTACATCACCCTTGATATGTTTATTCGACTTGTGGAGGGGGGAAAAGGGAGGGTTCTTATTACAGAGTAAACCTTAAAAACGCAGTCTTGCACCCCTTTACGGAAACCAATTATTTTAATAGAAATAAACAATAAATTAAGGATATAACATTTAATTATCATTTTTGTAATGATATTTACAATGAAATTATTAGATTGTTTTTCCTTAGCCATTTAATTAAAATCATTAATTTTACTTGGTTACATGTATAATGAAGGAGAAACTTTTCAGCTTATCATAATTCATGTTATAGTAGGGGATTTGTATTGGACAGTGGCAAGTAAAAAGATTTACTTCTATCATACCCAAATTAAGTCACATGTCATAATCAGACAAATGAACTTTGGTCCATGCTTGATCATAGATAGACATCTATTCCAGCATAAAATATAGGTGTCATATTTTTAATATATGAAATTAGGTTTGTTTTTAGGAAGTCTTCATTTTTGCTTTTCCATAAATAAAACATTATTTTAATTGCGAAATACATACTCACACATTTCAAGGCACAATAACCCCATATTTATGTAATAGTAAAACATTTTACCATTATTGCTACTCCTCGCCAATTAACAGAAGTATACAAAATGGAATACATAGAAAAGTTTAGCAGTTCCTGTCAATCCATCAAAGGTCCTTTTAAAGCTAAGGGGCCCACTGTAACATGATAACCATCAGCCAATGAGGGAACTTTTTAGTGATATTTCCAGCCGATTCATATGTAATCCTTTGTGGCATGTATTAAGTAATCTTGGGAAATTTATTATTGATTGGGCATAAAAACTTTGGGGAGGTTAGATCAGTGCTGAGGGGGTTAAACCCCCATCTGGATAAATTCTAAAAGCTCTACATTGCTAAAGTAAACACAAAGTGAGTATAGCAAGTACAGTATGTTTGTATTTCCCCCTTGTGGTTAAATTCAGAACTGTATGTAATTTATTTAATAGAAATAGCCTTATACAAATACTGGCCTCAAAATAGGCATGACTAGATTATATTTTTTTCCCCAAAAAATGTAACCATCTGGATATTAATTAATCATTGGTTTAAAGATGAAGAGGCTTCATTTTAAAGATAAATGATCATGGTATACAATACATTAATAAGCCTTAAAATAAACTAGGGGTAGAGTCCTGCGCGACTCTTTTTCCAGACCCAACCTGCAAAACTGCTACCCATAAACCGACCCGCAAGTTTTGGACCCAAAACCCGCCCCACTTTTATTCTTTATTCCTAAAATTTGTACTGGGAAGTTTAAAAAAAAGTCTAAGAGTTAAATTAAATATTTTATACATAACCAAAAATGTTCATAGAAACATATTATACCACTGAAATATATAGCAGGGGTCTTCAAATTGCAGACATCAAAGTGTCTGAAAACTACGACTCCCAGCATTCCTTGGATGCCTTCTGAAATTGTGAGTGCTGTAGTGGAATGCTGGGAGTTATATTTTTCAAACAAATGTAGGTCCACAGTAAGGAGATCCCTGGTATAGAGTGCAATGTACAGTACAGAGCAGGCAGGGTGATCCCTCTGCCATCAAAACCAAGTAAATTAAACTTTATATCTATATAATATATCCCTACTGTCACTACACATGAGCCTCTAATGTCCCCAACTTCTACCTACCCATGGGCCTCTGCTCTGGTATCAGCTCATTTTTAATCTTTATCTGCAACTATTTTCTTGTTGATCTGTGACAGGGATAGGTAACCAGTAGTTATACAGGTGGTTTAAAAACTACAACTCCGAGCATTCGCTCTATAGCCAAGGAATGCTGGGAGTTATAGTTTTCAAACATTTGGAGATCTACTGGTTACCTATCCATGATTTTATAACTATGTCCTGTAGAATACACATTTCACTCTCCACCCTCTGTCTAAACTTGCATTATGGGAGACAGTAAAAGTTACAATGAGCAGGTACCTTAGCAGAGGATTATGGGTAGGAAACAGGTGGATCTGCAGTGAAATATCTACACCTTTATATGGGGTGTAGATATTTATGCTATGTTTTTCGAAAATTACTCAACAAAAAGAGGCACAGAAAGTGCAAATATAAGGGGAAACCCATGTAAATTCATTCATATAAAAAAAACCTTTATTAACCTTTATCAACTAAAAACACGTCCCTCTTCTATATACAGCCAAATATAAAAAGACAGATCATAATATAAATCAGTGTTTCTCAACCTTTTTATCTGTGGGGACCCCTTGAAACTATTTTCGTGTTTCGGGGAACTCCTACATAAGATAAGATAATGATTACATATTATTATTTTTCTTTGTCAGCCATCAAATCAACAAAATACATAATTTATACAAATATAAATGATAAGATCTCTAAATATATCTCTATTTAAAGAAAATGCACTAAATTCATTGCAGGGTGGGAACCCTTACATAAAAACATTATTTATTTTTATTTATCTCTCAGACATCAATACACCAAACATAATTCATACAGAGCATAAATAAATATATAGAAAAATATATATGTATTCATCAAAATGGTGAATCCATACGATTTCTGTCAATTTCTTGAGGACCCCCATTCGACCTCTCAGAGACGCTGAGGGGTCCCTGGACCCCTGGTTGAGAAACACTGATATAAATAGTTTGATATATTGGTATATCTCCACTCTCTCCATCCCAAAACAGTTATTAGAATAATCACATATATTGATATATTCAAATAAAGACTGTTTGCCTACCCACTAAACTATTCATAAATCATATAAGACAATGGTAGAAAATTAAGCTGTAAGTGGCAGACCAGAAATAGAGAGCTGGGTCGCCAAACATACTATACCTATACAGGTGTTGGAGAGGGAGTAGATTGAAAAGTGGCCGTACGTGTTTCGTCCGTGTCACAGACTTCTACAGTGGCAGTAAATTACAACTCCCAGTATTCCCTGTCTGCACTCTACTGTTGTACAATGCTTTGGAGTTTTAAATCTCATCAAGTAGTAGATTATTATCATCACTAGAATCATCCACAGTCTAGTCCAGGTGGGCAATTTGACAGCAGACTAATGTGTAGCCATTGAATGGCCTTTTAACGTGTTTGGCTGCTTGGTCGGATGTTGTTAGTTGATCCGCTAGGACGGACCACCGATCGTCCACACATGTAATTATCAACTAATAATAATAATTGGGAGTCTGACATCAAATCGCTCCTTTGTACATGAGCCTTAACAAATAGCTGATCAAGAAAAAGGCACTCTCCATAAAGGCACACCTCCATAAGAAAGCGTATCTAAACACATGCCTTTATTTTTATTCAACCATGACTACCATGAGTCTATGTAATTATTACTATGAGAAGAACAGTTACAAAACTGTGGTGTTAAACTGTCTGCAAGAAAATGAGCATGTTATTCCTATTAAAGCAAAATTTACTTTATTCTTAAATTTCTTTGTTTTTTTTTTAATAGGTAATGGTGTTAGCCCTTATGACAGTGGAGCTGTTTGGCATGATGGGACTTATTGGCATTAAGCTGAGTGCAGTGCCTGTAGTGATCCTGATAGCTTCTGTAGGGATTGGTGTGGAGTTCACTGTTCATGTTGCCTTGGTAAGTGAGATGACTAACAGAAGTGATAGTATAGTTACATTTCCAGTTATTCTCTGAATGTGCAGTGTCTGGACAAACCTCCTGACCTCGGTCACATGCTTTCATTGGTAAGAGATGTTGACATAAGGACAAATCTAGTAAAAAAAAACAAAAAACTTTTTTTCCCTTCAATTTATTAAGCATGACATAAAAGGGTATTTTGTTTCCTTTCAAATACCTAGACTAGCCGATTTAAATAAATCCTAACCCTTTATAGAATAATGCAAGTGATATGTGCAAAACCAGAGCACCATTTGTGGATATTCTGTTTTTGTGTCCCTTTCATTTACCATTGTGATTCATTCACCCCCTTAAGGTCCCCCCTGCCTTGCTGTGATGTAATAAGATTTGCTTGTTTATTTTCAGGCTTTCCTTACTGCCATTGGTGACAAGAACCGAAGAGCAGTTCTTGCTTTGGAACACATGTTTGCTCCTGTTCTAGATGGAGCGGTATCTACTCTTTTGGGAGTCCTTATGCTAGCTGGATCAGAGTTTGACTTTATTGTCAGGTAAATTGTGAGATGCTCTATTGCATTTGAAATCTATTTAAATAGAATTAGCTGAACATCAGGTTGCAGTATTACCCCCTACTATTTAACATCAATTAAACACAATCGCATTCGATAACTAACTGATCCTAGTCAATATTATAGCACAGATTCTGTGTAATTTATTTTCATCTCTTAAAGAATGTTAATGTAACCATAAGATAACAAAGCTGCTAAATAAAATTGGGAGTGGTCAAATGTATTAACATTTATATGTTAATATACTATATATTTATATAATATATAGTATTATCTGTAATTTCAGCCTTTTGATTTAGGCTCTTTGACCTAAAGTTATTCCTCCTCTACAGTACATAAAATATATCCATTATTTTTAAATAAAACTATTATGTTTGAAATTGTAGTAAACAATGTGATGATGGCTTTCTTCAAGCCTTTTCAGACCTAAATTTATTGTCAGTCTTAGGTTAAAGATTTTAAAATGTCCAACTTTCTGTAGGGAATTAAAGGGGAGGGAGTTTTCTTGTGAATTTAATAAAGAATGTAAGTTTGCCAGCTCTGGGGAGGTTTTCTTTTGAAGGGAATTTGATAAGTGCAGTGAAATAGATCTTTCTATTCGTAACAAGCTTTGGAGCTCTGTAAACGGACTAATCTTAGAAGTAACACTGGTTCATTGTGGCAGATAGTAGTTGCACCCATGAATCAGCATGGAAAACAAACTAAGATTGGTGGGGGACGGGCAGTTGAGATATAATAATGTGTATGATGGATTTGCAAACGCCGTATCCTGTAGATAGTTATTTTATATTTACATTGTGATTAATATTGATGTATAGATGCAAATAAGAGTGATAATCAATACTGAATTTGAGAGGCCAAGAGGATTTTGTGGCTGAGATGTGCTTTAAAAAAAAAAAAAAAAACCTCAGTGCTTGAATGTGGAATTTGTTGTTTTCAATTGCATATCATTTGAAGAGAATCCATCATTTAAATTGATAAGAATATTCTGCAAATGTAGTTTCTCTTATTTGTTAACCATTCTTATTTTGGTAATTGAACTTTTTAGATTGCTGTAAATCAGGATGACAGTTGCAGAGTGATCTAAAGTTGTTCCTTTGTTCCATGGGATTACCAATGTTCCAAACCTCTGAAAGTTAGAAGGATTAGCTCAGCGATCTGATCCATTAATATTGAGTAAATGAACAGACATTGTATATGGAGGGTTGAAGGCAATATAATCAGATTGTTTATTCTAGTGTATGATGGATGACATGCAAATGTTTTTAAGGCCTGTTGTTGATACAAATCTTAGCCTTGCGTTCCGCTTGGTTTACATATAAAGAGCATATGGAATTACTGATAGTACTAATGGAGAGAATTCCGAGATGTTTACAGGCCTAGGGATATTTGTATGTTTTGATTTCATGAAAAATTGTGGCAAACAATGTTTTTTCTTGTGTCACAGTGCCCCATTCCTTTTGGAAGAATCAATCTTACCATTGTAGTAATTAACCAGAAAACCATAATGTAGAAATTAGGATTTAATTGAGTCTAAGATAATTTGTTAAAAAAAAAAAAAAAAAAAATATATATATATATATATATATATATATATATATAAAAAGATCTGTTCATAACTTACCTTTCCCTCTATCATATATTTAAAAATCCTTTATTGATATTATTGCTGATTCTCAGGAGTAAAGCAGAAGTTATGACCTGTGCCCTACCTAGTGACACTAAACTACAAATCCCAGCATTCAGCTGTGAATACATTTTAGGAGCTGGGGGTGGCATAAAGTCTTTAGGTTTGACATCCTTGGAATGAAGCATAAAGGCTGGTTAAACTTCTTTTTTTTCTCTGACTAGTGTACCTTGGTAGTATTAAATAATCCTTTTTAGTAAGCCCTAGTGGTGGGAAACCACATCCATTTGTGCACTTTCACCCCGATTACTGCAGCCTTTATGTTTGAATTGGCTGACTCAAAACAAGAGAATTCAGAGATGCTAAATTGATCAACAATAGATTAGCCTGCAATGCATCCCAGCCTTTGTGGAAGCTTTTACTCCGTTCAGTGCTGGGGCATACCACAGAATGGAAAGAATTCTCTTTTACAAAAAGACAGTTTACGTGTTCCAAAAAGACTTTGCTGTTAAAGCTTTATAGTAAACCTGAACATATTCACTAGGATGTGAGCAATGGGCACCAGAATTAATAATAATAACAAAAAAATATACAAATGATTTTATTAGTGATGCACTAGGACTGTTTCACAGTGAATTAGCAACCTGTAGAAGTGGCAGATAGTTAGAATTCTACTCCTTTCCTTCATTTGTCTCCATCTTCTGGGTTCTCACTAATGTGAAATGTGGAGGAGGGGCTGGTATTGTGTTTGTGCTTTCATTCTATTACCTTATTCTGTTCAGGTTCCATATTTTCCTGTCTAGTGTAGCGGGTCGGTGAAGAGCTGCAATTTATTGAAACAATTTAACAATATAACTTTTTCTCATTTTCTTTTAACGTTTCTGTGAATTGAGGAATGTAGCATGCAAGGTAAAACTAAACTAAATGTTCCTTGATAGTTGTGTTTTTGTGTGCATTCATTTACAAAATCATTTTTCTTGTACGTGCTAGACAGTGCTGTACAATCTGTACTGCTACTTTGATTGGTGGTCTGTAAGAAAGACCATACTAAAACAATACTTTTTTTCACCTAGGTACTTTTTTGGGGTCCTTGCAATCTTAACTCTTCTCGGTGTTTTAAACGGATTGGTGCTACTTCCTGTTCTTCTGTCTTTTTTTGGACCTTACCCCGAGGTTTGTAAATTATTAAATAACTAATGTCCTAATTAATGAGTTTGAATGTTTCTTTAATTGTGATCTTCATATGAGTTTGAAATGATTTATTTTAACCCGCATTTCTATAGAACTGTTGTATTCTTTCTTTGATATATTGAATATGATATATATATTTTTTATGCCCAGTTCTGATGATTGTATAACAGCCTGTTCAATCTCACTTAGTACCTACTAACTGGATAAATGCAATTCTATTTACCATGTGGCCAAAGGGCACATTATCTGACTGATGTCCCATAGTCTAACAAGATATATTTACAAATAAAGAAATGAAATTTATACATGATATGAAGAAGCCGAAAATATGGAAATGCTTACATTAAATATATTTGTTTTAGGTGTCCCCAACAAATGGTGGAGATAGGTTACCTACACCTGCTCAAGATCGGCCACCAAATATTGTGAGGTTCCCTGTGATTCCTAGACAGGCACATAATGGGTCAGATTCTTCCGATTCAGAATATAGTTCTCAGACCACAGTATCTGGAATCAGCGAAGAGCTACATCAGTATGCTGGTCAACAGAGCTATGGGGCACCTACACAACAGGCCTATTGTGAAGCTACAAGAAATCCAATCTCTAGAAACAGGGTAGGTATTTCTATTATACCATTTTGCAAATTAAGTTAAAAATCTTGACAGGAAATCATAGTTGTCATTTTTAAGATCATGAAAATCATGTATATAAACCTTCAAGTAACAATCGATATTTATACAATATTTCTAGCCACAGTGTTAAGTTGTATATTTTTAGGTATAATCAGGATTAAGCTAACAGTGGTATAATTCTGAGGACTAAAATAATATAACATTTTTACATTACATAAAACACAAGTTACCTACCAATTCTTAATTGCCTGAAGGAAAGGAGTTGGCTGCTTTTAAATGAAACTGAAGGAAGATACAATGTAGAAGGAGGAATCCATCCCCTTAAGTATTTCTTTAACATGTCTAATTTAGAAGGCAAATGTAAAAATGCTGCATCTTGTTCACGTGCTTTTGTTTTCTTTCAATATAATTTTTTTGGGTTCTCAGACTAATACTATTTTTTTATCAATAGGTTCTTCAGCAAAACCCCAAGCATAATGTATCACATCCAAGGACTCAGTCCCACCAAGAATGTAGAACTCAACAACAGTGTCGAACAAATAGGAATCAGTTATGTGAATCAACGGAAAGATCAAAACCACCTCCATACAGACCTTGCAGGGAGGCATTTTCAACTTCTACAGAAGAGCCTGCAGGTCCTAGTACCAGGGATAGATCAGGACACAGGTCCCACAGAAAAACTGCCTTTGCTCCAATAGGGGCTTCAGTGCCTGCATATGGCCAGCCTATTACTACTGTGACTGCCTCTGCTTCAGTTACTGTTGCTGTGCACCCATCTTTTTGTAGTCACAGCTCCCATGCTAACTATCCCTTCTACAGTGGTTATGATGAAAATGACCACGGACATTTTGAGGACCCTCATGTGCCTTTTAATGTGCGCTATGAGAGAAGGGACTCTAAAGTAGAAGTAATAGAACTACAAGACGTTGAATGTGAAGAAAGGAAACAACAAAACAGTTCAAAGTAAGGTAAATGTTTGAATATTAAAATGGATTGGGACAAATGGTTTTCCTTAATGTGTTCTAGTTAAGCCCTTGTTAATAACTATCAAAATTGGTTGCGCTATTAGATAATTTGGAGCTTTTGATTTCTAAACAAATCCTCCAAATTCAAATACCCTTGTAGCTGTAGCAGAGATGTCAAACCTGCAGCCCTCCAGATGTTTGAAAATGTCAACTCCCAGCATTTGCTGCCAAAGAAAGCTGGGAGTTGAAGTTTGCAAACTTTTTGCAATCATCTGGTTGACAACCCTGGGCTACAGGAACAGGATCCACATTGTACAGGCTGAATCGATTTGTATCTGAGAATCTACCAAAGTTACAGTCACATTATAATGCATTGTTTTTCTACAGGACACAGGGGTGAAATAAGCTTAGATCTTTAATTCAGAGCAAAGCACTTCAATCTACTTTACTCTATGTTAAAGGGCAACTATACTGAAAAAATGACTTTTCCTTCTCTAAATCTCTAAATAAATCCGTGTAAGTAGCACTGTTTGCTGCATGCCTTCAATCCAGTATTTGTTTTACTTTGGCTCATTATCCCCCTTCCCTCTTTTAACCACTCCCCCTTCCATCTGACCAGACTTTTTTATGAGGGCAAGCATGTTCAGTAAACCCTATGAGGCAGCACTGGGAGAGGGAATTTTCCACATTCCAACTGTCAAAACTCCAGCTACACCAAAACAGGGCACGGCAAAAGAGTTTGATAACAATAAGGCACTTGATTGACAGCTAAAATGTATGATTGTTCAGATTGGATATATAAAGAAATAGGGGACAGATCAGCAAAAAAAGGTACAGTGGTGGTTGGGAAGAATTGTAGTTTCCTGTAATGGTCAATTTAAAATTATATTTTTCAGTATTGATGCCCTTTAATGTTCGTTTGGCTCTTATTGAATTACACTTTATTTTTTTTATTTTTTTTTTAAACCATTTAAAAATATTCATTGTAGGATAAACCTACTGATTCTTATAATAATCTCCTTAGTAAGGATTGAATGAGTTATTTATATACATATTTACATTGGTCCAAATTGATTATAGCTTTCTAGTTGATTTTTTTTCAGGGTCTCCCCATTCTGAAATATTGATGGCCAAAGATGGGAAAGAATTTCCAGTCTGGTTAAAGAAAGCTGCTGGATGTTTTCTATAAAGGACATGCTGCATCCGTTCACTGTTACTGTAACCTTGTATAAATGTGTAACATATTGCTATAATTATTTAAAAGGTGTATACATATGTAATATACAATAGGATATTGTAAAGTTTGAGTCCGTTTTGAGATTTTTTTTTTCACACCATTTAACATATTTTTCCCTCTCTACTTCATGCTACAGTTAAGATTAATCTAGAAACTGAAAAATCTTTTTTTCCCCTGCTGCTTTAATATTGTATAATTTACATGTATAATTCTATGCAAATATTGCTCACGTGATAGGTTTTATTTTATACGTGTTATGTACAGCTATTAACATTTTGTGTGCCAGTGCACCCCCTGCTGACACTCAGAATAATGAAATGTTCGTATCACGACCCGGTGGTAGAAATTAACTGATAGCTTTCCAAGCACGCTATGCGTGATTCTTTTTATTCTTTTAAATGGGCAGATATGAAGAATTCCTCTCAATTCCTGTCTTCTTACAGTTCCTTTTGTTCAAACAGCGGGTAGTACAGTTAGTTAAATATCCATGCTGTGCTTGTGTGAACCCTTGATGTTGGGAGAGTTTTTTTTCTCTCTGTCCAGAGCACTTAATTTGCCCGAGACTTGTATTACCAAAACAAGTTGTAGCTATTTTAAAAATAGAATTAGGCGATCCGTCTTCTATCCTTTTGTAGAAGATGTTTGCCTTTATATATTAAGCCAGGGTTGTTAAACTTGTCACTGTCCAGCTTTTATGTGCTAGAGTGGTTTCTGCCTGAAGATGCTGAACAAGCATGTTTGACATCCCTGTGTTAAGCACTTCCAGCATCATTGGCTATTCCTTTTTTGTGTTGGTGCTAATATATTTGCTTTGAGCTCCAGAAATAATATAAACTGTTTCTTTATCTACCTCCTCCTGCTTTCCTTTATCTAAATGGATATATGTTTGTTGTTTTTTTTTATAATATCTATGTGCAAACTTCATGTTGATATACTGTAACGTAACATTTATTACTGTGCCATTAGGGAATATTGTATCTCACTGTGAGAAGTAGTGTCACAACAAATGGTTTGCGGAAAATACTTTTAGGCACTTGTCTGCAAATATCTTTTTTTTAAAAGCCACAAAACTAAAAAGAAATATTTGTTTATTTAAATATGTAGCTCTTTCCTTATCAGTATAAGCTATTGGTACATAAGCACACTGACTCTTCTACAATTGCCTTTGCTTTCAGCTCTTAATGTAACAATGATGGTAGACCATTAGACTGTACAAGACTCAGGCCAATATTCGGTTTATTTTAAGATCTTAGTAATCCATCCCTCAGACAAAATTTTATATTTACCTCCCCCACCCCTGATAACCCACTAACCCTGCAAACTGTACTTACCTCCCTTGCATTCTTGGACTGAGAGGCCCTGCAATTTTCCATCTTCTTCCGCAGTCCTCCAGCTTCTCCACAGTGCAGCAATCAAGTCAACCATGGAATTGACAGATAACATCATGGCCAAAAAAAGGCAATAACAAGGGTTGAGGACAGTGGATTGCAGGGCGAGTATCTCGGTTCAGGAACACCGGGGAGGTACGTATAAAATGTTGTTGGATTGGGTAGACATGACCATTAAACCTTTATTATGTGGTCCAAGAAGCTACACATGTTGTAAAATATCCCAGGTTTTTAATTTGTCTCGTTTGTAACATTCAGTTAAAGACACTGCCTTTACAAATTACACAAATACTACCTAGATATTCATGATTGACCAAATAAAATTCTGTCTGGTTCAAGCCTTCAAAATATCACTTGAACAAGAGAAAGTCAACACTAGATTCTCCCGTGCCAACCACACTTTTTGGAAATTGTACACATGCTGGGCTTGCTCCATCTTTTTAAAAAAATTTGTTATAAAAATCTGGTGTCTGGAATTAATAATTTTAAGAGTTACTGTTTTGAAGTGCAAAATAATGCCAATGCTGTTCATCTACAGAAACCTGTAATTGTAATAGACCAGGTAGAAAAGTTGACATCTGATTGGTTGCTAATAATTAAAAGCAAAGGCAGCACCTGCACGTCATATTAAAAGGCATTATAATAATTAGTGTCTATTAAAAAATAATTTCACTAAAGGAAAGAATGCAGTGCTTGCATCTGACAAATCCCGCTGTAATGCTATGATTGCTCCTACTTGTAATTTAACAGATAGTAGTGGAAGAGTTTGGCTTTGCTGTCTTTCCCCCTTCTTTCTTCCGTCCCTTGTTAGTGTGTCTGCTGCCTTCTGCACAGTATAGACCTTTATCTCTCCTATAGTCACATTGGCAAAGGAGATGTCAGTAGCTGGTAATGTATATTATAAACCTTTTTTAATATTTATATTTTTGTATGATAAAAATGTGTTTTTACAGTATTTTTCATGCCAGTTTGTAATAAAACAATGCAGGGATTTTGTGTTAATTTCTATTGGAAAACACTATTATTACAGCTCTACTTTTAAAGGAATTTTATTTGTATAGAGTGCTTACTAATGTTAAATAGGAAAAAAAGAGTATATGACTTTTACAGTAAGGGTTCATAGCTTTTAGACAAAGGAGTTAAAAGGAAAAAAAAGCTTCTCATTTTCTGCCTGTTTCGGTAGGAATGGGTATTGTCATTTCATTTACAAAGATAAAAGTATGCCATATAATTTATTTATATGAAAATTTATTTTTGTAGTGTACATAGTAGTCATCAGGTCTTTTGACAGAAGTATATTTTTAAAGAGTTTTATATGTATCAGTTCCATTGTGAGAAATTCAAATTGGTTACATTGGACACTTACAAACAAAAATAACTTTATCCAGGGCCCTCTGCTTTAGGAGATGCAGGAAATCCTATTTCTGCAACCACTACAACCTTAAGATTTAAAGGGACACCCTAATTTTTAGCATTATTTAAAAGAAATCAATATTTCCTTGGGAGATGGAAGTGATTTTTTTACCTCCTATCTCTAGCATAGGCATGCATGAGTGCCAATGTTGGGAAGATGGGAATGGGTGGAAAAGGAAGGGACAGCAAAACAAACATCCACCTCCCATGGAAATATAGATTTAGTTTTGAACCTTATTTAAAAAAATGTGTTTATTGCCCCTTTACAGCCTTTTCAGTTTAAAACCCTTTTTACTGAGTGGGTTAATGATATCGAAGTTATCATTTTTCTACCATAACGAAAGTGTGTGTTTGTTTTTTTTCTTAGTTTCCATTTGTAATCTATTGCTGTCTATTTCGCAAAAATAAAAAGTGAAAAAATGTACAGACTCTCTAAATAATAATGTTCAGACACTGATAGAATTTCTAACATGAATAAAAATATTATAACTTATTGGTCACGCATTTTGTTTGAGCAGTTCTGTGTGTGTGTGTACATTTAATTTTATTTCTATGTTGCTTTCTGAAAGGGTTAGTAAACACAAAAAAAACTTTTTAAAGCAAACTTTATTTTTCTTGTTAGAAGCACTCTAATCTCCCATATTACATTAAGAACCGCATTCTCACTCATCAAAGTTTCATGCTCGTGATGATGGCTCTCTCTTTCCTGGCTAGACCCCCAAGCTTGCAGTGATGTGCATATGTTCTATGTAAGTGTACAAGGGGGGCTGGCAGGAGATAGAGCAGCTCTCCACGTTTTATTAGTGAGATTATCAGGGAGAATTATCTAGAGTCAAAGCGCTCTGGGCAAATCTCCCATCGCAGATTTACGAGAAACTGTGCAGCTCTGGGTGAATCTCACCAGTACCTAAGTATTTAACGCCAGCTATCTGCTGGCATTAAATACTTGTGCAAACAGCCCTATAGCCTCTGGTAAATAGGCTTGTGATAGCTGCGCAAGTGTCTCTTCCGGTTCTCGCGCAGCTGGCGCAAATCGAGTTATTATACTCACAAGCTCCTCGCTCCACCGCCGCTTCCGGGTTCTTCTCCCAGTCTCCACTGTGGCTGCTCTGTTCTTTTCGTGTTCTTGAGCAGCCGCAGTGGAGACTGCTCCGGGAATGGCAGTCAGTGATTGGCCGTAACGTCACAGTCACGGCCGACACTGACTGCCTTACCCGGAAGTGCAGAGCCGCGGCGGTGGAGCGAGGAGGAGCATGTAAGTATAATATGTCTGTGTGGGGTTTTGGGGGGTTATCTACATTATATCAGTTTGTGAAAAGAGGGGTGGACATTCCCTTTAAGGTCACGCTAACATCGTAAACTGGTTAGCGTTGCTTTAGGAGCAGAAGAGGGAGTAATGTGTGCCCGCAGCACTGACCGATAAGTAAGCCTATATGTCTTCTAAGGTAATATACCGTATATACTCGAGTATAAGCCGAGGTTTTTAGGTTTAAAAATCAACCTAAAAACCTTGCCTCGGCTTATACTCGAGTCACAAGAAACTTACCTTCAATCCAGAAGCAGTTGCGAGTCAGGCCGGCAGTTCCCAGTAGTTCTTCACGGTTGCGCAATGATGTCATCGCGCACGCCGGTGGGATGACGTCATCGCGCAGGCACGAAGCAGTACTGGGAACTGCCGGCCTGACTCGCGGCTGCTTCTGGATTGCGGCAGCCGGCAGAGAGAGGAAGACTGAAGACCAGGTACGGTAAGTGAGCTGGGGGGGGACTGGGGGAGGGCTGGGGGGACAGTATGCCATGCAGACACCCCCATTACCTTTTTACTATAGGTGGTTGGAAACTACAACTCCCAGCAACCAAGCATGCTGGGAGTTGTAGTTTCCAAACATCTACAGTGGAAAGGTATTAGGGTGGGGGACAGTATGCCATACAGTAACCCCCAATACCTTTCTACTATAGGTGGTTGGAAACTACAACTCCCAGCAACCAAGCTGGGAGTTGTAGTTTCCAAACATCTACAGTGGAAAGGTATTAGGGTTACTGTATACCCTCGGCTTATACTCGAGTCAATCATGTTTTTCTAATTTTGGAGGCAAAAATGGGTACCTCGGCTTATACTCGAGTCGGCTTATACTCGAGTATATACGGTATCTCCCAGAAAATTTGTTCAAAAAAAAAAAAGGTCTAGGGAGGGTTTCATTCAGCTGGCAACCAATTAAATCGACACTTTCCAGCGGTGCATTGTTCACCAATAGATTAGATTGAGGGACACAAAGCATCCTTCCAAGATTAGAAGAAAAGAAGTTTAAGTTTCAGGTCAGGTTTTTTCACAATGAGAGCAGTAAAAATGTGGAACTGCCTTCCAGCATATATGGTTATGGCAAGGTTATTGGATAGCTTCAATAGATGGCTTAAGTTTCAAAAAATGTTTTAACACATTAAAAGTTACTGGTATTAAGCTTACCTTTCTACGATCCTGCAATGCAATACCTGTCATGTTTCCAATCTTGGAATTTTGAAAAGGTAAGACATGCTGCTACAATAAAGTCTCCATACAATCGGGTATAGTATCAGTTGCGCTAAGCTGTTTTCAAAAATATTTGGAAATATCACAGTTCCCTAAAATAAGTGTAAAACCCACGTTAACCCAATTTTACACTGCCTGCCCTTCATGTAGCCTAAATTTGTTAGGCCATAATGTTCCTCCCCCATGCCCACCCCCAACCACAGTATTTGTTCTGTAATAAAAATCTCCCAATGATACTTACATCCCTTCGATCCCGCAGCTGTCTTTTTAGCCGGCAGCCGCACCTGTGATCGGCTAACCGGCAGCCAATCACAGATGCGGCTGCCAGTCAGGCCCCTCTGCAGCTTCCAGTTTGCAGAGAGTAGGAAGAGAAAGCCATGGGAGCGAAGGGACTGTAAGTATGATTGGGAAACTTTTATTACAAAACTAACATGGGGGGTGGGGGGTGGGCAGAGGAGGGGGACATTATAGCAAAAAAATGTGTTTAGGGTGGACATGCCCTTTAAGGTAAGATGGTGGGGTTAAAGGAGCTAAAAGCTCCCCATAGAGTATTAAATGAAATAGAGCTTTCTTGTAACAGAAGGTACCTCACAGCCTCATGTTATTAAAATAGCATTGCCCTAATATTCTAACATTTAAACAAATGGTTTGGCAATTGGGCCTGGTAGAGTTACTGAGTCTAATTGGGGGATTTCATCTGCAGGTACATGGACAGGAGGATTTAAATCAATACTTTCAGTAGCAGCCTCCATAGCTTAATAAAGAGAAGAAATATACAGGGAAAATAAGTGGTATTACCAGCACCGCTGCCACCAATTTGTACCAGATCACTGCTTTATGGAATGATTATGGGTAGCATGGCACACAGTGGGTTATTCTTGGCACAAAGCAGACAGTGCACTTGCTTTAAACAAGATAAACTAGTTTTAATTACATTTACCAGTAAGTATTGCAATGATTTAATGACAAAACAAACTGTTTCCCAGGTATCCCACCTCTCCCGGATTGTTTGGTAGTCTCCTCAGTCACGCCCCTTTTGTCCAACCACGCTCCCAGAATGCACTGGAAATGCCCCTAACCCTGCCTCCCTTCACCCCTAGGGCTCTGGCCATGCCTCTGTGTGACATCACTCCCCTCACCACCCCCCAAACCCCCTTTCTCACCCTGCCCAGAAGCCTAAAACGGCGGGGTGGGATGTCTGGTTTCCCCTCATAACATGCAGTAAAGGAGTAGGCCCTGCCCTGCCCTGCCCAGGCCTGTATATTGTGTGTCCTTGTAAGTTGGTGTACACTTATCTGTTGCCTCAGTTTGTATCCAATAAGGTTAATTGTCCAATAATCTGTCCTCCTAACAGATGGTAACAGGATATTATATACATGATCTTGTGTTGCAGTCTATATCACTCCAAAGCACACACCACATTCTACTTTCACTTTCCCTCTTCCTAGCCATAGAGAGCAGGGATGTCTTGTCTTTTATTACTCACTGATACCACCTGCAGACTGGAGGTAGTACATAAGCAGCCTTGGTGTATACTGTATGTCCATTACAATACACATCACATCCTGTGTAGCAGACCGAAACCTTTTTTGGATAACTCTTCCTTTCACATGCAGCAGACAGAGGGGTGTGGTTTAAGCTGCCATTTGACCATACTATGTTGAAATAGGGATCTCAGCTCTGTAAGTAAGTGGTTACCTTGTCGTGGTTGGAAGGCTTTTCATTGATGTGATCACAGTAATGTATACTAAAACCCTTTTGTTTATAAATTATGCCAGTGTGCAGGTAATGATATTGTATGGGGCCTAGGAATGTGCATTGATTATCTTTTCTATGTTTGTATAAATGTTTGACCATATCAGCAGCACTTCCGCTAAATGTAGTTGTAAATTAGCCTAATTGGAGTGCTTCCACAATCTTTGTATTGTAAGTATTTATTGGGAGTCCTGGTCAAGCTTCCATGTGGTTATAGCACCACCACCCCCCACCTTTTATGGGAGGTCCTATGCCTTTAATATAAAGCACTGGATGGCCTCTTCCCTCATTTTAAAAAGCCAAAGGGCAGGGGGGAAGTGAAAGCCTGTTGTATGGATCCAGTGGAGAACTATGAGAAATGCAAAAGTTTGCTAATGGTAATTAAAGTAAAAAAAGGTTAGAAGTTAGGACCTTCCAGACTGGGGTTACCTTGACGTGGTTGGAAGGCTTTTCATTCATGTGATCACAGTAATGTATACTAAAACCCCTTTGTTTATAAATACAGTACCATTCTTACTATTACAGTCTCTGCTATTAGGACTAGGTTTTTCTATAGTGGGTAAAAACAGTTTAGCACAGTTGCCTTTTTGCCATCCAATATAACTATCTTGGCCCCATTATTTAATAGTCCCACGTTCTCTACCCTCATCTTTTTACTATTTATTTCATTTTCTATTTTAGCTAGCTTAAATGCTTTCTTGTAATACTTGCAATTAAAGCTTTTATCATTCATGAAGGATTGTTCTGTTCTCTCTAAATTAGAGATTTTCAGTGCTCTTTTCTTTCCCCTTTTACCTGATCATTAAGCCATGCAGGAGCAGACCTTATTTTTTTTACACTTGTTCCCTAAAGGTTGTAATCAAAACAAATAAGTGTACCGCACCAGCGGTCACTTAGGGCTAGGCCACACTAGCGTGTTTTTGCGCGTTCAACAGACACCTACAATTAATTTCTCCTTTTTTAAACATGTCTAAACAAGGAGTATTCTTCACACATGACACAAACAAAGGTCCCTTGGAAAGGCTGCAAGATCTCATACAAGGCAGCAGCATGCACAGTGTGGCCCAACAAAACTGTCCATCCTAAGCAAGCTATACTTAACAGATAAACAGCAATCTTATTTTAAACCCATTCTTGTTCTAAACTCTTATTTCTCAATGCATTTAATGCTACACTTTAAGGGCATCTACACCCTTTACAAACTTTTTATATCTTGCAGGGCATACGCACCCACCCCCAACCCGCTATATTCTGACTTTAAAAATCACTTCCAATCTCTACTTACAGCTCCTCGTTCCAGCGCTGTTCTGGTCCAGCTCCCCTGCCTGCCAGAACTACAATCAGGGGTAGTTCTGCCAAGGGGTGCAGCACCTCTCCTAACCCCATTTTTTTAATTTACCTTCCCCAAAAGTGCCCCTGAAGAGACTTACTAAACCCAGTCCCTCGCCTGGGAACCAGCTCGCATCAGTAGGCACCACCCATGCAGCAATGAACCGGATTTTGTAATTCTTAAACACTGATGCCCTTTAAAAACAGAATGCTTATTTGCTTAAAGCTCGCAAACTGACTCTGCAAACAGGATTTATATGGGAGGTTCATAAAAAAAGGTGACCCAAACAAAGATAATCAATGCACATTCCTAGGCCACATATAAAATCATATTTTCTGCACACTGGCATACTTTATAAACAAAGGAGTTTTAGTATACATTACTGTGATCACTTGAATGAAAATCCTTCCAACCACATGAAGATAACCCCCAGTCTGGAAGGTCATCATTTTTAACCTTTTTTACATTAAAGGGAATCTATAGTGAAATTTATACATTGGTTCAATCCAGACATTAAAAAGGGTTAGTGTATTCTGCCTTATTCTTACCTTCCTCTGTGGTAACACACTTGATAAAGGGACGGTGTGCCCGAAACATATCGTGGGAGAAATAAAACCAGCCTTTTTGCAGCATTTCTGCATCTGCCGTAGTTCCTTCCTCTACTATAAATACATTTTGGATTTACTTACCTGCATTTATTGGATGGATGCTAAATGAGGAATTTGGGACACTACTGCCATTGTGTGTAAGGTATTTTCCTGTTTTCTTCGTATATGGTTGGAAGGCTTTTCATTCATGTAATCACAGTAATGTATACTTAAACCCCTTTGTTTATAAAGATTGCCAGTGTGCAGATAATATGATATTGTATGGGGCCTAGGAATGTGCATTGATTATCTTTTCTATGTTTGTATAAATGTTTGACCAAATCGGTAGCACTTCCGCTAAATGTAATTTGAATTTAGCCTAAGGAGTGCTTCCACAATCCTTCTATTGTATAAAAACGTGATTGTGAAACAGGAAAGGCAAGCTAAATTCAGTTTGTATAGACTACAAACCAACATGCTTTACATAAAATATAATAATCTAAAATAATTTTAAGAATGTTTATACACAGATTTTACACTTGTGTAAATTGTGTTCGATCTGTGCTGGAATTTTAACATCATGCTCCAACTTCTCGCCATCTTCTTACCCAGGAATGTGAACAATGCTTTCCTAATTTCATGGTCAATTTTGGGCTTGTTAAAGACAAATCCATTTTATGCAACAACATCTTTAAAGCAATACAATATAAACTTGGAATAGTCCACATTTCCTTATTGCTACATTAAAGTGCATCATGGAGTATTAGTTATTCAGTTGTTTTTTTTATTGAAATATAAGGGGAGCTGTACCATTCTACCCAGACATGGGGTCAAAAGCTGACATATGTTCCTAGCACTAATACTAGTACTAATGCATGATCATTTGTGGTAAGGCCAATTCACACACAGGGTAAATAAAATAGTGCTGTAAGTAGCACAGAAATATACAGGTAAAGGTGTTGGCTTTTTCATGTTATAATATTGTGGATCCATTAGCAACTGCTCAAGCAAACAATTAGGTAGAAGATTGCCAAAGCAGATACAGATATATTAGCAAATTTCCTCTCTTACAAAATATCAACACATCACCTACAAGAATTATCAGTATATTGCTCATCCATTCATATGAATTAACCAATGAAATTCTTTATTAGAGTGTTTCCTTTTCTTTTTACTGGTATATTCTTCTCTTCACACTATGCTAGGAACCCAACATATGTTCCATTGTACAATTACTAGTTCAATGAAATCTTAGTTTTAGATATTATTGAAATTCATTAAAAAAATCCACATGAATGTGCAGAGGCAAAGAAAATGCCTACATTTCAAGGAACAATTAATGTCAATCCACTTTCTGATAATATGCTGTCTGACAATAACACGAGTGTTACTAGGCTTTAAACCTAATCAGTTTAGTAAGTTTCCCTTCACACTAATAAACCTAGTTCAAGCAGCTGCACAGGATTAGATCCAATGAGAAACTATGGAAGTAGTGTGGGCAGTGACACAGCATCATCTATATAGGAATCTTAAGCATCTTTGGCCTGGAAATGAATACAGAGGCTAAAGACAGATGAATACAAGTGAGGCTTCTCTGTAATAAAATAAACTGATAATCTGGATTCATCAATGTACAGCTTTCAGCGCATATGAAATTAGAACTATGAGGCCTGTGTGTGAATGAAGGGGAGGAAATCTAAAACATGTCAACTATAAGGAAAAAAATAAGAGATTATATTCATAGTCTTACTTTGATTTATGGAGCAAATAACGCACAACTCATGTGCATCCAGCTTTCTATTCTACCTCTTTTAAAGTCAGCGCATTGATTTAGGTCTTTCAGTTTCATCTTAAAAACAAATAAAAATATAGAAAACATCTGCTCCTCACAACTTTTAAGTGTTATCTTGATAGTATATTAGTTTTTCAACACAGGTATGGCAATGAATTAATGAATCATGTTGTATCTAGATATTGAGTTTTGTAATACTCTCCCAGATGCCTTTAAAGACCCGTTACCTTTATACAAGGATTATTTCTATACAATTTGAAAAGTTTATTTGTATACTAAGGTCTTTTTTTGAATGACAAAGTGTGTGTTATCAGCTTAAAGGACAACTCCACCCTCATAAGAATATCTTTTAGAAATAATGGCCTCTTTAAAATATGTTGATATATCATACTTTGTCCTATGAATTCATTACTGTATGCCTGCTATGCTTCTGGAGGCCTCATAGAAACTGAGCAATTTAGAAACTTGTACTGAGCCTGTAATGACCCTGGGCATGCAGAGAGCATTCTGCTGAGAAAGCTTTAGTAGCGAAACGCGTTCAGCGTCTCTCCTCTTCTTGGATGTGATTCCGATGCACATTATATGTATTTAGACTTACCGTCCCTCGGCCTGTATCTCTGCTGGAGCCCCCAGAGTGACTTGCGACTGTGACTGTGACTGTACCTACAGATGAGTATATATGGGGTTTTGCTCTAGACCACAATAGATACTTACCTTTGGCGAGGGTGTGTTTCTAGGATATTTGTTATTTATCGGTATCCTTCCTTGTATGTGTATATGTTGTTTTTAAATGATTTTACAAGCACCTAATGTAATCTCCCATTGTACCACAATAAAGGGATTGTTTTATAGTTCATACTTGGGATGAGTGCCTGGTCTTTTTCTTCTTTCCTGTCCTATGATTATTTATATTTACCATGAGCACCTCCCGTCCATTTGGACATTTACCTGCCTTGTGCACTGCAGCGTGTTGATACGAAACAGGTGTTCGCACACATCGTGCATCGCAGGTCGCCACTCCCGACCGCACGTGTGTGGACCTTTATGCACCTTTAGAGCTGTTTACATTGGAGAAGCAACGTTTGCGTGGGGATATGATCACTTTATACAAATATATTAATGGGCCATACAATAAACTCTCTGGTGCATTGTTCACTAATAGGTCATATCAGAGGACACGTGGACATCCTTTAAGGTTGAAAGGAAAGGAAGTTTCATCTTCAGGTAAGGAAAGGTTTCTTAAAAGTGAGAATGGTGAAACTGTGGAACTGTCTTCCAGCAGATGTGGTAATGGCAAGTTTATTGTATAGCTTTAAAAGTGGTCTAAAACTAAAACTAAAAAATTTTGAGAATTACTGGTATTAATACATATACTGTAGTTCTGGTTGATCCAGTGATACTTTCTGATAACCGAGTCAGGAAGGAATTTCCCCCCTTCCCTTTTTTAGCTGTTTTATTCCCTTCCTCTGGATCAACAGATAGGGTTAAAAAGAAGTGTGAAAAGGTTGGACTTGATAGTCGTAGGTATTCAATCTCAATTATGTTACTATGTAACCAATCAGACGATGCCTTTTTACAGTCAGAAAACATTTAATAACATATGATTGGTTGCTGGAGATTAATAACACAGGCAAAATGTTGTGCCTGTTATTAAATAAGCCCCATAGTCTGTTCTATTGGCAGTATAGTTTAATTGTTAAAATTCTTTTATTTTTGTAAGCACATATGTTACTGTAATGTATGCAATGTGTGTGATTACTCATTTTAATCTGCAGTGAACATAGTTTTGCAGGTTTTTCTAATCACCAGCCGACCATATCAATATTTATCCAGCACTTTCTCTATATTGAATCGTGCATGACATTAATATGCTCCAGATTAAAGCTCTCAGGCTTCATTTTCATAGTTAACATTGTTGAACCATTATGTTAAGATCATAGATCCACAGCTGTTAACTATACACACTCAAGTCCACCGCTGCAATATGAAAAACATGTTGATTTCAACATGACGCATTGTACCAATAGTGTAGAAATAACATCACAAATAATTGAAATGCCCTCCAACTGGATTAATGGTACTGACAGGATCTTTGTTTTGATGGATTTTTATAACACATTTCTGCTTTTGTTGATTTTCACCTGCATTTACATCTGTGCTAGTCATATTAATTAGTGTAGTCTATTTCCCTTAAATTTCAATCCATGAAGAATCAACTTATATCTCTGATTTGTGTATGATTAGTTGTGGTAGAAATGAACGACCTTCCATGATGAAGTGCAAATGTATATAAATGTGCTGGAGAAATAAACACAAACATGGTGCATTTTGTGTACTTTGTTTCTGCATATTGCATTATGTAGAATGAACAAAGCCTTAAAGGAGAAATGTTTATGAAACATTTCCTCCTCTCCGGATTCATTTTCTTACCTTATAAAATTGTAAAATGAATCTGATAGAATCTCTGTTCCCCACACTGGGTCCAGATGCAGAGTGGGTGCCTAACATAAGATTTAAAAGGCATGTCCACCCCCAAAACTAAAATTTAACCCCTTACTGGTCACATCAAGTAGTTTAAAACAAGCCTTACCTTACATTCCTGCTCAAAACAGTTCCCCTGCTGTGCCCTTCCAAAGTCCAGGAAACTGCTGTGTAGGAGCAGTGTGTGACTCATGGTTTGCCTGAGTCTGCCTCAACCTCGTCAAGGTTTGGGGCATGCTCAGTGCAGCCCTCCCCCTAACATTAAACACTTTGGGTATGCGGAAGGGCATGCTCCCCCAGCCCCAACCGCATTAATATAATTGTTAGAAAGTCCCCCAATTTTTACTTACCTTCCCTCTCTCCGCCGCTGTTCAGAAATCCCGGCAGCCGCGACCGTGATTGGCTGCCTCTCAGCCAATCACGGATGCGGCTGCCGGTCCCGCCCCCTGCTTGCAATTCCATGCCAGGCCAGAACACTGCGGCGGAGGAGAGAGGGAAGGTAAGTAAGGATCGGGGGACTTTCTAACAATTATATTAATGCGGTTGGGGCTGGGGGAGCATGCCCTACTGCATATCAAAAGTTGTCTAAAGGGGTGGACATGCCCTTTAATATATCCAGGTGGATCCTCTAGACTTTTATTTCTTGGTGGTCCCCAGAATCCCAGTGTGACACTAAACCTGAAAAACTGACCAACTGGAGTGCTTTGTTCTACTCTGGCATTTGTGTTAACTGGCACTTTTCTGTCTGCTGCTAAATGACATTCCCAGCATCCAGATAGTTGTAGCTCAAACAGCTGGAGCATTTAAAATGAGACACCCCTAGTTGAAATGATAGCACCTAAATGTATGATTCTAAATCCTTAATTGAGTGCTTTACATGACAACAGTTTTCCTAATTAGGTCATGTTCTTGGAATGTTATGTATTAACAAACTGTCATCATATACACTAATTTATTAGGCCTTATTTCATTTTGCTGCAAATCTTGCATATGGCATTGTCAAAAAAGCATAGTTTTTCATATTTAGATGAGGTCAAAAAGGCAAATCATTGACTGTATTTTTTTTATTACACCTGGAATGAGAGCATTCATTCTAAGTAATTGTTTGTATTTCTCAAAATCCTGCAGCTTGCACTTAAAAGTAAAATTGCATCAATTATTATGATCCTAACCACATGTACAGGTAGGGCAAAATTAATTTTAAACATTTTAGCACATATACGCTTGGTTTCCATTGACTAACTCTTTGATTTTTAATCTTTGAAGGTTTCTAATAACCCTTTTTTTAAAAAAAAAACTGCAACTGCAATCATCTATCCCAGGAGTGTCAAACTTAATCACACAATGGTCCAAAATCAAAAAGACTGAGTGGTGTGCCAAATTTATTTTTATTAAGAGACTCTGTTACACTTGTGGTCAGTGCTGGGTATCGTCATTCAAAAGGAGTAAAGCACATTGATTTGGACTGGGACCTCTGCCTATGGCGCGATCAGGGTCCCATCTACCATGAGGCACTGAAGAAGAAAGGTGACAAACAGGCAGTGATGGATTTTTTTTTTCAAGATGTGTGCGCACAATGAAGAATGTGCATGTGCAGCCACAAGAAGTGTGAGCACCACCAGCATGACTTCAATTTACAAGGTACCTTGAAGTTGCATCAACTCTGCTTCTTAAGAGAGTCAGAGTCAGGACACACACCCTGCTGCTCAGTGCTCAGCATTATGTACGGCTCCTAGTCAAGGAGGGAAGTCAGTGGAAGTTGGAGCCAATCAAAACGCTCTCATAGTTCACAGCACTATTCATTCCTTGCTACCTATTGGTCCTCTGAGGCTCCTCTCTTGTGTCAGCAGGTGATTAACAGACCAGCAGCAGCAGACAATAGAGAGAGAGAGAGAGAGAGAGAGAGAGAGAGAGAGAGAGGGAGGGAGGGAGGGTCTGGTGTGGCACAGTGGCAGTGCAGATATTACAGAGCGAACAGGCTGAGCAGCTGAAGAAAAGTGGTGAATCTTCTCAGCATCTGTTGCCTTTCCCTTTGCATAGTAAGACTTGGATCATGTAACCGCTACTGTCCCAGCTGTTGTTACAGCGGTTACGTGATGGGAGTCTTACTATGCTGCTATCCATTTGTGCAAGTCCTATTTATGCAGTCCCAAACAGCATCATTACTACAGATCTGACTGCTAGATCACAGTATCTAGAAGGCAGATCTATAGTTACGCTGCTACTTGGGACTGCAAAAATGGATAGCAGTGCAGTCAAAAAATGGCCAGACAGGACGGATTCAGATAATTACTTTGTGTGTAGTGTCTGTTGGCAAAATGGAATAGACAAGATTGTCCCTTTTTTGTTATTAGACATTTTCCATCACATCGATATTATCGGGACCAGTCATTCCATGGCTGAAGAAAAATGCTATGTTTATGGCCTGCCTTACTTTATGGCCTGCCACATTGTGAACTGCAAGATGCAAGGACATGCCCCCCCACCCAAGAACTTTGGGATATAGCCAATGTAAACCCCCATTTTCACAATACTTACCTTTCTCCCCAGTGCTCCTGAATCTAAATATCTTACCCTGAACCCCTATAGACCCTAGCTGCTTTCCTTTACAGCTTTGTGAGCTCTACGTGAACAGCCGAAAAGCAGGTAAACAGTGCAGCCGTGGTAGGTCATTGGCAGACGGCGGCAATGCAGAAGTGCACCAGAGACTTGCAAGGGAAAGGAGTTCAAAGTAAGATATCTTGGCTCAGGAGCGCTGGGGAGAATGGTAACTATTTTGAAAATGGGGTTTGGCTATATCTAAAAGTTCTTGTGGGGGTGAACATGCCCTTAAATTAATGTTTGAAGTTAAAAAGTCTTTTGTTATATAAATTTGTTCACATACATACAACAAACTTTGTCTTTCCTTTTGTTTGGCTTCTGGTTGATTTATGAAATGTAAATGTGGGTATTATAAGTCAGCTCCCATAATCTACTTTAGGAATACACCTTTAGGAAGTTGCAGCTTTGCTTCCAAGAAGCTGACAGCCAATCATATAACAGCATATAGATCCTCCCTTTCCCTGACAAAGAATAGGGATTTTAAGGCAATTTTTGTGTAATTATATATATATATATATATATATATATATATATATATATTTACGAGCTGAACGTTGCTTCACATTGTTTGGAAATAAACCTCTCAAAAAGACCCTTTGAGTGCAACAATTTGTCTTATTCATATTGTCTTCATTTTCATTGTTTATTTTGTATAGTTTTGAAGATATTTACATTTTGTGTGTGATATGGCAGCAGCATCACCAGGTCCCCTGCACTTCCTGCCCTGAAACCATGTCAGTTAATCTGCCGTGTCTCCTCCTCCCCTTTGCAGCCCCCCTGATCCCTCCCACTCATGGACCCCATGGTCCCTCCAGTTGCAGGCCCCCCTTGGCCCATTCTCTTACAGCTTCATGTGGCCCTGCCCACTCGTGGGTGCCATGGGCCACTCAGAGCCCCCCTACAGAAAAGTCTGTGGAAATAGCCTTTTCAGGCAGAGTTAGAACTCTGCCTGAAAAGGCTGTTTTCACATAGTGGGAAAGAAGGTCTGTAGATTCTCTTACCTACTCTGTCAAGACTTCATACAGCAGAGAGGAGGAGGGACTTCCTGTCTTCCTCACACACTGAGGGAGTCTGAGGCTGTGCTCGGGATGTCACTTGTCAGCCTCCCACCCATTAACTTTCTGGTCAGTCATTTCTTTATATCTTGGGCTGTGGAGCACGTAGAGAGGTTGTTGATAGCTCATTGTAAAGGTAGGAAACTGGCCTTTAATTTAAACTCAACTTGTTTGGATACCACAGTTCCCCTTTAATATCATAAACACTTCTGTTATGAATAGTTTCACTGTAGCTGGAATGGTGACAGTTGGAACGTGAACTGCATGATGGGAAATTATCTCTCCTAATGCTGCCTCATAGGGATTATTGAGCATGTGCTGCTTACATGTATTCATTTAAATATTGAAATGAGACAAAGTCATTTTTTTTCAGTGTACCATTCCTTTAAATGCTCCTGTGCTAACAATTATTTAACCTTTTACTTTTGCAAAAGTAATCTTTGCATTGTATTTCTTAGCTAGTCTGGGGAATTGAACTTGCAACCTTGTGCACTCTCTCTTGCTAAAAGCAAAGCTTTGTATCACATTCCCAATAGAAATAGAAAACTGGCTGGTAAATAATTGGTGTGGAGACATCTGTACAGAAAATGTGCATAGAGATAGTGAATAATGGGGTTAGGGGGCATGGCTAATATGTGCACATGCTCACAAGGCTCTTTAAAACATGGGTTGGGAGTTGTACTGGCAACAAAATAGAAGCCAAAATAGAAGCCTTCTTAGTTACAGAATCTATTTCTCACATGCACTAAACGCAACTTACTGGAGAAGAATCTTACAATGTGTAGGTGTTCTGGGGAGAAAAGGATTTTTACAAAATTACAAAAAAAAAAAATTACACCAAAAAAAAAAAAAAATGAAAAACGTGTTTTTTTTTTGATTGGCTTAGGAACACCCCCTTCCCATTGAGCTGGACTAATTCTTTTTCACTTCAATGTTTTAGTAAACTACATGTTGGCTTATATTTTCTTTGGAACTTAGATTCTGTACCAGTGGGAAATTATCATTTATAGAATAACAATAAAGCTCCTTCCAAGTCTAAAAAATGAAGTCATCATCTCATTTGGTTAATCAGTTTCAACATTGTGGTATTTAATTAAATGCTGCATTAGCTCTGCCTTGATGTACATGCCAACTATGAATGTTCACAAGTCATAATGAGCAATCACAGCATAAGTGGCTTTTGAAAGTGTCCTCTCCTAGTGTTCTGTTGGTGAGAAATACTCTTCTCGGCTATAATAGCACAACAGGTAGATAATGAACATCACAGCTGAGTTATGCAGTTTTTGGCTTGTATAAATGTGTTGCTTTGGGTAAATTGTGCGTGGCTCTACATGCACCTCATCCACAATGAGAACTGATGATTTGGGTAAGGTAGAGCACCTGCTCTGCCCACATGGTTTAATGTTTTTTCTGATTTTACTAGTTAACATTCTTTCTGGTCTTTGTAATTCAAAGGAGGTTTTTTTTTGTTTCTGTTAATGCACAGCATGTCAACTGACTTCAAAACTCACGGTTTTAACACACAGCTTCTTTTAGACTAGATCAGACCACCAAGCCAAGCAGCTGCAGCATGCCAGCACCCCTTATTATGTAACGTGATGTGCAAAACACTTTTATTGCAATTCTGGGTTGGCACATAAAAAAAGCATCTGTTTTTTTTTGTAAATGACTGAAACACCACATGCACTAACAAAGCAGTCAGTGATGTAATTACAAAACTTCACAGGTGCAATTTAAACTTCCCCTCACCTAAAAATTATATCAGAGTTGACACAATACATTTACAGTATGGGAACCGCGCCATAGAAAGAAAAGAGCTAGCAGCATCTATGTTTAGGTTTGCTTTTAATGCAGTTTGGTATACTAAGGCATTAGAACACCCCACTAACGGACCCAAGTTTGCTTTCAACAGCTATTTTACCTGCAATAGCAGATTTGTAGCTTATATCTTGAGGTGCCCCTGCAAGTTATTAAATGTTGGCAAGACCACACAACTAGTAAAATTGAGGATCTCACAACACAGGTCAGGCATCAGTAAGGGCACAGCCACACTGCAACGCAAACGCAATCGCACACGGAATCGCATGCGATTTCATGTGCAATTTCATTGCGTTTGTGCATGCATTTTTTTCCCATTAAGTATTGAAAACTGCATGCGATTGCGATTTGAAATGCAGAACGCAAATCGCAAACGCAAAAAAAGCGCATCAGTGTGGCCTAGCCCTAAAAGGCATCTACATATACTGAAAAAAGTTTTTTTTAATTGCCCATTACAGGAAACGGTAATCTTTGGAGTGGTTCTGCAGCATTTTTTTATTATCTGGATTTTATTCGTAAGTGTTTTATTTAGCTATTCAAGTACTCTGTTAACACCATAGCATGTGGAGAGCCAATGACGTGATAATGCCAAGATTGGATGTTCGCGGCAGGTTCCGTGTATGCTTTGGTAGGGCTTTTGATCCCGATCAGCATCCGTCCCTGAAGTTACCCATGCAACCCTCTGCTTGATAGGACATGGTAAGGGAGCGATTAGCAGGTATTTGGGTACTGAGCTGGAGGAGAGCTGGAAGAAGGTTTGAGTCCAGCGGTTGCTGGATATGTGTTTAATAAAAATACAAGGATATGCAGCTCAAACCTTTATTCTAAATTACTTTCAGGTGCGGTGCAAAGGAGAACCGGCAATTTATACATTACACAAAAGTCTCCAGCACTCAACTATACATATAAGCATAAATTAATTAGATATCGCGATCAAACATATATGCAAGCAACAAAGGGTAATTACCTGCACTAAAGTTAAAATGGATACATTTAGTTACATAGTTTGTACAAACTTGCGTCAGCTGATGCGCCACTTCAAGGCAGTATCCCAGCATCAGTCCTAACCTAATGAGTAAAGTGCAATCCCTGGGGGAACAAGACCATACCTGCTTCTCTCTTTATTTAGTATGACCTATACCAGGGAATCATGGGAGCTTACAGAGCTTCTAAACTTTATATTTATCTGGACTGCCTTAAAGGGGCGGGGAAGAAATTTACTCAGGGAGCAAAGCATACAATAGAGCTTAGCCCTATTGCCCTTTATTATATACAAATACAAGGATATGCAGCTCAAACCTTTATTCTAAATTACTTTCAGGTGCAGTGCAAAGGAGAACCGTCAATTTATACATTACACAAATGTTTCCAGCACTCAACTATACATATAAGCATAAATTAATTAGATATCGCGATCAAACATATATGCAAGCAACGAAGGGTAATTACCTGCACTAAAGTTAAAATGGATACATTTAGTGCTCGGAGGAAACCCACGCAAGCACAGGGAGAACATACAAACTCCTTGCAGATGTGTCCAAGGGTGGATTTGAACTCAGGACTTTAGCGTTGCAAGGCATCAGTACTAGCCACCTTATTCTTATGTTACAAACTAGCCTCTATGGGTTTTAGATGGATCAGGCCTCTGTATGACTCCTACCAAGTGACATAAAACTTTTTCCTCTTGAAATAACTCTTGAAATGGCTTATTCTTGGTTTAGAGAATTTTGTAGATGGTTAAAGAATTTAACGTAAAACTCACTTTAAGTATGTATGAATATGTTTATTTATATAGCGCCACTTGGGGACACAGCGCTGAAAAATAATATAATCGTATATAGCCGTACAAGGAGCACAACAAATATAAACAATTTTGGACATTAATAAGTATAATAAGTGCTTGAACCATGCCACATGAGTAAAGAGGTCCCTGCTCCATTGAGCTTCCAATCTAGTATGTGTAGTGAAGTTAAAAAATAAAGCAAACAGCTGTAAACTTGCTACTCTTTGCATCAAGTAACCACTCAAAGAATCTTATAAAAAGGTAAGTGGGCTGGTCAGTTTTATAATATAAAGAAAAATTACATGACCCCATCATTTTTTTGAAAATGAAAAGCAGGATTCATCAAAGGGGATATACAGAAGGTGATGTTCAGGAAGAGTTTATGAGAGCCAAACAAAAAACAGAAATGTGCTACCGTATATACTCGAATATAAGTCGATCCGAGTATAAGTCGAGGTACCAATTTTTACCTGAAAAATGGGTAAAAATTGATTGAGTCGAGGGTAGAAATTATGACCACTGCTGCCCTCTGATTCTATATTGTTTGAGGCTTTAGTTGCCCTTTAAATGGACAGCAGAATTCCCATACAGTAGTCCCATACTGTAATCCAGTATTGCTATTACTGTATGGGAATTCTGCTGTCCATTTAAAGGGCAACAAAAGCCTCAAAACAATACAGAATCAGAAGGCAATATTTAACAATAGATACCATCCTCCAGATTCTGTATTGCATAAGGCATTAGTTGCCCTTTAAATGGAGAGGAATCCCACACACTAGCCCCTAATTCCTTGCCACTCCAGATGTTTGGAAACTACAACTCCCAGCATGCTTTAGTTGCTGGGAGTTGTAGTTTCCAAAAATCTTCAGTGGCAGCACTGCACCTACCCCCCTACCCCCACCCACTCCCAGCAGAGGCGAGGACTTGCCTTGTTCTAGTTGAATGGCTGCCACACTAACTTTAAATCCGGCAGCCGCGCGCTTCCTGTCTCTTCCGCACTCACTGTTCAGGTGCTCAACGTCACTACTAGCCGTCGGGAAAGACTAGTGTCGAGTAGTGACGTCGGCATAGTAAATTGGATGCGAAAGAGACAGGAAGCGTGTGGCTCCTGGATTTAATGTTAGTGACTCAAGTATAAGTCGAGGTAGGATTTGTAGGCTTTTTTTAAAGCCTAAAAACCTCGACTTATACGGTAATTTAGCAAAAGTGGCTTGATAAAGGCCCCAAGCACAGGGCCGAAACTTTGCCACCTTTGGGTTGTCTCAATAAAACTTATTAAAAGATCCCTTGGAGTGCTCCTATATCACCTTGTATCTTATTTGGAAATCAATGGGAAGCACCGGGGTTATTGCTCCAGCAAGGATTAAGTGGTCTATATATATATTTTTATATATATATTTTATAGGATCCCCCCATTTGCTCTACCTAAAAATGCTGTGTTAGCCTGAGAATCTGTAAATTCTTACTGTCTGTACTGTATTTTTAGGTAGAGCAAATAGGATACGAATATATATAAACAAACAGGATGCAGCAGCACTCCGATTCAACTTGTCTATCATTAGACAAAAGGTGGGTACAATGCCTATTAGATAGAGGTGCCTTTTTACCTCTTATTATACAAAATCAATATTTGAGTCGGGCGTTATGCCCTTTCTCAAGCTACTGAGCAATGTGTATAGACAATTGTCTAAACACATTGCTCAGTAGCTCAGTAGCTGGAGAAAGGGCATAATGCCCAAAATATTGCATTGTATTATCTGAGCTGCTGTGAAGTAAAGAATAAATATTGCAAGAAAAGAAAAATTGGAGTGCTGCCTGACTCAAATATTGCTTTTACTATCAATCTATCTATCTATATATATATATCAAAAAGAAATAATGTGGAGTTGCACACAGTTTTTCTTTGCAATTAAAAGCTTATGTTGTCGCCATATGACTTCTCACAGACAACGATTGGGAACGCTAGGGTTACTTTTTCAAGTCAAAAGCATATGTAACTCACAATAATACAATCACAGTATTTTAAGGGTAAAACAGGAAATGACATCTCCTACCCTGTTACATCATATCCTGAAAAGAGAAGCAAAATGGCTCCCATGTGGTATCCCGTGGCGTGCATACACAAGAACCATGGTGCACATCAAACCACATGTGCAGCAGGGTAATCGCGTACACAGACCATGGGGCCATACGTGAGCCAGAATATTTATATATTTATATCTGTAAATATATATAATTAATCTGTTTTAATATTATTAAAAATTAATATTAGCATATGTTTTTCCTACATATGCTAATTGCATGGGCATTTTAGCATATATATAACCCCCATGGTAATACAACCAGCAAAGTGTTTTAGTTTGATTTGGTTTCCTTGAGAGGGATGTGCTACGCTTTCCCCTTTGATAACTGCTGTACATGCTTGGCAGTTTAGACATGGGAATGTGCCAATTCTTTTAGTATTACTTCGAGTCTCTGTCTTTCTTTCACTCTCGTAGTCAGAATGGACTAGCTGGCTTCCCAAATTGCCCCCATTTTCGTACGCAAATATCGTTTTGTTTGAATAGCGATCCCACCTTTTCATCACTGCTCAGTATGTTCCAATACTTTTTTACAATCCTTTTAACTTTTTTGGATTGTGTATTGTAAATTGATATAAAATAGTATCTTGTTGTTTTTGTTGGTATTGTTTGTTTATTAAGCAATGTGATTCTGTGAGTCTCCAATGCCCTTTTTGCTGCTGCACTGACATTTCTGTGACTTCTGTTCTATTCTTTTTTTGCAGACTTCTGTATTTCTAGGATGAAAAGTAGATGCCTCTAACATTGTTTTTGTCTGTTGGCTTTACAAACATGTAAGTGCTTAATTTAGATTTATCTTTTTTAACTTTCACATCTAGGAATGATATTTCCTTCGTGTCATACTGTACAGTGAATTTTATGTGGCTGTGCCATTTGTTCACCTCTTGTGCGAACTTTTGTAACTCTTTTTCTGTACCTGACCACAACAGGAAAATATCATCTACAAACCTAGTGTAAAAGATAATATTAGCGCTATACAGTTAATTGTTCTTTATGAAGTTGTTCAAATTCAGACACATATGTTAGCGTACGCTGGTGTGAAAATTGCAACCATACTTGTCCCACACATTTGATTATAGAATTTATTATCAAATCTAAAATAGTTCTTGGTGAGAGTTATGTTGAGTAAGTCCAGAATGAAGTACACCTTAGCTGCTGCTATTCCCTCTTGGTGTGGAATACACGTGTATAGGGATTGGATGTCCATTGTCACCAAATATAACAACTTTCTATATTCGTGACTTCTTGTAGCCTATTAAGAAAATCTTTGGTGTCCTTGAGGCATTCTGCAATGTTCTTTACTATCGGCTGTAGATGATGTTCTATGTATGTGCCTATTGGTTCTTGAATTGAACCTAACCCTGCCACTATGAGTCTTCCAGGTGGGTTGTTAATGTCTTTGTAAATTTAAGGCACTGCGTAGAACACCGTAGTAGTAGGTTTTCTTCTATTAGGTATTCCTTTGTATCCATATCTATTATCCCCATTGTCCATGCATCTGTAACCGTATATTATTTGTGCAATGGAATGTACCGAGTCTGTTGATAGCTCTTTATAATTTGTTGTGTTCCTCAGTTGTTCCATCACTTCTGCCTCATATACGTATTGAGAGAAGAATAAACAGCGCTACTCACAACTTCTGATGAAGTGGGACACTCCCATGAAACGCATCAGGTGGCTAATGCAGAACAGACTGATGTGTCTCCATGTTTTTAGAATGTACTAAATAAAGGACTGTTTTTATCTTCAAACCAACCTCCGTGAGTAGCGCTGTTTATTCTTCTCTCAATACCTTTGTTACTTGGCCTGCACCTGGGAGGTCCTTCCTACAAACGGAACGCACCGCGGAGTCAAATCTGAGTGCCCCACACCTGTGTCTATTTACATATCTAATGTTACTTCTGCCTCACATGCGGTCTTTTTGTACCACTATCGCCCCTCCCTTATCCGCTTTTTTGATAATTATGTTTTCCCTTTTCTTCAACTTTTGTATGGCCTCCCACTCTTTATGGGTTCGATTTTTCTTATATTCTTTATTTTCCCATTTTATTTGCTGTAGGTACACAAGTACTAGCCTGTGGAACATGTCCACTGCTTCTGTTGTCAAAGTGGGTATGTAGCTACTTTTTTTCTTAAACGGAGTGTCTCTAGACAGACTATTTTTAGCTTTAGTTTTCATATAAACTTATATAGACCTATTTTTGGTACAATTCTATTCATGAGATGTTTACTACCAATGTTTCTGGCTGTAATGGAATCTTCTAGTCCCCTCCTTTTACTGACCTTTCGGGACTCAGCTTCTCCTCGTCTCCTTGGTGATCCGGGCTGGGGGGACTCTTGGCGGCCTTTTTCTTTTGTCCTCTCCGGACTCGTCTCCAACGTTTGGTTCCCACGTTTTCTCCCCTTTGGCTGATCGCCGGGACCCTAAAAAATGCCTGCTACTTTGTGTGTGTCTATCCTGTGAGCTTTCCGAGTCCGTCGTTAGGTAAGGCGCACTACCTGATGAGATCATCATCCCCGGACCTCTCGCTCTGTCTTCCTCGCAATCTCACTGGGGATCAGGCGTATACTTTGTTGCGATCATAATCTAAGGTATCCCTCTTGAATTTGCGCAGTTTAAACTGTAATAACTCTTTCTGGAATTCTTCCAAACTTTGTTTGTGTATTGATTTTGAATGTCTCATAGTTTGTGTTAGATGCCAGTTGTTTTATTGCTGGCTGAATGTGTTCTATAGTTAATAGCATTAAATCAAAGCGACATCTGTTCAAAATTCGATAGCATTTATCCACATACTCTGTATCTTCTGTGCATAGGACTGGTTTCTTTAGAGTTCTCAATCCCCTTGGAATTCTTTCAGCCTTTATATATTCCAGTATTGTTGAACTGTCAAGGGCTAAGCTTTTTCTTTTCACTTTAGGTTCAGTAAATCTTTATGTATGTCATTGGTGGTGCTGCTCCATATTTATTGTTGGCTTCTGCCAGGTCCAATATTCTCCTTCTGTCCACATCGGATAGGGTCAATGTTTCTGCCTTGTGTGTTGTTAGGCCCGCTATGTCATTATTAATTCCCGTAAACCCAAAATTAATAAGATAATAAGTATCAAAAAAGTTTCAAATAAAAGTATCCAAAGGTGGTTTTAACTATTAAATACTTTATAACACAGAAGAACTTTTAAAATATAAGCACAAGCACTTATAGTATAAATTGAGGACACTTCAAGTGGAACTGTGGTCTCCAAATAAGTTGAGTTTATATAAAAGGCCAGTTTCCTACCTTTAAAACGAGCCATCAACCACCTCTCAACGTGCTCCACAGCCCAAGATATAAAGAAATTACTGACCAGAAAGTTAATGGGTGGGAGGCTGACTTGTGACATTCCTAAGGCGTCTCCTGCACATTGCTGCTGGTGAGCACAGCCTCAGACCCTCAGTGTGTCAGGGAGACAGGAAATCCCTCCTACTCTCTGCTGTGTGAAGTCCTGACAGTGAAGGTAAGGGAATCTACAGCCCTTCTCTCCCACTATGTGAAAACAGCTTTTTCTCTGCCTGAAAAGGCTACAGAGTCTTCTGTAGGGGGGGTGTCTGAGTAGCCCACGGCACCCATGAGTGGACGGGGCTTATGCACCCGTGAGTGGGTTGGGCTTATGCACCCGTGGGTGGGCAGGGCTTAGGAGTCCGTGAGTGGGCAGGGCTTAGGCACCCACAAGTGGGCTTGGCCACATGGGGCTGAAAGAGAATGGGCCAAGGGGGGCCTGCAACTGGAGGGACCATGAGTGGGAGGGACCAGGGGGGCTGCAAAGGGGAGGAGGAGACACAGAGCAGATTGAGTGACATGGTTTCAGAGCAGGAAGCAGGAAGTGCAGGGGACCTGGTGATGCTGCTGCCATTTCACTCACAAAATGTCACATGTGACATCCACATGTTACTTGATAAAGGACGCTGCGGCACCTGAAACGTCGTTTTTATATATATACATATAATTTATAGGATTTTGTGTTAGGGGCTTTGTCTGCTATTCTTGCTTTGTGTGTTTTTTTAAAATAAAAACTGGGTGTGGTCTGGGCATGGGCAGAGCTTACAAAATTTGCTACACGTGCCATTGAGATTTCTTTAGCCTTCCCTATTCAAAAAGTCACCCTCCACCCCTATTCTGGTTTATGCATATACTGTATCATAATATACTAATGAAATGCAACCATGCATGGTTGAAACAGCACAAACTCAATCCCTTGGTATCTTTACATTAATATTTTTGTGGCAATAGTTTTCGCCTTATTCATTGCGTTAAGTGTGGTATCACTGCAAAAAGAGAGATTGCTTTTTAGTGTAATTTCAGAGCTATTTTTGTCATTTTTTTTATTTAAAGCCATTTATAAATAGGTGAATTTTTGCCTTTTTGCTCCTTTTCTCCCTTTTGTTGCATTTTTTTCCAGTGTTACCAGAATTTTCGCCAAACATCATTACTTACTGGAATGTTCCATTAACATGACTATTTCTTACACAGCACCTATGGTATGTTGTTCCCATATTAATGGAACTGGTTTGATAATTAGCTGCAGTTTGCTGAAAATAAGCAATACTAAAAAATGTGTCCTATTAATAAAATAGAGAAAATTCGCCTTTTGAGTTTTATACTATTTATCATCCTATTAATAAAATGGAGAAAATAAGCCTTTTCAGTTTTACACTTCCATGTCCTATAGGCAAAATAGAGAAAATTCACCTTTTCAGTTTTACACAATCTATACTAATAAAAGGCAAAGCCCTCACTCACTCACTCATCACTAATTCTCCAACTTGCCATGGAGGCAGACGGCTTAAATTTGGCAGGCTCATTCATTGCACCTTACTTACAAAAGTTAAGCAGGTTTCGTTTCGAAAAATCAAGGCAAACCTCACTCACCACTCACTCATCACTAATTCTCCAACTTGCGTGGAGGCAGACGGCTTAAATTTGGCAGGCTCATTCATGCACCTTACTTACAAATTAAGCAGGTTTCGTTTCGAAATTCCACCTGTAACGGTGAGTATCTGACATTGCACAGACATGGTTACCTAGCTTACAAGCTATACAAATTATATGGTTGGTCCATTTCAACCAAATTTGTATGCATATACTCCTTTACCAGTAAAAGGTTAACGAAATATTTTTTTAAGGTGGGGGTGAATGGGGGGGAATAGAATTTTGAACTCCTGCACTACGCGGCTGGACCGATTTTACCAAAATTTCAGGGTGTGTGCGGGGACTAGCTGAGGTGTAAGTGGAAGGTTTGGAGGGTGGACAGAGAGGAATAGTGGGGGGTATTGGGGGCGGACGGGGGGGTGGTGGGGGTTATTTTCACCAAAATTTCGTAGTTGAATAAAAATATATTTTTTAGGGTGGGGGTGAATGGGGGGGGAATAGAATTTTGAACTCCTGCACACTAACGGCTGGACCGATTTTTACCAAAATTTCAGGGTGTGTGCGGGGACTACTGAGGTGTAAGGGGAAGGGTTTGGAGGGTGGACAGAGAGAATAGTGGGGGGGATTGGGGGCGGACGGGGAGGGGTGGTGGGGGTTATTTTCACCAAATTTCGTATTGAATAAAAATATATTTTTTTTAGGGTGGGGGTGAATGGGTGGGGAATAGAATTTTGAACTCCTGCATACTAACGGCTTGACCGATTTTTACCAAAATTTCAGGGTGTGTACGGGGACTGGCTGAGGTGTAAGGGGAAGGGTTTGGAGGGTGGACAGAGAGGAATAGTGGGGGGTATTAGGGGCGGATGGGGAGGGGTGGTGGGGGTTATTTTCACCAAAATTTAGTAGTTGAATAAAAATACAATATTAAATTAAAGTTAATGAGTGTTGCATTATCGTAAAGCTTATTGAATTGTCTTTCTTTAATATATCAAGTGCTGAGTGATTACAGCAATCTTGATACATTATTGCTTTCTTACTAAAAAGGTTATTTGAATACATCTCCGCTGCAAAGCGCGGGTATTTTGCTAGTTTATCATATCCTATTAATAAAATGGAGAAAATTCGCCTTTTGAGTTTTATACTGTTTATATCTTTGGCTGAAAAAAACACCAAATGTGTTAGGCTATTTTTAAATAACAAAGATAGGTGTGCAGTGTGTATTAACCAATTTAATACTACTTTGAAAAACCACAAGGGAGTATTATCTATTTACCATCATATTTGCTGAACTTTTGTCAGCATTATTAGTGCTACTTTTTGCTAAATAATTTTCGCTTTTGATGAAAATTCGTCTTTCTAATAACTTTGATGAAAGGAAAATTTGAAAGTTTAAAAAATGATGGTAAAGGCTGGTGGGGGGGAAAAAAAGCAAAAATAATGCCCCTTTATAAATATGTCCCTCAGACCCCATTTGACTTTAAACTTTGAAGCGAAAAATTTACCTTAAACAAGCGAAATCTCCGATCGTATTACAGTAAATGATGGAAAATAGTCTAACACCCCCCTGAGTACTTATTAGTATTGAGAAACACTCCACAATGTACTGACACCTCCATGGACCCATTGGCAGGCTAAATAAATGCCACTTATACACCACTTATACACCTCAGACTTGGCGAATTGGAATGGCTGAACTTAACGCAAAAATACACTTTTCGCCATTTTATAAATATGTTTGAGCGGCTACCGCAGCGATGTATGGCGAAAAGCGAAATTTAGCGGTAATGACCTTTCGCCACTGGTTATCACTGCTTTATAAATAGCGAGGAATAAAAATAGCGAATTAGGCAAAAAGGCTGCGTTAAAGAAGGCGAAAAGTTTAACGAACCTTTATAAATATGCCCCTAAGAATGTGTTTAACAAACTAACAATTTAACAAATATTGATAATTTGCACTGAACTGTCCCTTTAAATGGCTGGGTTGGAGGTGCTGCTACCAAATGGAAGATTGGTTTATCTTCCTGAAAAGGAACTCCCTTGGAAAAGTTATAATTACATAGTAGAAATTCAATTGATCTGACCAAAGCTTTAGAACAAATGGAAAAATGCACATTTTAGGCCCCACATAATATCATCTGTGTTGGTGGAAAGAATAAAAACATAGCGATTTAATGCTGCATAAATTATACCTTAAGGGAGGAAATCCCCCCCCCCTTTTTTTTAATTGCGGCTTTGTTTTGTCTTCCTCTGGATCAACTGTTATGGTATGTAGGGTTAAAGAGGAGGGTATAAAGCAGTGGCGTAACTAGGAATTACTGGGCCCCCCAGCAAAACTATGATGGGGCACGCATCTATGCTTCATCCACAGTGGTTTTCTGGGAGGAGGCCATATCTGTCATTGGAAAAATAAGAAGATGGGACCTCTTGGCTCCCGGCCCCCTTGCGGGTGCTCCCCCTGCTCACCCAGTAGTTAGGACCCTGGTTTAAAGGTTGGACTAGATCAGTGTTTCTCACCATCAATACACCAAACACATTATTCATACAAATATAGTGATAAATATATAACAGTGAAAACAGTGATAAATATATAGAAAAATATATCTGTGTTCATCACAATGGTGGATCCATACAGTTTCTGTCAATCACTTGTGGACCCCCATGTAACTTCTCAGGGACCCCTAGGGGGTTGAGAAAGGCTGAACTAGATGGACGTGTGTCTTTATTTAACTTAATTTACTATGTATGTATTTTACAAATAGAGTCATCTGATGAACAAAAATGACAAAATACAAAAGAACTATACAGGCTTTAATAAGGCTATTGCATAGATTATTTTTATGCAACAGTCCTTATATTGTGGACTACTATTGTACACAGCATTGATGTGGGAAATATGTTTCTCTACTGGGGCTTAAACAAATTGAAATTGTTATAGGTGGCATAGATTTTATAGGTCCGGAAGCATTTCTGTTCAATTTGTTTTTTATGGTTGTTTTACTAAAAGGTTTAAGTATACAGAAAGGGTAGTTATTTTATAAAAGTGTTTCCGTCTCCTGTAATGTATACCAGATGAAGTTTGATGAACTTCTGATTAAAATGTTCAGATCACAAGACTGTATTGGGTGTTACCTTTATTATAAGGAAACTAGATACTACGCAATGAAGAGAATGCATATCTGGTATTAGAATAATGGTTTCTTTTGATTTTCCAGAAAGAGCACAAACAAAAAACAAGCTCATCTGGTCTATAAGGAAATATTATTAAAGACAGAATTAATGAAAGTGGTTTAACAATATACATTTTTATTAGCATTTTAAATAAAGGCTCTGACAAGAGAATTTGGAACTGTGTTTGAAATATTTTAATGTTTCTCTGTGAAATCATTTAAAGGGAAAATTTTACAATTTTATATTTTTTGAAAAATGTTTGTGATGTAACAGCTGCAAGAGAATTATTGATGTTATTTTTTTTTTTTTTAAATCAAATTTGGATTTATCCAGAGCCGCTATTGTAATTATTGCAATATTGAATCAATATTACGGCTGTACAGGGGAGGAATTGCAACTATTGGCAAACTAATTAAAATGTCTACTCAGAGATGCGAAATGCATACTAACTAGGAGTAAGCTGAACAGGACATGAGGAGATCAGGAGCAAAAAGGGATCAAGTTCCTAGCAGCACTAAAAATATAGAAAAGGATAAAGCCAATTCATTTTTTTCACTTAAGTGTCCCTTTAAAATGTAGAGGGTTTGGGTCTTGAGTTCAAAGATCCATTCCAGTTGGCATTCTTGTTTCATCTTTATTTCAAATTCTACTTCTCACTTTTATTTATTACTAGCAAAATACCCGCACTTCGCAGCGGAGATGTATTCAAATAACCTTTTTAGTAAGAAAGCTTTAATGTATCAAGATTGCTGTAATCACTTAATATATTAAAGAAAGACAATTCAATAAGCTTTACGATAATGCAACACTCATTAACTTTAATTTAATATTATATTTTTTATTCAACTACGAAATTTTGGTGAAAATAACCCCCACCACCCCTCCCCATCCGCCCCTAATACCCCCCACTATTCCTCTCTGTCCACCCTCCAAACCCTTCCCCTTACACCTCAGCTAGTTCCCGCACACACCCTGAAATTTTGGTAAAAATCGGTCCATCCGTTAGTGCGCAGGAGTTCAAAATTCTATTCCCCCCCCCCCATTCACCCCCACCCTTTTACTGGTAAAGGAGTATATGCATAAAAAATTTGGTTGAAATCGGACCAACCATATAGATTTGTATAGCTTGTAAGCTAGGTAACCATAAGTCTGTGCAATGTCAGATACTCACCGTTACAGGTGGAATTTCGAAACGAAACCTGCTTAACTTTTGTAAGTAAGGTGCAATAAATGAGCCTGCCAAATTTAAGCCGTCTGCCTCCACGGCAAGCTGGAGAATTAGTGATGAGTGAGTGAGTGAGTGAGTGAGTGAGGGCTTTGCCTTTTATTAGTATAGATTATTATATTTATTATTTTATATTTGGTTATTAATCTTATTTACCCTTTTTACTTTCAAATAGTAGAGTGCCCCGTTTTGTGTTTTTTGCCGTTCCATGCTTTTTCAAATTATTTTGCACATTTCTGTGCCCTGACTTGGAAATTTGATTTTTGTGAACAGTTTCTGTAAATTCTAAGATAGTTTACTACTGGGATTTCCTTAATGACAGCTGGAGGTGGAGGCCACACTACAATGCACCAAAGTGAGCACGCAATTGTGTTGTCTCGCATTTGTGCATGCGATTTCTCTATTTTCAATGAGAAAACGCATGTATGCGATAGTGCAAAACGAAAACGGATATGCAATCACATGCGGATCGGAAATGGCAGGAATTTTCGCATTCCCACTATTTCTATGTTATTTAAAAACACTCAAGCAAAATTCATACCGGACATACCGGAGGATTATGTATGTCTGCGCTCAGCACTGAGTTAACAGTTGTGGGTTTTATAAATGTTCCTGTTTTGATGGATCTGCTGTGTATTGAGGTCATCACTCAAGAAAGTACATTTTATTTGTATCTTAGTGTAATGTTAGCTTGATATTTTTGCTGTTGTTATTTAGTGATTTTATGAATGCTATTTGGTCAGAAGCAGATCCATCCCACAGAATCAATACATGAACTACATTTCTAACCCATAACAAGATATGGTCCTGCACTTTACATTGGATTGTGTGATCATATACGACATCTTCCAGCCTCCTAAACTGTGAAAGGTATAAGTGGAGGAACGTTACCCCCATCGCAGTACCTCGTAATTGGCGAAATTACCGTTGGTCAAACACGAATTATTTTCCAATATGAACTTTAACAGTTGTAAAATAAAGTTTGTATGATCACATAATTCTTCACATAGTTCAATATGGAGGGTGATTTTCACAGAAATGCCAAAAAAAATATAGAAAAGCTTACTTAGACAGCTACGAATTAATTGAAAAATTTCTAGATTAACTAGTTATTTGAAAATCAAAATGATTCTCATGGGGCTAAGATTAAGGATAAGAGAATTTGTTAAGAAGGGATATACTAACATTTCTGAGTCTCTGGAATAATGACCTTTCAGATTGCTCTTAAAAAAAAAAAAAAAAAAGATGTGGAGGGTTATTATTCTTATTCTTGTAGATTTATATACAGCCATCATCTTCTGTGGCGCTTTACCATTAGGCATGCACATAGGGGCACCTGTGGTTGGAGGGGTGGCTGTCAATCTCTCCCCACCAATCCACCCCCTTTATAGTCTATTTTCTTCACAAAAATTAGGAAATGAGTGTGGTTTAGGGTGCGGTCTGTGTTTAGGGATAAGGATGCCTACTTTTTGAGCCTACAGGCTCCTGGGATGTAAATCCACCCTTGCCCTTACTTTTTGCCTCTTACCTTTCTCCTCTGCTCCTTTTAGTTGTCCTGCACGGCCTGATGAAAGTCCAGGAAACTGAAGAGTAGGAGCCTGTCTGTGTGCAATCCGTTTCTGCCTATTCCTTGTCCTCTGAGAGGAGTCTGGAGTCTGGCAGTGGAGCTCTCCCCCCCCCTCCAGATACCTCGTGGCTGCATCATCTTTATTGGGGACGGATTTACACCCAAAGAGCCTGGTGCCCATAGCCCCATCCCTAAACCACACCCGTTTTCTCTTTTTGGGGGAAGAAAATGGACTATAAAGGGGTTGGATTGGTGGAAGCCGCCCCTCCAACATCAGGCACCCTTAGGCGCGTGCCTACTGTGCCTAATGGTAAATCCGGCCCTGATCTTCATATAATCTAAGGGAACCCTCCCCTAACCCTAAACGCTAGGTTTCCAACTTAAAAATTAAACACGAAATGTACTTACTCATCTTTATTCCCCTCTCAGCCAATCACAGACAGGGCTGCTAGTCTGGCCCCTTCTACTCTTCTATACTGAAGAGTAGCTGAAGAGTCAGGGTCAGAGTGAATGAAGGCGAGTACATTTCTGTCCCAATTTTAACAATGTGAACCTAGTATTTAGGGTTAGGGGGTTTACCTACATTATATATTTTTTTGAAAATTGGGGGTGGACATGCCCTATAAGATTGTTTTTAATTATGATTTTGATATGTGTATTAGTTTCCATTTATTATATGGGTATTATTGACCTCCACCCTTGGAGTTTTAACTTATTTAACTTATTATACAGAATTTCCCACAGTACTGCCTTTAATATGAAGAAAAAAATATATCATTGTATAAATATTACTGTGGTAGATGCTAGATCATCCCAATTCTTTGACAAATTGAGCCTTTTGTAGAAAAATAGAGGTCAGAGAAATGTAATTGTCTTTTCAAGTCACCCCAGCATTAAATGCAGGGGCGTAACTATCAGGGGAGAAGGGCTTGTAACCGTGTGTGTGTGTGTGTGTGTGGGGGGGGGTATCTTCTTATTTTTTCTATGATAGCCTCCTCCCAGAAAACCACTGTATATGAAGCAGAGGTAGGGGCCCAATCATAGATTGGCTAGGGGGCCCAGTTATTCCTACTTATGCCACTGATTAAATATCTGTTTTTAACAAGTGTTTTGTGCAAAACCTACCCAGGCACTGCAAGTTAAAGTTCAACCTAGCTGTCTGTATTACTATCTACAGTGACATCCTGTGTAAGACTCCAAGGAAATTAGAGCTGTTGGTGGTCTATACCTCTATTTATACTCGGCCAAAAGCACAGTAAAAGGCTGGGAGCTGCAGTTCAAACAGATTTTGCATCTAGATATCAGTGCCCTTTATCTGCCATAGTGTGGTTAAGTGTAAGATGCCATGGAAACTCTGTATATATTGTCTTGGCTTGATAACAATGTATTCTCAGTTCCTGTTAAAACAGCAGGTGTGGATTTTTACTGACATATCTCTCTTCATAAACAGGAACTAAAGTTGATATTTTTTTTTTTATTTACAGGCTGTAACTCTGCTACCTGCAGTACTTTCTACCTGAACTTAACCAACTCAAACTTAAAGGGCATGTCCACCCCCAAAACTATAATCCCCCCCCCCACTAATGGCCCCACCATGTAGTGTAATAAAATCCTTACCTCACATCCCAGCTCCATAAGGTTCTCCTGTAGTCCCCCCCCAAAGTCCCAAAAACTGCCCACCAGGAGGATAGCAGAGTCCATATAGGACTCTGCCTCCTGTCTCGCCACCAGAAGTTTGTCATGCGCACTGCAGCCCTTCTACTGTGGGCTATTTCAGTGGGTTGCAGACACTGCACTGTGGGCCACTAGTCATGCTTGCAGAAGGTTGCATGACCTAAACCTCCAGGTCCTCATCTCTGGTTTTGCTTTCTATCTTCTGCAATACTTACTTAAAATTTGCTTTGCGGCTTCATCCTCCATTCAGTCCGTGACTCCAGCCAATGAGAAGACATGCTTCGTATTATTGGCCAGGATCACGAAAGCGGAAGTGGAGTTAGTGTCACAAAGCAAACTTTAAGTAAGTATTGCAGAAGATAGAAATCAAACCCATTGGTTAGGACCTGGCGGTTTAGGTCCTCACCCTGGGTACTACTGACTGCCGAGTCTGGTGGAACATGGTGGAGGTGAGTATAGTTATCCTTTAAAGTAAAAAAGGTTAGAAGTTAGGACCTTCCAGATTGGGGTTACCTTGACGTGGTTGGAAGGCTTCTCATTCATGTTAAAGGACAATTATACTCATCTTCCCTCTGCTCCTCTTCTTTGTGCATTAACTTTTACCCAGGGTGAGGACCTGAACCGCTAGGTCCTCACCCCTGGGTTCGCGTAACTTACTGCAGAATCTCAGAGCAACGCTTGTTGCAGAGCGTGCCTTCCTATTGGCCTCGTCGCTGACGGGGAGGAGTGGGCGGAGCCTACCAGAGCAGCGTTGCTCTGAGACTCTGCAGTAAGTTACGCGAACCCAGGGGTGAGGACCTTGCGGTTCAGGTCCTCACCCTGGGTAAAAGCTAATGCACAAAGAAGAGGAGCAGAGGGAAGGTGAGTATAATTGTCCTTTAAGTATACTAAAACCCCTTTGTTTATAATGTATGCCAGTGCGCAGATAATATGATATTGTATGGGGCCTAGGAATGTGCATTAATAATCTTTTCTATGTTTAGACAAAATTAAGTAAATTGTGTTATATAGGCATATTTAATCCATTTTGAGTTATTCATAAAGCTTGCATTCCAAAAATATATTATGTGCTGGATTATTTTTGTTTTTTAGTGATAATTAATATGTTTTGTTTGAATCATGAAAATTACAATAGACCAATTGTGTCTGAGATTTACATGTGGAACCTATTTAGGTAAACCTGTATATGTGTAGTTTAAAACTACTGAGAAGATATGGGATTTTTTTCCTGAAGGTTGCCATAATTGAAAAGTCAAAAATCCTGGCATTAAAAACTTCATGCTAAATTCTTGCAGTTTACGATTTAATTAAAGATTACCTTTTTTAATTGTGGCTCATAGTACATTGCCCACAGTGTGGTAGCAAGTACTTTGTTAATTACAAATTTGGCAATGACAAGAAACCGATGTATAAATAGGGAAGCTACTATGGACCCTGTCAGAATGTTGGGGGGTGGAAGGTTCTGAATCTGCGGTCAAAATACTAGTTCCTCCTCTCATCTGTGGTTGGCACATGCTCAGTGCAGGAGAAAGGAGAAGAAATCAGGAAGAGATCAAGTTACAATGACTGAAGGAGGAGAGGGAGAGGCCACAGTGGGTTTCAAAGGGACTGCAAGAAGAGGGGCTATGGGAGCCCATGAGGAGGAGACATAGGGAAGAGAGACCGTCATGTGGTTTTAGAGCAGGAAGCAGGATGTGCAGGAGATCTGGATGTTGCTACCATATCACATGTAAATATCTAACTATGTCAAATGGGTTCAGCTCCTATATACCAACCTAACAGCACAAATACTTATTAATGGTACAATGTCCTCGGCCTTCCCACTACAGAGAGGAACCAGACAAGGCTGTCCTCTCTCCCCATATCTTTTTTCACTGCCAATAGAACCACTGGCTATAGCGATCCGTAATAATAACAGCATTGAAGGCTTTAAAATAAACCAATTAGAAGAGAAACTTGGTCTCTATGCAGATGACCTAATACTCTACATAGGTAATCCAAGCCACTCCTTATCCATAGTTTTCAACCTAATTAATGAATTTGGGAAATACTCTGGCCTACTAATCAAATGGAGTAAATCGGCCCTATACCCACTAGACAATATCCCACCCCACAAACTTACCACCCCCACACCCATCCCAAGACCTCATCACTTTAAATATTTCGGAATCGAAATTTCTAAATCCCCTCAACAATTTTACTCCCTAAATATAGCGAGTTTGTTAGAATACACAAAACAAAAAACCCTGAGTTGGAAACACCTACCAATGAACCTGTGGGGCAAAATACAATTAGTCAAAATCTTCCTACTATCTAAAATCCTATACATGACCCAACATAGTTTGACCTACATTCCAAAGGTCTTCACTAAAATAACAGCCTCATCCTATCCTTCATCTGGAACTATAAAAGACCAAGAATAAAAACATCAACCCTCCAAACTCCCAAATCAATGGGAGGACTGGCCCTTCCAAACCTCCAATTATATACGGACGTCACACTCAAGCACCTACAATGCTGGGTTAACCCATTAATTCCTCTAATACATCCGATCTAATGATGACAGCATATCTAACCGGCCCGTCCTGGCATACCTAGCTGCGCCCAAAATACCACTAATAGGATAGGTACAGTACTACACAAACAATCCGCTAGGATCTGGCGACTCACCAATGATCTTATAAATTTCAGGGATATGCAGAACACACACCCCTTTGGGGCAACAAGCTACTAGTCGGAATACACTCCCTTCCAGGCCAGAAACAATGGAAGGACTGGGGAATACACACCTCGGCGATCTAATCCAAAACATAAAAATAATACCATTTGCAGACCTAAAAAATACACACAAGCTTCCAAACTCGGCCCACTTCCGATACCTACAAATACACCATGACTGAAGTCACCTTTCCCACATCTCAAACTACAGTCTCCAAGCATCCTATCATAGGCATTATATGTACTCAGGGTATCAGAGGCATTATCTCAAAACTATACACCCACCTTATCCAGTTAAGTCGGCCCCAACCCTGGACATAATCAAACATAAATGGTCCCCACACCTCAGAGACCCCTAGAGGAACCATGGTCAGAACTTTATAATACTCACACTACAGTCTCCTCGGCAGTCAATAACAAGTTGCTACAGTTCAATATCCTCCACCAGGCTCTATACACCGAAACAAATGAGATATATGGGCAATCCCACACTTCTCTATGTCCCAAATGTCCACAACCAGACGTAGACTTTATACACCTTATATGGGATGCCCCAAGGTGGCCCAATTCTGGAGGGGGACCCTACAATTCTTGAAAGAACTGACACCGCCACCCCATCCGACCCACACCGGGGGTGTGTCTGTTTGGTTTGAGTGAGGACGATAATGGTCCAGCTACGAATTAAAACTTTATCCAATCAACCCTATTTATGCACGCAAAACAATAATCTTAAGATGGATGTCAACTAAGGCACCCAAACAAAAACGGGGATCGGACTGGTCAACACTGATCTCCCCCACCTTAAACTCACATACAAATACAGAAATTGCCCGAATAAATTCCAGAAGATCTGGAGCCAGTGGTTGGAATCAACAAACACACTGAATTGAACACCAACTAAAACTCTCATATTGGAGCTGAGGACCAAGTGGCATTCCGCCAATATATGTATGGGCTGGGGCGGGGCCCGGAGCGGGCGGACGGTGTGAGGGGACACTACTCGACAGGTAACCTGAAAAGACAGGTAGACAAATATCTAGATGACTATAATTTGTTAAATGTAAATAGTTCTATATATGGACTACAGGCCCTGTAAACCCTAGCCAATCACAGTAATTCTGTAAGATTACCAATATATGTAATCAATGTCTAGTGTTATTAAAGGTAAAATGCTGTATGTATTTAAATAACAGAGATTGGAACCACTAATAAAACGTGTTTAAAAAAAAAAAATATCTAACTATGTAAAAAAATTATGAAAAAAATTGCAAAAATACTCAGGAAAGCAATTCCTGTCAATTTACCTAAAATCATTTTTGGACCAGTACCCTTTAATATGTTTTGTATGCATTTCTTTTCTTATATAGCATTAAACATTTTTTTAATGAGCAGTTTATGGCAGCTCCACTTGGGCGTGCATCATACAGGGATCTGCCCTTTTACTACGCAATCGGTAACAGTGAAAGGACAAGGTATTAGAGTGACTCTTCTCTGTGCCAGATAGAGACTAAAGGTGCCCATACACATGGGAGCAAGGTGGCAAACTCCTGATCAGATTGTGAGTTTGCTGATGCAGGCCAGAAGATAGTTCGTATATACTTTATATGGAACGATATTTGTTGGCCCATACACTCCCACAATCGTTATTGGTGCCCTATACTTCATTTTGGCCCAATAGGTCACAATGCCGACCGCAGTAGCCGTTATTAATTAAACCCCGTTGGATCCAGGATGGTTTCGCTAGCAGGAATTTTTTTTGGAATGCTTGTAAACATGTGGCTGAGTGGCATTTATGTGAAAGTAGCCTGAAAGTAAATTTACAAAGTAGTATCTATTGATATACCGAAAATCCGATTCATACCCAATAGAATTTTTCAAATATATATTATCAATAGGAATTTTCTAATATATCCTTTATATTATTTAAATATATTTATATTTTATGGAGATTGCATTGAGTTTTTAGGAGCAACTAATTAGGTGGGGTTATATAATACTATTACACTTTGGAAAGGACTATATGTATGTGTGTAATTAGCACTATTTAATTAAAATCACCATAACAAACAACAATATTGAAATTATAGTACTACTACGTACTACTGAATTACAAAACAAATCATATACAATTAATAAAGTATTAACTTGATACCCCTAAGTTTGAATGAAAAAATTCAAAATTGTAGGTTTAGCCACACCTCTAAGAGTGCCACAGGGTCTCCATGTAGATACTAAAAGGAAGTGGAATTTTACTAATATCCAATGAGATTCTGATCTTACACTGTTAGCAAATTAAAAAATTATCTTAGGCATTGTACATCACAAGACAGGAAGTGTAAGGAAGTTCCTGTATTACACCCAATTATGTGCTGTTTGTAAAACATGCGACAGCCTTAGTCAATTAAAAATTCTTCAGATTCACAATTTACCCCCCTCACTTCTCCATAGAGTTTCTGTTTGCTAGACAGGAAATGATGTCTGTATATAGTAAAATGACTTTGCATGTCTCAAACTACCCAGCATTCTTAGAGAAATTGCCAGTTTTTCCCCCCGCTATTGATATATTAATAACATGAGGCTGTGAGGTACCTTCTGTTATAAGAAGGCTCTACTTCATTTTATACTCTGTGGGGAGCTTTTAGCTCCTTTAGGGGAGAGGTGGGGGTGCCTCACCATAATCTCTTAAACTAATCAGTATATAACGACACAGCAGATGCAAATCTGTAACTTGCTGTGGTAAATACTAATAAGTATAAACCTAGTATGTTAATCTGGATCCCGTATAGGGTCTCAGGTTGCCTAATGGTGCTGGTATTCTTGGGTCTGTTCTCAGACCTGCAGGATTATTCCACTTAAGACTCCATGATATACAGTGGTCAGGTGGGTGGAATATGAAAGTGAGTGAGAGTTTGGTAAGATATTTGACTCCTATGGGAAGATTTACCCAGTGGCGCTCTGCAGGCAAAATTTACCTAGAGCCATTGCAGCTCTGGGTAAATTGCCCTGCTACCGTCTTATCTGACCAATATAATCCTTTCTTAACCCAATAGTGTAAAAGCTATGGATGTAAGGGAAGGGCAGATGGATAACTTGCATGTTCAAACACGTGGGTAGAAATCACTAAAGCATGACTGTGGGCTTTTAATATCCAAGTCGGGAAAATTGCTTTATTCTAGGATGTATGAAAACTACATTTTCCAGCAGTCTGTGTAGCCAGGAAATGCTGGGAATCGTAGTTTTTAAACATGTGAAAAGTTCTCCACCCATGCTCTATATCAATACACTGTATTGCATATTAATACATTCATTAGCCAATGGACATAAAGAAGAAACTTACTGATAACAGAGAATGCTGGGAGATTTAGTTTTCAAACTTGTGAAAGGTCCCAAGTTTAACACTCTGTGCTATACCATTAGGCTGAATTACATCTGGACACATGCATTTAGCTACAAGACTTTAAGAAAAACTTACTACAAATTAGAGAATGCTGGGATTTGTAGTTTTCAAACATGTGAAAGGTCAAAATCAACACCCCTGCTCCATAACTTTAGGCTGAATTCATTCATGAACATGCCCTTAGCTACAGGCAATACATTAGATACTTTGCATGTCCCTGCCCATTTCTTTGGGAGTGAGAAATGTGTTTATATGTTACATTATTAGGGCAGTGCCATTAAAGGGCATGTCCACCCCCAAAACTATAATCCCCCCAGTAATGGCCCCACCATGTAGTGTAGTGTAATCCTTACCTCACATCCAGCTCCATAGGGTTCTCCTGTAGACCCCCTAAAGTCCCAAAAACAGTCCACCAGGAGGCTAGCAGGGCTCTGCCTGCTACCTGCCTCCGGTAGATATTTGTCATGCGTACTGCAGGCTTCTCCCTCCCCTCCTCTCCTCCCCTCTACTCCCTCCCCCTAGCATAAAATCCTTTTAATATGCTGCTCCCCCATGTCTGGTAGCCCCAACGCATGATTAGTATTTTGCAAAGCTCCCCAAACTCTTACTTACCTCTCCTCTTTCCTCCGCTGCACTGAATGACCGGCAGCCGGTCCGTGATTGGCTGCCGCTCAGCCAATCACAGACGCGACTGCCGGTCCCGCCCCTCTGCTGCATTCTCGCAAGCAGAGGGTCGGCAGTGCAGCGGAGGAACGAGGGGAGGTAAGTAAGAGTTTGGGGGGCTTTTGCAAAATACTAATCATGCGGTTGGGGCTACCAGACATGGGGGAGCAGCATATCAAAAGTTATTTTTAAGGGGGACATGCCCTTTAAAATAACATGAGGCTGTGAGGTACCTTCTGTTATAAGAAGGCTCTATTTCATTTTATACTCTGTGGGGAGCTGTAGCTCTTTAACCCATACCTCTCCTTTACCTATATAGCCAATCAGTTTCCTGGGCTGTCCTAACCCCAAAGTATGAACATGGCATGCTAATCTGGATACTAGTAAGAGCCTCAGATTTGCCCAATGGTGCTGTTTAGATTGAATCTGCACATTGTGGAAGGATTGTCTGGGTCTGTTTGCAGATCTGCAGGTTTATTCCACATCTCTCCAGATTCTAGCCGACAGGCAGGTGGGAAAGAGAGGGTGTGGGTTTGTTCATGTAATGTGGTGGGATTGCCTGGGTCCTTTTTAGGACCTTCATGCTTATCCCACTTCAGTCTCCCCCTGGATGCTTGCTGGGAGTGGAAAGGGAGAGCAAGTTTGGAAAGGTTCCTGATGCCTACCGGCATAAGTAGCCTCTCTCTAGCCCTACAGCTTAACAGCTATTGGGCATAAGGGAAAGGCAGACAGATCCTGAATCATTTGCATGCTTGACCCCGAGCTTTCAATTAAAAAAAACAAAACATGGTGCTGTTTAGGTTGAACTGCACATTGTGGCAGGATTGCCTTGGGTCTATTCTTGGTTTTCCTGGAAGTTCCCCTGGAAGCTGATGGCTGTTAAAATCAACCCCAATGGCTCACAAAAAATAACATTATATAATCACAAACCAAACACCAAACTACCAATGCAACTGTAATGGGAGTCATGGATAAGAAAGACTCTGACAGAAGACGAATGTACTAATCTAGCAACAAACCTCAGGAAATCTTCCAATAACATAATATTACAAGAGAAAAGCTTTATAATTCTACACAACTGGTACAATGCCCCCCCAAAATTAAACAAAACATTCCCATCTACCTCTCCCTTATGCTACAGACAATGCCAAGAAGCAGATTCCTACCACTGCTGGTGAACCTGCCCCGAGATAACCAAACTTTGGAAAGATAGCTATAATCTAATCATGTTCTGAAAACAACTTTCTCCAGACCCTTGGGAGGACTTGTTTGATAGAAACTCAAAACTTCTCAATACAGAAGGAAATAAATGATACTACTATATATGCGCTGTCACTCATTCATCCCTCATTTTATATAAAAATATTTTCCATTTTTGTGGAGATTGCATTGAGGTTTTAGAGTGTACTATGTAGGTGGGGGTAGGCTAAAATAATATTATACATGGTTACAGTGTATATTGCAATGTAAAAGGTATAATATTAATTAGTTTATTAATATGTTCTAAATAAAGATATATAAGTGTGTAAGTCTGTTAGTGGCATATGAAATAAAAAATAAAAAAAAGTACTAACATACAGAATCTCCCCACGTTTGAATGGACTGGTCAAAATGGGAGCTCTCAAATGTATTCAATTCTCCATGGAAAAATAAAATGTCCTTATTATCCAATAGGTGTGCTTCTGGTAGCTGCTGTAGCACTATTAGCCAATGTAAAGAATGTTGCAGTGTTTACATCATATCCGGATGCAATGCATGCTTTACAGTAACATCCTTTAGCTTTGCATTGTGGTAGAGACTTAGTGAGCATGTGCGAGTTAATGGCCAATCAAAAAAAAGTTTGCTTTTCCAGTAAGTGTAGCCGACATCCTGCTGTATTGCATTGTGGGAGAGAGTGTCAGGATGCTTTAGTTATATCCTGCTGTATTGCATTGTGGGAGAGAGCTTCACATCCAAATGCAATGTGTAGTGGGAGTGGGTGGGCGTGGCCAAAAGGCACTGCTTTACTGAAGACTTTTCTTTCTCCTACAGGCTGCTTTACTAAAGGATCCCTTTGTTTTGGCTGCTTCCCTGAAGGGAAGTTTCCTTCTTATGCTGGTAAGTGTCTAAATGTTATTTTTTGCTTTAGTGTACAGTCTCTCTGTCTGTCTGTCTCTCGCTCGCTCTCTTTCGCTCGTTCTCTCTCTCTCCTGTCCTTTTAGCAGCAGTGCTCACAATGATCAGCTTCCAGGTTAGTACAATTATTATAAATTGTCACATTACTGTAATAGTGGCCGACTGTATTCTAGCAGCCAATAGGAATACCCCATATTAAACAAGCACCAGGTTCCTCCTTCCTGCCGCATGTGTGTAAACTACAGCATCTAACAAACCCCTTCCACATTGGTCGGAATCCAGGTAAAAGCCAATAGTGTTCCGTTTAACTGGGAGAGAAGGCATTGCATATAGAAATGGTGGGCACTCCCTGCTGTTGCTAGGTATTGAGACGCTGCCTGTTCCTGCTTGAGAGCCCTGGGGATTAGCTGGAGGAGGGAGTTAATGTGTGTACAGTATTGTATGTATACAACTTGACAGCACCTGGTCTGTCTCTCTCTCCTGGAAGACGGAACTACCGGGAAGGGCTCCAAGTGCCGCGGGAAGCCCCGTGGAGCCTCCCAACACTCGCGGCGGGGCCTGGGAGCCTGATTTTCAGCCGCGACCACCTGGAAGATGGGGAAAGGCTCCAAGTGCCACGGGAAGTTATCATTAGGAAAAAACGTATCCAATACATAAATATAACAGCATTATTTCTTAAAATATGTCCTTTTTAGATAGGACTATCCTAATATGGAGGGCCTTGTAAGTGGCGGGTAGCTTACACATATATTTTAATCAATATATGTAACTAACACTCCAGCAAATAAAACTAAATAAAATTAACACATAAAAAAACTACTGTGCACCAACGGGCACACTTTAGCTAGTATATATATATGTATATGTAACAGGAGATAGATCACTCGTGGGTCTTGTCTTCAAAAAATAATTTATTTGTGCAACACCAAATAAATGATTTTTTGAAGACAAGACCCGCGAGTGCTCTATCTCCTGTTACCTATTACTTTCTTTATGGAGCACCGGGGCAAAGAGTGATCAGAGCGCGTGTGCGGGACCTTCATTGCTACTATATATATATGAATATACCATCTAATTCAATACAGCACCCAGGACTTAATCATTTTCAATGCTTTATTATATTAACATGCTATCTCAGGATAAGCGCTATATATGAATATATATTCATTTTCAATAGGAATGGTCTAATGCAATTTCTTTACTATTTGATTTTCTTGAATTGAAACCAGGATTCATCACTAGTAGTAGCAAGTAGTGCTGGCTAGTAATGTGGCATATATATTTGGGGCAGCCTCCTCAAATCCTAAAGGAGAGTATTAAAAGTGTATTAAGGGCTAGGCCACACCAAACTATTTTAATGCACGATCCAATCACATGCGATCACTATTTTAGGTGTGATTTGCATGTGCTCAAATCCAAATATTACAGGGAACGCAGCGCAAGCAGATAGTGGTAATGCGCGCACTACCGCCTGCTCTGGTCTGGCCTCACCTTAGGTCTAGACCACAGTTCACAAAAAAAAAAATGTCCATTGGAAAAAAAACCTTTTGATAGAAATGCAGAGCACCCACCCCCCCAATTCCAGTGTCGTATTAAAATGAAATGCCAAAGATGCCCCTAAAGGGACTTACCTGACCCAGTCCCTTGTCGCTCCTCCTCTACTCTGCGGCTGACGGACGCTCTACTTCCTGTTCACGCCAAATCGCCTGACAGCCGCAACCAGGAAGAAGAGTGGCTGTTAGCGAAGAGCCGCACTGCTTCTGTTTTTGCTTGAAACAGGAGCAGGGAGCGGCGAGGGACCAGGTAACTGGACATGCCCTTTGATGTGCAATCCATGTGTTAAAAAACACACACTAGTGTTGGCCAATTTGTCTGGCACTGCCCCGTGTTGTGATCCGCTAATTGTAACGCACGTGAACTGCAATTTCAACACAATCGCAGTGCATGACAACACGCACTAGGTCTCCGGAAATGCTAGAGCACGCGTTTCCGGTTTGCTACTTTGCGATGTAGTGTGGCTCCTGTCTTTACACACGAGTATTGGCCAATAGGTCTGGCCACACTAGTAGGGCTATGTACCGAGTGCCGTTATTGGCTATTTGTGTCTGAAAATCACATCAACGGTTGAACCAAGCGTTAACGCGGGTTGTTATGCAAAAAACGTGTTTTGCAACTGCCGCAACCAATGCATCGAGCTGATACTGCTCTTTGATATGTAAAATCTAACGCCAGCAAATTGCTAAAGATTCACAAAAGGCAAACTCCATTCACAATTCAGTAAGAGACTCTATTGGCTCGGTGCATTGCCTAAAGGGGAGAATAGAGAGCAATAGCGGCGCTTGGTACATATCAAGTACATAGCGGCGCTTGGTAGGTGCACAGTGATCAGCTTATCGGAACGCATTGCAATCACCATTCGCATGGGCTCCGATACCCGGACAGAAATTGCAGCGCGAGTGTACAGTAAAGTGTGTGCGCACTGCCGTACGCTCTGGTGTGGCCTCATCCTTTAGAACATTTTTGCATGGGATGTACTTTACATTCCACATAATCAGGACGGTTTAGTAATAGGTGTCCATAGACGCCAGTGTTTCCCAGCATACTCTCCAGCGGGTGAAAGGCGTCACTTGCATGTAAGGAGCTTATCATGACGTTATACTACTGGCGGTACACACCCGCCAGGAACCCCCAATATAGATACCCGGAATGTACAGACACCCGGAAGACATTACCAGTTTGTGAACTATCACTGCGTCCAACCGCATCGGTACCGCCCACTGTCTGGAAGCGCGGCACAGCGGGAGATATAGGAAGAGGCGCATCGTACGTCATGACATCACACCGGTAGAGCAGTCACAGGTCGCAATAGTAGCTGGAGTTAGAACTGTCCCGGCCAAGAGCTCAGTATCATCTCTGAGGTCCGTCCGTGTGTATCAGAGTAAGACACAAGCACAAATTTACCGTTTCATGTATAGGCAGATTCTTTTTTTTTTACAGGCAACAGGTAATTTATGTGCAATTAATGGGGGTTCACTGATATCCATACCTCCACGGCAGCGATGTCGAACATTTGTACTCCCAAAGTATGGAAACTATAACACCCAGCATTCTTTGGTAGCATTCTGCAATATAGTCACGCTGGGAGTTGTAGTTTCCATACATCTGGAGTGCCAATGTTCGACACAATGCAAAACACAAAAGTGATGTTTCTTTGCGCTTTTGGCATCCCACTTGTATGTGCTTTTGTGTGCGCTTGCGGTTTCCCTGTATTACATGGGGTTTTGACAAAAACAGACCAAAAATGGTATGTGTAAGAAAATTGCAACGGATCACAGCACACACAGTGAGGCTTACTCCTCATGATTCAGGCTAAGTCCCCACTACGACGCACCTAAGCGCATGTATAATCGTGGACGTTAAATTTGCGATTATGGTGTATTGTCGCACTTTGTTCTGCATTTGCACATCGGAAATCGTGTGAACTTTTGCATTGCCACGATTTTTGTTCAAACCAAAATCGAATGCACAATTGCAAGCTAAATTGTGTGTGCAAACGCGTGAAAAATGTGTTAATGTGGTCTAGCCCTTACATTGTAAATAAAATGTCAGCTGATCACAAAGTGCAAATAGATTACAAAACACGTCAAAAAGCACTAGTGTGGCCTCAGAATGGGATTGTGGCAGCTGTGTGGGTTTTATAAAAGTCTCCCCTGCGCTATGCGTTTCAGCTCAATGTCCAATCACAAAATCCTGTGATCACAATTCCTTTACCTCTTTTTGTGGATAAGTGCCACACAGGCTCACCTGTACCTGGAACATTATTACATGTATTTAGGCCATCTGATACAGACTCCATTAGGCTTGCAGAATGTCAATATTAAGGAGTGGAGCCAATGATGAAACAGGTGCATCTAAGAGATCAGTAAATATCCTTATATTACACTATAAGGGGCGCATTATCCCTTATATAAACAGGTCTAGCACCTACTAGGTGCTGTGCTACTGGGTAAACTCTTATAAGAGAAACCTATAGGCCCAAAGATTCAAACAAGACCCAGCATAAGCACACCGACCTATGCCAATAGAAAGACGACTTAACTACAATTATTGGTTAAATCACACAAAGTTTATTAAAACACCCTTAAGTATAAACCTGTGTACCCTGTACCCAATAAAGTGTTATCAGTGCAAAATAGTACATAATAACATAAAACATAATAAAGCGCAAAATAAAATGGCCCCTGCCTGAAGGAAAGGTAGCCATATACTCAGAGGCAATCAAATACTAATAGTGTCCCATAATAGTTACTGAGCGTCCACTGGATAAACTTGATATTATAAATCAGACAGTTTAATGTAGCTGTATGTGTAGCACCTCCAGATACTATGCAGAAATAGATACAATCACTGGCTGACCTTGCACCAACTAAGTATCCAAAAGTTTCCAATGACTCTAGTAACACACTTTTTTGCAAGCGAACAGACTCCATCATTTGTGTGTACTTTACTCACGGCCTCCCAGAGACAGAACCGATTTCAGTCATAAGAATCCCGGTCCTCCCAAATTATCTTCACCCGCGCACTCTGCGGGACTTCGCTTATAGGACCCTTTATTGGAACATCCAACGCTATCACTCTCTGGCCTCCATTAACTAATATCCTGGTCACTGACCTCCCCTGATCCCTAGTATACCTTCACCCGCGCACTCAGCGGGACTTAAAAAGGAGTTGCCGCTCACCTCGGGGTCACACAATACAGATCGTACTGCCTCACTTCCTCTTTTCCGATAATCTTAACACTGGTCACTCGATCATGCCAGCTTTCCATTCTACCTCCCCTCACTGTCCTTGTTTGACACTCTTTGGGCCTATAGGTATTCTCTTACACTAATGTAGGGGACAAGGTGATCTCCAAAATGTAGTGCTTGTGGTTGACATAATAAACGGAGTAATCCATATTTGAAGTGTTCATCTTACTTCATATCTTTTTGCTTGTGCTTAAGATGCTCAAACACTTCCAAATTTGCATTCCCCTGAACCGCATTTTCCACCCACTTTAGGAATGATGTTACAGCTGTAACTTCGATCGCAAAGTGTAATCTGTCCGGGGAATGTCACAGGTAATAACCGCTGAGCACTTAGTTTTAGTAGAAGTTTATAAGATGTTCATCAGAACGATGTCTGATCAGCATATTTCCAGCATTAGTGTGGATCATTCATGGAATTACTTGATGGCATCCTATACAAGATAATTAGTTGGAATATACAAGATGTTGTATTTCATTCATTCTTATAAGCACAGACCTGGGACAGATAGATATCTCTAAACCAGGGGGGATAGCCCAATTTTTACAGGGATAGGCAACCAGTAGATCACTAGATGTTTGAAAACTACAACTAACAGCATTCCTCTACAAGCACTCTCTAGTTAGTGGATTCTGGGAGTTGTAGTTTTCAAACATCTGGAGTTCTACCGGTTGCCTATCCCTGATATATACTGTATTTTTAAAATGTTCTGTTGGAAAAAATGGGGTTTATTATATTTATGGTTTTTCTTCTGTGTTAAAGGGGAACTGTGGTCTCCAGACAAGTTGATTTTAAATGAAAGGCCAATTTCCTACATTTAAAATGAGCCATCAACCACCTCTCTACGTGCTCCACAGCCCAAAATATAAAGAAATTACTGACCAAAAAGTTAATGGGTGGGAGGCTGACATGTGAGATCCCAAAGGCTTATCCTACACATTGCCGGTGGCAGAACACAGCCTCAGACTTCAGTGTGTGAGAGAGACAGGAAGTCCCTCCCCCTCCCTGCTGTCTGAAGATCCCCACAGAGAAGGGAGCCAATCACAGACGCGGCTGACGTCACTGGAAAAGGCTCGGGAGAGAAGGCTCTGTAAGTACGGATCGGGGGCTTTTTTTTAAAGAAATATTGTGGCGGTTGGGGGCGGGCAAGTGTTACCTACCTTACATCCAAAGGATTACACGCTAGGTGCAATGATAGGTGAGGATGGATCTGGATGGTGGGAGGGGTTCTGCGCATGCCCCAAACCTTGACGAGAACATGTATTCAGCACAGATCAGAAGCCTCACAGACAGCTTGGACTCTTTAGTTTCCTGGACTTTGAAAAGGCGTATCTTTGGAACCATAAGGAGCAGAGATGTAAGGTAAGATTTATTTTAAACTACAAAGTGGGGCCAGTAGTGGGTTTAATTATAGTTTTGGGGGTGGACATGCAAGCCGAACTCTACTTACACTGCCTCTTTCCCCCAGCATTCTGTACTGCAGGAAGCAGTATCTTCATCTTAAAACCCCCTGCAGATGTTGTAGAATTACAACCCCCTGCATTCTACAACCACAGAATGCTGGGAGTCATAGTTTTCAAACATCTAGTGTGACGAAAGTTAGACATCCCTGACCTATATAATAAGCATGATGCAGTGCACATTTTCCCCCACCACCAAATTTTCCTGTCCCACCCCACCCAGCTACTTTTTCATGCCACCTGGCTGGAAAAGGATTCTGGGGAGAACACTGTATTGACTGTAATTTTTGACCTAGTCAATTACTCTAGAACGATTTTTAGGCAAATCATGGCTGAACATGCATTCAGCATGGACCGCAGTATCAGAAATATGGGCAGCATGGTGGATCAGTGGTTAGCCTTGCCTTGCAACTGATGCCTTGCAACGCTTAAGTCCTGGGTTTGAATTTTTCCTTGGACACTTGGATGGATTTCACATGTTCTCCCTGTGCTTGTGTGGGTTTCCTCCCAGAAAAATAGACATACTGGTAGGTCGTATGTGTGAAATAAAGTGCTTAGATGGTAAGTTTTTTAGGGCAGGGCCTAGTGTAATTGTAAAGCACCATGAAAGATGTTGGCACTATATGAAGTAATAATAATTCCTACTGATTGGTTCATCGATTGCTAGGTCTGTTGGCAGGAATATTGGGCCCTAGTTGACCAGTGGGTACGAGGCCTTATGTTGCTTTTAATAAAAAGTATTATGAAGATTATTTTCCCTCAAAATAACTGCCTATTTATTTTAGAAAATAATAAACACATCAATAAAATAATTACAACTTTGTTTTCCTATAAGTAATTCATGCTAAGTGTTTATATTTTTTTTCTTTCAGTGCAGGCTTTGAGTCTTCATTGTGCTATGCCAGTTGAACCACAGTTTCCTCTTCCCAACTGGTACTTATAGCTTTGTCCTTGGTAATGGCCATGGTTACTCCAATGTCACAGAGTTTAGACTCCTGGCTGAATAAAGCTGTCGAATGGGATCAAGGAAACCTGATAGAATCCCAGAAAGATATCTGTCTTCACTTGCCTAAATTACTGGATTTTTTACTGCAGTTTTATGAGACTTTAAAACATATGGTAAGTAAGTAATTGAAATAATCTGGCTTTTCATTAAGTCAGGCTGTTCAATATCTACCACCCAAGATGTGCCTAGCTTGTATTTATTTACAAGATCCCAAATAAAATAAAATGTAATATTTAAATTTTTTTCTTGTTTATTCTGTAACAATAATGTTCCAAATTCATAGGGACAGACTGGAAACTGATGAGCGTATAAATTACTAAATATCCTTCCCTCAGTGGTGTAAGGAAGTAAGCAAGATTACCATTAAATTGTTAAAAAAGTTACATTTTAAATTGCCATTTCCCTGTTAATATAATTATCATTATTCAATACACGTTCTTCCATATCTACCATTCAGGATTGTATGCGTTGCTTGTGACTGTGAAGTGTATTGCTAGGAGAGTTGTGTGGCACTGCAGCCTCTGCAGTCCTCTGGTACTTTTAGCCACTATACTGAGGCATGATGGAGCCTTGAAAGACTTTGAGATGCCAGTTAAGTACAGTTTTGCACACTGGTAATTTTGTTTTGGCATGGATTTCCAAAACTTAATAACAGAGTGGTTAGCACTGGCATTTCTAAGGGAAGATTGGAATAGATAGTAAGTTAAAGTAGTGACGTGTCTCAAAACGAAACAATAGATAGAGGATATGTAAAATGAACAGGTCTAGCATTGCTGTGCTATAAATTTACAAATGTGTACCTACTGGTATGTGTCTAGTGCAGTCTACAGCAAAACAATTAGCCCCCCACCTTAAGGGAAAAGTTCAATTAAAAAAATTAAATATGTAAATGTAAAATTTTACAATTTACATTACACATACTTAGGGCTAGGCCACACTAGCACATTTTAACACTTGATCTGATAGCATGTTAAAAAGCGCACACTAGTGTAGCCCAATTGTTAGGTGCGATCCGTAAAAAAGTTTTTGCGCAACTGCCGTGCACAGCGACATGCTCAAGCACAACTGAAACTCGTGCAAGTCTCCCGGACCACTCATATGCGTTGTAGTGTGGTCTCAGCTTATTTTTGGAAACTTAATTTAATATTTTTTTGCTGAGGTCTGTAGTGAGCTACCATTTCAGGTTCTGCACAAATTCTTCATCTTCCCTGGATGCTTGTTTCCTTGGAAAGCTCCTAATTTTTACCTCAAAATCTGTTGGAAGAATCAAGCATGCTCTGATCTCCACTAAGCAACTGGATTGCCCTTAGGGGTTAAATCTAGGGCAAGCCCATAACATAATTAGGGGTCCTGCATACAGGAAGTCAGTACTTTGGAAGCAATTTTTATGCACAGAGAAAACACAGGATTGGCCAATTATGGTTGCAAGAATAAGAAAACAATACATTTTTACAATGCACCACTGCATGCTTTTCTGTCTCTTAATGTGCATGTTTCCATTTAAATTATGCAAATATGTGTGCTTTTGCATTGTGTAGTGTGAATGAGCCTTTATACATTTTGGTCTTATATACAAAAAATGTTCCCAAAAGGTTTTTTTTTGTAGTAGTATTTGAGGTTGATAAAGACATAAGTCCATCCAGTTCAATCCAGTTTGTTTTCATTATTGTTTCTGTCTAAAATGTTATACAGTATTTTACTATTGTGGATCTCTTTTTAAAATTATGTGACATTTTTACTAGGCTTTGTGAGGTGCTAATTCCCATGAGCAATTTTTTATCTGTAAAATGTTCTTTCTGTCGGTCAGTAAAATTATAGATAGTGAAAAGTTCAGTTTTATTTTTCAGGAACAATTGTGGCACTGTAACTTTTTGAATCACTTTAAGATCAATAATCTTATGTGAAACTCACAGCTACCCACTAGTATCCAGTACTGTGTTAGGCTCCATTCACACTAGGGTGAGCACCGAAACACATAGCCAATGCCAAACCGCCATGTTAGATTTTTAAAAAAATAACCAGAACTCTACTTATAGTCCTTACACCGATACTTCTAAGCATTGTTGGATGGTCTTAATATGTTTCTATGTTCTTTTAAGCTGTATGTTGTATATTTTGTATACATTCTGTATCTATCGGTGGTTGTATTTCTGCACTGTTTTGTGATGTATCATTTCTGCCTCTAGTATCAAGTTATGAGATCACGTGTAGATTTCTTTAGGTTCCATGCTTGTTTTTTGATTGGATACCCACCTGTATATTACCAAGAGAGACTCTCCCCTTGTGGTCCCTGAGGAAGCGGAAGTTACCGCGAAACGCGTCAGGCCACTCCCCCTTTCCCGGCGTCTCCCTCTCCTCCTCTTCAGGTTGCATGTCCTAGGAATGGTGCTTGTTTAGTTGTCAGCCAATCACAGACGTGGCTGCCGGTCCGGCCCCTGTTTGCAAGTTCTGGAAAACAGTGAGCCGGATCAGAGCGCCACAGGAACGAAGCGCTCTAAGTTTGGCTTCTTTTTTTTAACAATCTAACATAGCGGTTAGGGGTGGGCCTAGATTCCCTACATTATACCAAAAGATGTTCTGCAGGGTGGAGATGCCCTTTAAAGGGAAAGTCATGATCATATGACAAATTGTATATAGGTAAATTTCCCTCAACCCCAAAAAATTGCAATTGTTAGAAAGCCAAGAGAAGCAAGAATAACCTGAAATGCTGCCCAATGTTCTGTTACTCCTCTTCCTGGTTCTCCCGGTTAGCAGCTGTCCATCATGAAATTGTAATCAATTGTCTTCTGTTCTCCGTTTGCACTTTTGGGTTTGGTCAGCTCATCATTAGTTCATTTGGATTCCAATATCACCAGTATGCTTATGATACCCAAATTTACATCTCTGCCACTGATCTCGCTACTCTGGCATCCCATGCCATCTCTGCTTTTATCCCTTCCTCAAACTGAACATGGATAAGACCGAACTTGTTATTTTTTCCCAACATCTTTCACATTCGTCCCTTCCTTTCACAGGACGCTTCCAAAATCCTAGTTTACGCCCTTATTATCTACTGGCTTGACTATTGTAACCCCCTGATGTGTGGTTTACCAGACAGCCAACTGGCGTCCCTTCAGTGAACAGCAAAGGGTATGAAATCAACTGATTTTTCAAAATGGAAGAGAATATGTAGAAAAACTAAGTATGTTTTACACAAACTAACAATTCAACAAATATTGATAATTTCCACTGAACTGTCCCTTTAAGCCCCCCCCATATGAGATTCATTTTGAGCAATCCGATAAATTAGATTGTTCAAAATATTGATCCCATGTATGATTTTTTTTTGATCGACCACTTGACAGTGTCAAGCAGTTTAACGGAAAAACAAGGGGAAAGATCAAAGCCTCATGGTGGGGAACTTTGAGCGGTTCTTTCCAAAGACAGAAAGATGGACGGACCGTTTGAAATGTTTGGGGGAGTTTGAGATACCTTCCCCATTAGAACTTACCTTTTGATGTTATGCAGCGGGAACCGACTGACCTGAGCTTTATTGCAATTGCAAAATGAATGGGCCAGACGGAACCACCATGGGAACATCGGAAGGTAAAAAGACGCTAAAGATGTTAGATAGATTAGATGTACATCTAATATCTTAGTAGTGAATAGGCACCTTTACTCTTTTAGTATTAGCAGACTTTTCCATTACCTTTAAAGTTCCCAGTGCTGTCAGACTTTCCCATTCACATTAACTTTCCCAGTGCCAGCACACCTTCCCAATGCCATTAACTTTCCCAGTGCCAGCACACTTCCCATGCCATTAACTTTCCCAGTCCCAGCACACCTTCCCAATGCCATTAACTTTCCCAGTACCAGCAGACTTTCCCATTACCATTAACTTCCCAGTGCAGCAGACTTTCCCATTACCTTTACCTTTCCCAGTGCTGGCAGACTTTCCCATTCCATTATCTTTCCCAGTGCCAGCACACCTTCCCAATGCCATTAACTTTCCCAGTCCCAGCACACCTTCCCAATGCCATTAACTTTCCCAGTACCAGCAGACTTTCCCTTCCCATTACCATTTCCCCAGTGCCAGCAGACTTTCCCATTACCTTTACCTTTCCCAGTGCTGGCAGACTTTCCCATTACCATTATCTTCCCGGTGCCAGCACACCTTCCCAATGCCATTAACTTTCCCAGTGCCAGCACACCTTCCCAATGCCATTAACTTTCCCAGTACCAGCAGACTTTCCCATTACCATTAACTTTCCCAGTGCCAGCACTTTCCCATTACCTTTACCTTTCCCAGTGCTGGCAGACTTTCCCATTCACATTAACTTTCCCAGTGCCAGCACACCTTCCCAATGCTATTAACTTTCCCAGTCCCAGCACACCTTCCCAATGCCATTAACTTTCCCAGTACCAGCAGACTTTCCCATTACCATTAACTTTCCCAGTGCCAGCAGACTTTCCCATTACCTTTACCTTTCCCAGTGCTGGCAGACTTCCCATTACCATTATCTTTCCGGTGCCAGCACCCTTCCCAATGCCATTAACTTTCCCAGTGCCAGCACACCTTCCCATGCCATTAACTTTCCCAGTACCAGCAGACTTTCCCATTACCATTAACTTTCCCAGTGCCAGCAGACTTTCCCTACCTTTACCTTTCCCAGTGCTGGCAGACTTTCCCATTCACATTAACTTTCCCAGTGCCAGCACACCTTCCCAATGCCATTAACTTTCCCATGCCAGCAGACTTTCCCAATATCATTAACTTTCCCAGTGCCAGCGACTTTCCCATTACCTTTCCAGTGCTGGCAGACTTTCCCATTACCATTATCTTTCCCGGTGCCGGCAGACTATCCCATTACCATTAACTTTCCGGGTGCTGGCAGACTTTACCATCCAAGTGCTGGCAGACGTTTCCATTACCGTTAACTTTCCCAGTGACAGCGGACTTTCCCATTACCATCAACTTTACTCAGCTTTCCCATTATCATTAACTTCCCAGTGCCAGAACTTTCCCATTACCGTTAACTATTCCAGTGCTGGCAGACTTTTCCATTACCGTTAACCTTCCCATTGCAGTAGACTTTCTCATTACCATTAACTTCCCATTACCAGCAGACTTTCCCTTTACCATCAACTTTACTATCAACTTTCCCATTTCTAGCAGACTTTCCCCATGCCAGCAGACTTTCCCATTACCAATAACTTTTCCAGTGCCAGCAGACTTTCCCTTACCATTAACCTTCCCAGTGCCAGCATTTAAAGTGGCAGGATAAGGATCTCAGAGCTGCCTGTCACGAGGCTGCTTCTTATGTTAAAAATCGGGTTAGGGCTAGGCCACACTAGTCCATTTAATTTTGTGCAAGTGATTGTGCTTGCAAATTTTTTTTATAATGGAAATCGTGGGAACGAAATTTCCGATACGATTGCACATCTGTTTCAGTTTTGGAAGCACATGCTATCGTTTTTTTCAGCAATAGCATGCGTTCCCTGTTCCATATGAACACAGTGCAATCGCACAAAAATCGCAATCCGGTGCAATTCAATGTGGCCCTAAGGCTAGGCCACACTGCTGCGTTTTTTTTGCGTTTGCGCTTGCGTTTGCGTTTGCGCTTGCGATTTTTCAAAATTATTGAAAACGCGGCAACGCAAAAAAAACCGCGTTTTTCGATGCGTTTGCGTTTTGCGTTCTGCATTTTTAATCGCAATCGCATGCGTTTTCCTATACTTATTGAAGAAATCGCAATCGCAAACGCAACGAAAATCGCACATGAAATCGAATGCTATGCGTTTGCGTTTGCGTTTCAGTGTGGCCTAGCCCTTACACGCTTTTATTTCCCTGTTAGAACTGCTCTCCTGTATGTTTTAGCTGAGCTCCTATTCCCCCTCCCTTCACCTTCTTCCATTTGCAAAATTGTTGCAGAGTAGGGAGGGATAAACTCTGCACAATCTATTCAGCAACAATGTTGTAAACGTTCAAGTACAGAACATAGTGAAAGGGAGGGGGAATAGAGCTCAGCTAAAACATACAGATCACCCACGTCACCAATAAATAATTCAGTTGCACTGGGGACAGGGATTTGTCTAGCCCTGCTGCAACATACTAAACTGAATGCTGCTGGACCTGCACTACCCCTAGTATTTGCACTAGTATGTAACATGTAGGTTTCCTCATATCTATTAATGCAGTTGTAAAGCGACAAGGAAGTTGCTGGCGCTATATACATCCACAATAATAATAATGATAGCCAATGATTACTCATAGCCTTTAATACTCTACAAACAACGCACGGAATATATCTTCTGTGCTGGAGATTTTGAGATTTTGTGCTCTACATAATGCACTACCTACAGGGCATGTCCCCTTGATATAAAAATGGCAACTTAACTGCTATTTTTACCAGTTTATTACATGCATTTAAAACCGCCTCCTCCTTCTGTTCAATGAGCTTTTTATAAGCTTGAGTGTGTGCAGAGGATGCAGCAGGTGAAACAGCAGTCATCATTAACTGTGATGTCAGTTGTCAGTAATTAGTAATGCAGGTAATAAAGTGCAAAATATATTGTTTGGGGGTACGTAACTGATAATTTTCCAACTTTGTGTTTTAAGGGTGGACATGCCCAGTGTTCTCCCTAGAGTCTTTTAGCAGGGCGGCCCACCCAGCTACTTTTCAATGTGACCCGGCTGGAAAAAAATTCTTGAAAGACACTTGTAATTTAATAGAATTTAGATGTAGGTTTAATAGGTGTGCCAATAGGAACATAAAACTCCCACCAAAACTGTCCGGTCAAGGCCCTTTTTTACACCTTTTACACGCAATTATTTTAGCATGCATTAAACTAGATTTTGCAAGATACCCAGGTCCGAATAAGGGTGGCACGCAAACCTGCAATGCACTCAGTATGTGGTTGCATGAGCTTGTCTGACAAGTTATATCTGAGTTACCTTCAGACAATTTAAAAACTACAACTCCCTCATTCTGCAACCAAGGAATGCTGGAAGTCATAGTTTTCAAACATCTAGTGGGACGAAAGTTAGACATCCCTGACCTACCCTATATAATGAGCATGATGCAGTGCGCATTTTCCCTACCACCAAATTTTCCCCCCGTCCCACCCGGCTACTTTTTCATGCCATCCGGCCGAAAAAAAATTCTTGAGGCAGTTTGGCTCACGCCAAAACTGCCCAGTCCAGACCCCCTTTTTACACTTGCACTGGGAATGAAAATATTTAAGGTTGCCTTCTACTGTCCATATTATAAAAATATCATCTATGATAAGTGTTTTTTTGCCATGAATAGGTTGGTATATTGTGGTGCCATTTTACTGCCCATAGCAGTCCCCATCATCTGTAGGTAGATATCATTATTAAAAGGCATGTCCAACCCTTTTCCTTACTTTTGTTATACAGTAGGGCTTTCTCCCCCAGCCCCAACCGCTATAATACTTTTGTCAGAAAACTCCCTCAAACTCTACTTACCTTACCTCTTTCCTCTGAAGCACTGTCCCAGCCCTCATTATGCATGAAACTGCAAGCAGGGGGCCAGACCAGCAGCTGCATACCTGATTGGTTGAGAGGCAGCCAATCACAAACGTGGCTGCCAGCAGTGGAGAACGCTGGGGCAGAGAGGGAAGGTAATTAGAGTCCGGGGGAGTTTCTGACAAAGTTATTATAGTGTGGCTGGGGAGGAAGCCCTACTATACCCCAAGGGGTTTAACACTAAGGGGAGGGAAACAAAATGGGATGGAGAGGGAGGGGGGGGGCAGGGCTGCACTGAGCATGTGCAAAGGGTGGACATGCCCAGTGTTCTCCCTAGAGTCTTTTAGCAGGGCGGCCCACCCAGCTACTTTCAATGTGACCCGGCTGGAAAAAATTCTTAGAAGAACACTTGTAATTTAATAAAGAATTTAGATTTAGGTTTAATAGGTGTGCCAATAGGACAGTAAAAACTCCCACCAATACTGTCCGGTCAAGACCCCTTTTACACCTTTACACGCGATTATTTTAGCATGCATTAAACTAAATTTTGCAAGATACCCAGGTCCGAATAAGGGTGGCACAGCAAACCTGCAATGCACTCAGTATGTGGTTCCATGTGCTGTCCTGCCAAGTTATATCTAATTGTACCCTGGAAAATCCCAATTAGCATATCACAGCCAAGTGTTAAGGGCAGGATTGCATAGTGGCTAAGAGGTGTTATAGGAACACCCAGGGTAAGGTGTCAAAACAGCATTGTACATGGCAGACAGTTGGTGTTGAACCCCCCCCACCTCTATTTAGGCTTGTTTTCTTTCTTTTTTCCAGGGGAGAGATATGAACTTTAGGTAAAAAGTAAATAACAATTAGCAAACTTAGAGAACAGGCAGAGTTCAGTAACTTACTTGTAAAGAATCTCAACACCACTTGTCCTCCTCTCTCCCCCTCTGCCCCTCCCTTCAGCATATACACCACTTGTCCTCCTCTCTCCCCCTCTGCCCCTCCCTTCAGCATATTGCTACTTTATTCCACACTTTGATTGCTTGCAGTCTAGCTCTGGAAGGGAGGGGTCAACAGGATGTCAGCACTTCATTTAAAGTCCTTTCAACTGACAATGCTCGGACTCTGTATACAGCCCGTCACTGCTTGAGGGGGAGTAGACAGAGAGGGGAGGGGGACTACACAGCTTGGTACAAACTTCTGCCAGTGTGAAGAAACGAAGCCACACAGAAACATGAAAGTAAGGCAGCTTATACTAAGTGATCTAACAGTTTCAGTTTTATTTTTCAGGAACATGTGGCACTGTAACTTTTGAATCACTTTAAGATCAATAATCTTATGTGAAACACACTACCCACTAGTATCCAGTACTGTGTTAGGCTCATTCACACTAGGGTGAGACCGAAACACATAGCCAATGCCAAACCGCCATGTTAGATTTTAAAAAAATAACCAGAACTCTACTTATAGTCCTTACACCGATATTCTAACATTGTTGGATGGTCTTAATATGTTTCATGTCTTTTAAGCTGTATGTGTATATTTTGTATACATTCTGTATCTATCGGTGGTTGTATTTCTGCACTGTTTTGTGATGTCATTTCTGCCTCTAGTATCAAGTTATGAGATCACGTGTAGATTTCTTAGGTTCCATGCTTGTTTTTGATTGGATACCCACCTGTATATTACCAAGAGAGACTCTCCCCTTGTGGTCCCTGAGGAAGCGGAAGTTACCGCGAAACGCGTCAGGCCACTCCCCCTTTCCCGGCGTCTCCCTCTCCTCCTCTTCAGGTTGCATGTCTAGGAATGGTGCTTGTTTAGTTGTCAGCCAATCACAGACGTGGTGCCGGTCCGGCCCCTGTTTGCAAGTTCTGGAAAACAGTGAGCCGGATCAGAGCGCCACAGGAACGAAGCGCTCTAAGTTTGGCTTCTTTTTTTTAACAATCTAACATAGCGGTTAGGGGTGGGCCTAGATTCCCTACATTATACCAAAAGGTGTTGCAGGTGGAGATGCCCTTTAAAGGGAAAGTCATGATCATATGACAAATTGTATATAGGTAAATTTCCCTCAACCCCAAAAAATTGCAATTGTTAGAAAGCCAAGAGAAGCAAGAAAAACCTGAAATGCTGCCCAATGTTCTGTTACTCCTCTTCCTGGTTTCCCGGTTAGCAGCTGTCCATCATGAAATTGTAATCAATTGTTTCTGTTCTCCGTTTGCCACTTTGGGTTTGGTCAGCTCATCATTAGTTCATTTGGATTCCAATATCACCCGATGCTTATGATACCCAAATTTTCATCTCTGCACTGATCTCGCTACTTGGCATCCCATGCCATCTCTGCTTTTATCCCTTCCTCAAACTGAACATGGATAAGACCGAACTTGTTATTTTTTCCCAACATCTTTCACATTCGTCCCTTCCTTTCACAGGACGCTTCCAAAATCCTAGTTTACGCCCTTATATCTACTGGCTTGACTATTGTAACCCCTGATGTGTGGTTTACAGACAGCCAACTGGCGTCCCTTCAGTGAACAGAAAGGGTATGAAATCAATGATTTTTCAAAATGGAAGAGAATATGTAGAAAAACTAAGTATGTTTTACACAAACTAACAATTCAACAAAATATTGATAATTTCCACTGAACTGTCCCTTTAAGCCCCCCCCATATGAGATTCATTTTGAGCAATCCGATAAATTAGATTGTTCAAAATATTGATCCCATGTATGATTTTTTTTTGATCGACCACTTGACAGTGTCAAGCAGTTTAACGGAAAAAAAAAAAGGGGAAAGATCAAAGCCTCATGGTGGGGAACTTTGAGCGGTTCTTCCAAAGACAGAAAGATGGACGGACCGTTTGAAATGTTTGGGGAGTTTGAGATACCTTCCCCATTAGAACTTACCTTTTGATGTTATGCAGCGGGAACCGACTGACCTGAGCTTTATTGCAATTGCAAAATGAATGGGCCAGACGGAACCACCATGGGAACATCGGAAGGTAAAAAGACGCTAAAGATGTTAGATAGATTAGATGTACATCTAATATCTTAGTAGTGAATAGGCACCTTTACTCTTTTAGTATTAGCAGACTTTTCCATTACCTTTAAAGTTCCCAGTGCTGTAGACTTTCCCATTCACATTAACTTTCCCAGTGCCCAGCACACCTTCCCATGCCATTACTTTCCCAGTGCCAGCACACCTTCCCCATGCCATTAACTTTCCCAGTCCCAGCACACCTTCCCAATGCCATTAACTTTCCCAGTACCAGCAGACTTTCCCATTACCATTAACTTTCCCAGTGCCAGCAGACTTTCCCATTACCTTTACCTTTCCCAGTGCTGGCAGACTTTCCCATTACCATTATCTTTCCCGGTGCCAGCACACCTTCCCCCATGCCATTAACTTTCCCAGTGCCAGCACACCTTCCCAATGCCATTAACTTCCCAGTACCAGCAGACTTTCCCATTACCATAACTTTCCCAGGCCAGCCAGAACTTTCCCATTACCTTTACCTTTCCCAGTGCTGGCAGACTTTCCCATTCACATTAACTTTCCCAGTGCCAGCACACCTTTCCCATGCCATTACTTTCCCAGTACCAGCAGACTTTCCCATTACCATTAACTTTCCCAGTGCCAGCAGACTTTCCCATTACCTTTACCTTTCCCAGTGCTGGCAGACTTTCCCATTCACATTAACTTTCCCAGTGCCAGCACACCTTCCCAATGCTATTAACTTTCCCAGTCCCAGCACACCTTCCCAATGCCATTAACTTTTCCAGTACCAGCAGACTTTCCCATTACCATTAACTTTCCCATACCTTTACCTCCCAGTGCTGGCAGACTTTCCCATTACCATTATCTTTCCCGGTGCCAGCACACCTTCCCAATGCCATTAACTTTCCCAGTGCCAGCAGACTTTCCCATTACCTTTACCTTTCCCAGTGCTGGCAGACTTTCCCATTCACATTAACTTTCCCAGTGCCAGCACACCTTCCCATGCCATTAACTTTCCCAGTCCACAGACCTTTCCCATATCATTAACTTTCCCAGTGCCAGCAGACTTTCCCATTTACCTTTCCCAGTGCTGGCAGACTTTCCCATTACCATTATCTTTCCCGGTGCCGCACCTATCCCTTACACCATTAACTTTCCGGGTGCTGGCAGACTTTACCATCCAAGTGCTGGCAGACGTTTCCATTACCGTTAACTTTCCCAGTGACAGCGGACTTTCCCATTACCATCAACTTTACTCAGCTTTCCCATTATCATTAACTTTCCCAGTGCCAGAAGACTTTCCCATTACCGTTAACTATTCCAGTGCTGGCAGACTTTTCCATTACCGTTAACCTTCCCATTGCAGTAGACTTTCTCATTACCATTAACTTTCCCATTACCAGCAGACTTTCCCTTTACCATCAACTTTACTATCAACTTTCCCATTTCTAGCAGACTTTCCCCATGCCAGCAGACTTTCCCATTACCAATAACTTTTCCAGTGCCAGCAGACTTTCCCATTACCATTAACCTTCCCAGTGCCAGCATTATAAAGTGGCAGGATAAGGATCTCAGAGCTGCCTGTCACAGAGGCTGCTTCTTATGTTAAAAATCGGGTTAGGGCTAGGCCACACTAGTCCATTTAATTTTGTGCAAGTGATTGTGCTTGCAAATTTTTTTTATAATGGAAATCGTGGGAACGAAATTTCCGATACGATTGCACATCTGTTTCAGTTTTGGAAGCACATGCTATCGTTTTTTTCAGCAATAGCATGCGTTTCCCTGTTCCATAATGAACACAGTGCAATCGCACAAAAATCGCAATCCGGTGCAATTCAATGTGGCCCTAAGGGCTAGGCCACACTGCTGCGTTTTTTTTGCGTTTGCGCTTGCGTTTGCGTTTGCGCTTGCGATTTTTCAAAATTATTGAAAACGCGGCAACGCAAAAAAAACGCGCGTTTTTCGATGCGTTTGCGTTTTGCGTTCTGCATTTTTAATCGCAATCGCATGCGTTTTCCTATACTTATTGAAGAAATCGCAATCGCAAACGCAACGAAAATCGCACATGAAATCGAATGCTATTGCGTTTGCGTTTGCGTTTCAGTGTGGCCTAGCCCTTACAGCTTTTATTTCCCTGTTAGAACTGCTCTCCTGTATGTTTTAGCTGAGCTCCTATTCCCCCTCCCTTCACCTTCTTCCATTTGCAAAATTGTTGCAGAGTAGGGAGGGATAAACTCTGCACAATCTATTCAGCAACAATGTTGTAAACGTTCAAGTACAGAACATAGTGAAAGGGAGGGGGAATAGGAGCTCAGCTAAAACATACAGATCACCCGGTCACCAATAAATAATTTTCAGTTGCACTGGGGACAGGGATTTGTCTAGCCCTGCTGCAACATACTAAACTGAATGCTGCTGGACCTGCACTACCCCTAGTATTTGCACTAGTATGTAACATGTAGGTTTCCTCATATCTATTAATGCAGTTGTAAAGCGACAAGGAAGTTGCTGGCGCTATATACATCCACAATAATAATAATGATAGCCAATGATTACTCATAGCCTTTAATACTCTACCAACTGCACAGGAATATATCTTCTGTGCTGGAGATTTTGAGATTTTGTGCTCTACATAATGCACTACCTACAGGGCATGTCCACCCTGTATATAAAAAAATGGCAACTTAACTGCTATTTTTACCAGTTTATTACATGCATTTAAAACCGCCTCCTCCTTCTGTTCAATGAGCTTTTTATAAGCTTGAGTGTGTGCAGAGGATGCAGCAGGTGAAACAGCAGTCAATCATTAACTGTGATGTCAGTTGTCAGTAATTAGTAATGCAGGTAATAAAGTGCAAAATATATTGTTTGGGGGTACGTAACTGATAATTTTCCAACTTTGTGTTTTAAGGGTGGACATGCCCAGTGTTCTCCCTAGAGTCTTTTAGCAGGGCGGCCCACCCAGCTACTTTTCAATGTGACCCGGCTGGAAAAAAATTCTTGAAAGAACACTTGTAATTTAATAAAGAATTTAGATGTAGGTTTAATAGGTGTGCCAATAGGACAATAAAAACTCCCACCAAAACTGTCCGGTCAAGGCCCCTTTTTTACACCTTTTACACGCAATTATTTTAGCATGCATTAAACTAGATTTTGCAAGATACCCAGGTCCGAATAAGGGTGGCACAGCAAACCTGCAATGCACTCAGTATGTGGTTGCATGAGCTTGTCCTGACAAGTTATATCTGAGTTACCTTCAGACAATTTAAAACTACAACTCCCTGCATTCTGCAACCAAGGAATGCTGGAAGTCATAGTTTTCAAACATCTAGTGGGACGAAAGTTAGACATCCCTGACCTACCCTATATAATGAGCATGATGCAGTGCGCATTTTTCCCTACCACCAAATTTTCCCGTCCCGTCCCACCCGGCTACTTTTTCATGCCATCCGGCCGAAAAAAAATTCTTGAGGCAGTTTGGCTCACGCCAAAACTGCCCAGTCCAGACCCCCTTTTTACACTTGCACTGGGAATGAAAATATTTAAGGTTGCCTTCTACTGTCCATATTATAAAAATATCATCTATGATAAGTGTTTTTTTGCCATGAATAGGTTGGTATATTGTGGTGCCATTTTACTGCCCATAGCAGTCCCCATCATCTGTAGGTAGATATCATTATTAAAAGGCATGTCCAACCCTTTTCCTTACTTTTGTTATACAGTAGGGCTTTCTCCCCCAGCCCCAACCGCTATAATACTTTTGTCAGAAACTCCCTCAAACTCTACTTACCTTACCTCTTTCCTCTGAAGCACTGTCCCAGCCCTCATTATGCATGAAACTGCAAGCAGGGGGCCAGACCAGCAGCTGCATACCTGATTGGTTGAGAGGCAGCCAATCACAAACGTGGCTGCCAGCAGTGGAGAACGCTGGGGCAGAGAGGGAAGGTAATTAGAGTCCGGGGGAGTTTCTGACAAAGTTATTATAGTGTGGCTGGGGGAGGAAGCCCTACTATACCCCAAAGGGGTTTAACACTAAGGGGAGGGAAAACAAAATGGGATGGAGAGGGAGGGGGGGGGGCAGGGCTGCACTGAGCATGTGCAAAGGGTGGACATGCCCAGTGTTCTCCCTAGAGTCTTTTAGCAGGGCGGCCCACCCAGCTACTTTTCAATGTGACCCGGCTGGAAAAAAATTCTTAAGAGAACACTTGTAATTTAATAAAGAATTTAGATTTAGGTTTAATAGGTGTGCCAATAGGACAGTAAAAACTCCCACCAATACTGTCCGGTCAAGACCCCTTTTTTACACCTTTTACACGCGATTATTTTAGCATGCATTAAACTAAATTTTGCAAGATACCCAGGTCCGAATAAGGGTGGCACAGCAAACCTGCAATGCACTCAGTATGTGGTTCCATGTGCTTGTCCTGCCAAGTTATATCTAATTGTACCCTGGAAAATCCCAATTAGCATATCACAGCCAAGTGTTAAGGGCAGGATTGCATAGTGGCTAAGAGGTGTTATAGGAACACCCAGGGTAAGGTGTCAAAACAGCATTGTACATGGCAGACAGTTGGTGTTGAACCCCCCCCACCTCTATTTAGGCTTGGTTTCTTTATTTCCACATAAATGGCCTCCTTAACACCTCTCTTGAAGCAGTCACGTTCCTTTGTCAATATGTTAATATTACAATCTTCAAAGGTATGTCCTTTATCCTTAAGATGCAGGTACACGGCTGAGTCCTGACCTGAGGAATTGGCTCATACGTTGATGCAGTTGCTGTTTGGTCTCCCCCACATACAAATCAGAGCATTCTTCACTGCACTGCACTGCATATATGATGTCACTTTTCTTGTGTTTCGGTATTGGGTCTTTCGGATGTACCAATTGCTGCCTCAGTGTGTTGTTCAGTTTAAAGCAGACAGGGATACGGTGTTTTTTGAAAATTCTTCTTAATTTCTTGGACACCCCTGCTACATATGGGATGACCATATTCTTTCTCCTGTCTTGCTTTTCCCCTTCACTGTTGGTATTCGTGTTCTTTTCTTTCCTTCTACTTCTTTTGACAAAGGCTCAGTCTAGATATCCACACATTTTAAGGGCTCCTCTATAGATGCCCTTTAAAATCACAGCTTTGACACTGACAGTAGATCTGACAGAAATTGCAGAATTTTGTCAGTATGGAGATGGACAGATGGAGAATTTTAATTTCCAGTTCCCTAAGGAATATATGGAACAATCACTCCCAATTGCTGCTAACTAAGCTCCATCACAGTGTAGTAGATACAATAAGTAGTATATATAAACCCAGTCTCAGCAATCACCTCAGGCAGCTGCAGGGTTAATATTGATACAGCTCTCTATGCTGCTGTCAATCACAGGGCAGACTGGATACATTTTTGAAACATTCAAATGCTGCTTCACACTCGCAGCTCAATTAACAATGTAACAGTCTATGTAACAGTCTGTGGACACCAGGAGAGGTAGAACAGCAGACTGCACTGAGCAGACAGAAAGGGGGGATTCCAGGCACCAGTAATCCCACCCTAAACACGCCCCTGATCCTCACCCCCAATGGTACTATGCGTTCTTGTATATTGTAAGTTTGTTAGTAGCCAGATGATGTAAAGATCTGAAGAAGGGAGGAAGCTACCTGTCACGAACGCCAGTTCGCTGGGCACGTGATCTGACTAATTAATCGGTATTCGCTGCCACCACTTTAAGTTACGGCCTTAAAGACGCCCCAAAAACCCACTCTTGACTCTCACTGACTATGCACACCCCTGTCCTGGCAGCTAAATGGTTAACACTACACCATTCACTCCAGCAGCTAACTGGTTAATTAGCATCAGTCCTTCACAAGCAGTCACAGAGTTAATTAGCATTTACACTGCACACTCCATTCAACCACATATAAACTTATCAGAGGCTAACTGAGTTCTTTTAGAGCATCAAAGACAAAACTTATTAAAGGGCAATTATAGTGAGAAAATTGTTTTTTTTTAATTTCTTCTAATGTATCCTATAAGTCATCCCATCCACCAGGGTACCTTTAGTTTCTTTAAATTCTACATAGTCCCCAAGATATAAGCCTTTGAATATGCTGTGATTTGTAGGAGCTGCTACAACTCATCTGTCACTCAAAGGCACACACCCACACAATCCAAAGCCCCCCCTGCAGTACTGTCACACACTCTCTCACCCACACTATATGTACCATGTGCAACATATAGTCAAATGCTGTAGTGCTAAACACAATCAATAAACCATTAACCCAGGAATATGAGCATAACACACTATAAAACAGCCCCTCCCCCCCAAAAAAAATCTTATATACATACAAAACCAGTGACTCAAATGGAACACTAATACAGTATATATAATACAGTAATACAGATTATATACCAAACAAGACACACAGTGCAATCTATGAAATATATAGACTAAAGCAACTGAAATATAACAGGACAACAAGCAGTGTCACTGTGTGTGTGAAGGTCTCACTACAAGCTGCTGTTACACTGACTCTCTCTTCAGTGATTATGATCTCAGCTAAGCAGGGGGAGAGATATGAACTTTAGGTAAAAAGTAAATAACAATTAGCAAAGTTAGATAACAGGCAGAGTTCAGTAACTTACTTGTAAAGAATCTCAGCACCACTTGTCCTCCTCTCTCCCCCTCTGCCCCTCCCTTCAGCATATTGCTACTTTATTCCACACTTTGATTGCTTGCAGTCTAGCTCTGGAAGGGAGGGGTCAACAGGATGTCAGCACTTCATTTAAAGTCCTTTCAACTGACAATGCTCGGACTCTGTATACAGCCCGTCACTGCTTGAGGGGGAGTAGACAGAGAGGGGAGGGGGACTACACAGCTTGGTACAAACTTCTGCCAGTGTGAAGAAACGAAGCCACACAGAAACATGAAAGTAAGGCAGCTTATACTAAGTGATCTATACATTGTATACAGACAAAGTTTTTTTTTCACTATAGTTGCCCTTTAAATTTTAGATTTAATATTCCAAAAGGTGGACAGTGCATATAATACAAAAATAAAATAGAATGGTGTTATAATAAAATGACATACAATAGGTACAACAGTTATATAAAATAAAATATTCACAGACCCTACTCACTAGAAGAAGTCCTGTATCCTGGGGCAGGAAGAAACATTGGGTCCATACACACGTTTTTAGCATGTCCCCAAGTATGAACAAAGTTTTTTGGACTACAAGGACTTTTAAACTATTTGTTGAACTACGCCCTCCTCATGAGGTGGGAGTGTCCAGGAATGTCCAAACTTACGACTAGCAAAAAGCATTCATTCCCCCTCATTTAGGCAGACTCCATATACATGTAGATATGTACTTTGTATTGGGATATTGATCACATATTCCTCTCCTGTATTAATTATCAGTTCCTCCAATACCAAACATGACCTGTGTGTTATCCATATTTCCCCAGATATTAATATCTCACCTTGGCAAGGGAATAAGGGCCCCATGTTGGGTATCATTTGGAAGGGCATACTTTTATATTTACAAATATAATATTGGTTTCTGTCTTACACATTCCAATACCGAAATACATTTATTTTGCATGTATGACTGTCCTTAAAATGACCTCTTAGTACCCACCAGACCCCTAGCTGAAGAGAATTCCAGATGCACGGTTCGCTCCACATTGTCTAGAAAAGGAGACCTGGTTCCAAGCTTCACTAATTGTAATATAAAAAATAGGACTGTTCCAGGGTGGAATGGTATTTTTATTGGCCCTTTGCAATAACTAATACCAATAGTTAACCCATTCTTGCCAAGTCACTACACACTTTCCTGACACTACCGAAAGCCAATCTATTAAGAAAACTATTGTTAGTGCAAATAAAAAGAGTATCACATACTATACTTTCTCATCTAAATGACTAACAACTGCTATAATTTTGCCTTGGTAAAACAGCTTAACAAAGACTAGACTTGTGCAGAATACTTTAGCCTACACAAATCATTGGAAGACAAAGCATGTACTACCAAATAAAATCAAGCATAATATTGCCCTTGTGTGAGATGCCTGACACATGTTTTGTGTGTCCTATATGTGTGAGAGTTCTATACATAGTGTTAGTTTACACTCTTAATAGCACAATTTGAATGCTACATTGGAATATGACGCAGCATAATTGTCTTGCCACTTTAGATGCCTTATCCTTGCCACGCTATAAAGGGCACTTTTTTTTTATGGGGGTTTTTTCTTTCCTTTTGATTGTTTTAATGAAGACTGTTTTTTTAGAATTTTAAGTAAAAGTTAAGTTTTAGAATGGCAGATAAGCAATCGATCTTCCTCTGCTCACTATGGGAAAGTGCATATAAAGGGGTTCTTTCTTACTGGGGCTTCGTCTCATATACGTTCTGCAGTATGCTGTATTCAACCCTGATCCCACCAATTTGTAGGCTTGGTACACACCAATAGATATTTTTTCCCAACTGAGCATTTGCTACGAGCGTGTGCTCGGCCAGTACAAATGTCAGCCGCGGCAATGGTGGCTTTACGTGATTTACCAACACGTCTTATCCTGACAAACGGGCAACCAACATCCGTTGCAGCTGCAAAAAAAATATGCCAGTGTGTACCCAGCCTTATATGAGCGATCAGCCTAATTTAAGATAGTGTGAGGGGGTGCACTCTGTTACATTTGTATCTTCCCTTAAGAAAAACATTTTTTTCCCTTCAGTTTATATGCTTTGGTAATTGTCATTTTAAACGAAAAAATACCTGGCCTGCTAGCTACAGTATAACTGTGTCAGTAAGCTAATAATATTGATTTATCACATGCTGTAATGAGCCAGTTATACCATTTTGCAATTTTTGTTCTTGTGCTGGTACAATCATTATATTGGGTTTGATTATTCTGTGTGTTTGGCCCCAGTCAGTCTAGAGTAGGTAAAACAAAGATGTTATGTTTATTACCCCAGCAGGAGATGGTTATCAGGTTTTTACATTTACATTATTCCTGTTCAGCACCCACTTTAAAAGCTTATATTCAAGCTATAAATCTCCAGAGCATGAAGAGAATAACTCAATTACTGCATTAAAAAGGACAAATAAGTCCCTGAACATAGAGGAATTTCTTTGGTGGTCTGGTGTGGTTTTATTGCATTTTTAATACTCTTGGTACAGTGGTTTTCAATTAGTTCTGTTCAAATGAATCGGGTCAAATGAAAGTGTATTGATTAAATATTTGGACTTTCTTACATTTTTCATCTTATCATTTTGATGTAAATTGGCAATTATATGTGTATTGTCAAGTAATGGCTTTAAAAATGTAGAAATAAGCTGCTTGTTTGCTTAATTTATATCGGTTATTAAATCCAAAGAATTTTATTCAAACACATATACTTGTCAACAAGGAAGCAGATCACTTTTTAAAGGGCAGTTCTACCCCTCAAATGAAAAATCGTATATAAATAACCCCTCCTCCATCCCAAAATTGCAAAGCTGACAGATGAAAAACTTCCTTTTAAACTGTCTTATCCATGACTGACTGTTGCTAACCGGAAGAACCAAAAAGCAGAAAAAAGGGGCAACAGGACATTCTGCAGTATTTCAGCTATTTGGAGAAATGCAGTATTGCAATGCCCTGTTTCTTAAAGGGTATGTCCAGCAAAAAAGTAAGTATGTTTCTAAATGATTTACTGAAGAACAGGAGGTAAATGCACTATCTCTTACCTCCCGTTCTTCACTAAATCTTCCAGGAGAGGAGAAGACACTTACATGCGGACCCGCTCCAGCGACGAAATCCCCTACGCCTCCAATGCATCTCCAGTCTTTTGCACTGTGCGTGCATGTGCACACAGTGCGAAGGAGCGAGGACGCGTTTGAGACTGTCAGTGAAGTCGGCGCTGGAGCGGGTCCGAGGGTAAGTGTCTCCTACTCTCCTGGAAGATTTACTGAAGAAGGGGAGGTAAGAGATAGTGCATTTACCTCTTGTTCTTCAGTAAATTTTTTAGAAACATACTTACTTTTTTGCTGGACATACCCTTTAATTTTACACAATTCTGTAATACTGGCCGTAAACGAGATTAGGACTGGTATTGCATTTCAGGATCACATATATGTAAGAAACTGGAATTGTGCAAGTTTAAAGCCTGACTCAACTCTGTGTTAAAGGGCAACTTTGGTCTCCAAACAAGTTAAATGAAAGCTTGCAGTATTTCCTTTAAAATGAGCCGACAATCACATATCTGGCTGAAGCTTGTGTGACATTACATAGGGGTGAATGTTCAAACTTCCTGGTTCCAGTAGCTTGAGTGACATCACCTTACCTCTGCTAGCCCCTCTGCCCCGGGGGAGAAGCATGCTCAGTAAAGACTTAATGCTGGGGAAAACAGGAAGTACCTGGCGGAAAAATTGACATTTGAGAAGGGAAGCCTATTAATGCAGACAGGCTGGTCACATGGCTGAAAACAGGAAGTGTTCAAGCAGGAAGTAATATGACTGAACCTTTCCATCAATAACTTCTCACAAATTTTATCTAGAGATTTAAGTTAGGGTTTATTTTGAAGGTATGATGGAAGGCTTTTTATATAATGCCTACTAGTTTGGAAGAATTGGAAACCACAGTTACCCTTAAAAGTTTTGCACTACAATTTAGTTAAAAACTTAATAGATAGGAAATTGTGTCAGGTGTGCTGCACTATTTTCAAAAAAACATTTTGAAATGGTGCAGTGCCTTAAAATAAGGGTAAACCCCTCATTAACCTGATATTACATTGGGTAAACTTGGTTTTTGCCCTTATTATTGGGATATTGAATCTCCCTGTTTAGTCTTGTATCTTTTTAACTGTTGCACTTTTCTGGGTTTAGGGGGTGATTTACCTGTATACAGTTTTTGTTTGAGGGGGTGGGCTTACCCTTTAAGCTAAAAAGAAAAACAGTCACATTAACATTTTATAATTAATAAAGTTGTACTTTATAAATTCACAGGTAAAATGCCAAGGCTGCATTGGTTAGGTCTAGCACTTGCTTTGTGTGTGCTACAGAATGAAAAAGTCGGCAAAGAGTTGATTTATATATTCAGCATGACTTTTTGTTACAAAGTTTGTGAAAACTGTAAAAACGTTTGAGGAAGAACTTACCCCGGATCACTCCAGCGATGGCTTCTCTGACACTCTCAGACGCATCCACGCTCATTTGCACTGTGTGCGCATGTGTGCATAATGTAAAGGACTGGCAATGTGTCCGAAACTGTCAGCAGCGCTTGAGTGATCCGGGTAAGTTCTTCCTCTCCTGCAAATTTTACTGAAGAACGGGAGATAAGACCTAGCTCATTTACCTCCCATTCCTCAGTTAAACAGATAAAATAAAGTGGACATACCCTTTAAATAGCATATGTAATTAGTTTTTTGTATTGAAAAATAAAATAAGTGCAATTGCAATTTTTTCTTCTAGAGTCCAAGCTCATCAGTTGAGAAGTTTCCTTGTGTTGGCCAGTTTCTTGGGCGACTGTGCTGGAATAATTTTGTTGTGGGTAATGGTAAGGACTTCTTGACATTTGTAATTTCTCAGTGATTATTTTTTTTTACATTTTATTTTACTGTTATAATCTCAAATATTGTTAATGTCTCTTCTAAACTCCATCATATAGACAATGAAGGAAGGTTCTGTTATTTGCCTTGTGAAAGAAACCATGTCAATTTTATGGCCCTTCATTTGTCTTTAGACTAGAAATATAGCATTTTGTCAACTGCTGATGGAAGGGCTAGAGTTAGAGAAGTTAGTATACAATGGTTTAGGCATCTGTGATCATATGTTTTCTTTGTTAAAGGACAACAATATAAAAAAAAACATCACCTCATTACATGTCAACACTTTCAGCAGCTGAAATCACTTACTCACATTTACAACTGTTCTGCCCTCCCCTCCCTTAGATAGCACACAGCAAAGATGAGTGCTAAAAGCCCACCTCCTAGACGGCCCAGGGCCATGATTAACATAACACTTGTCATTAGCTGGTGGGAATGTCTGTTACAACCTCTCTCCTCCTCCTCTGCCAGTCAAACAAACTTGAACTGTTCGGTTGCTAGGATACAGCCTACATAATCAAGCTGATCAAGGATGGGTGGAGGAGTGTTTTCTCAGAAATATAGTTAAGCAGTGTAAGCTTTACTGCCAGGTTACTATTAATTGGGTCACTCCTTCCTACTTCTCCGTTCCCCGCAGTGTGGAAATAGAAAAGTATGAAAAGGAAGTGGACTTCCTTCGCAGAGGAAACTGCGAACACAAAGTGTTTTATTTTTCCGACATGTTTCGACCCACAAACGGGTCTTTATCACACTTGATAAAGACCCGTTTGTGGGTCGAAACATGTGGAAAAAATAAAACGAGGAGTGTTTTCTCCCATGCTAGCTTTGAATGACAGTTAGAGGCAGACCGAATTGTTACGCCCCCTTCACACCATAGCTAATTGGAGGCAGAGAGAGGCTCGAAATCAGGAAAAAAATGTATGGGGAGGGCTGCACACCTTTATTCTTTTTAATGTAATTATTTAAAAAAATGCATTGAGGCAATACAGTAATCCTTTAATACAGTTGACCCCATGTCACAATAGACCTTAAATCTTTGGTGAAACGGAACTGTGTTTTAATGTGCTTTCATTTGATTGGATGACGCGCAATGTTTCACCGCTGCTGCCGGTCCGTCCCCTTCTGCTGCTGTGTGCAAAAAAGGCAGGGAGCAGCCACAGAAGACAGCCGAGTTAACAAGTGCTGGTATCTACATTTAGGAGCCTTGTACACACTTTTAAACCTAGTGAGGTCTAGGTTTGGACATACGCTTCAATCCACACATTTCCTTTATAAACTATAAATTGTTTCTGCTACTCTGTAACACCATTTTTAGAAACGGTTACAGAATGTGTAGTATATTTTGACATGGGGCACAAAAATAGGTGCTTTAAAGGAGAACTACCCCAGTATTTAATGTATTTATGCACAGAGTGTTTTCTATACAGATGTATCACACCAATATAGAAGTCCCTGATAAGGCTTTGAAAGCTGTTGTTACCCTTCAATTTATTTACCAGCCAGTGTGAATTGCACTGGGGCACTACAAAATACCCTATATAGTCGAGTATAAGTACAAGGTTTTTATTTTTTAAAATTAACCTGAAAAGCTAACCTCGTCTTATACTCTAGTCACAGCAGTTACCAGGGTACTTTTGCTGCATACTGCCACTTTAAGGCAGCAAGGGGAAATCAGGAGGCAGCATTTAAGTGCCCCTCTTTTCCCCTCTATTCCCCATTGGTTTCATCAAAATCCAATCCATGACTGGGTAGGAATTGTAGGTCATTGCTCAGCAGAATGGAGAATTGTGTTAAGGGAGAACCCAGTGATGTCACTGGATTTCTTCTCTGCACAGGGGCTTTCCCTGCTCTGGTCCTGGTGGTCTAGTTAGGGTACTGACAGCTTACTATAGTATTTGTGAATGTAGGAGTTCCACTTACATAAAAGGATTTTGCTTCTTTGCTATAATGTATGGTAGTACGTATGGCAGTAGGGGGTCATAATTTCTACCCTTGGCTTATACTCGGATGGACTTATACTCGAGTATAGTCGTTTTACTTAACTGACATTACAGTACATGTCCTATAAATGTTACCATTGTTGATGTCCATGTTCTCAAGTCTACCATTAAAAAGAACCTGTGCTCATTTCATCTAAATGTCAGGTGTGCCAGAAGGAAACAATTTTTATTCAGAAAAAAAATCAAGGAAAGACTTAAGTTCTGGTTATGCTCTGAATAAATGAGGCACCATTATTTCACAGTACAAAAAGAACATGACAAAAAGACAAACAAATATTATGTTGTAAATATAGTTTGTGCTGATTTCCTCACAAGCAAATGGCATATCTTCTAATATTAAATTAATATAGTGTATTATGTACTTTGTTTTATTTTATATACCGTTTAGATGAAGACTAAATATTGATATTGTCCATTTCATCGTAGGAGTCTATGAAAATATGGGTATATTCAGCGCATTCTTAGATGATTTAGGGCTAGGTCCCCACTATCAGACATGTATGATTTTTGCAATGCGTGATACTCCATGTGCACTGCTTTCCAGGTCATATCTGTGTTATTGACATGCATGAGATCCGCACAAAATGTTGTACATGCATGCAAACCAATAACGTACAGGAGTGCTTCACTTATAATGGGAACTGTCCGGTAGCATTGCATTAACAATGCGAATCAGACGCTTGAACAGAACGCAAATCACGCTCCGACATGCACAAGTGGGACCTAGCACATAGCAACCAGATATTTAAGGATAATTATTGTCCCCATTCTAGCATAGTAAACGGTCTCTTCCCTCCATGCAATCAATCATGGCTATGACTGCTGACATAACATCCAATGATTTACAACTGTTTCCCCTGCTGCCTCCTCTGTAAAATGCTGTCAAAACTTAAAGGGTATGTCCACACAGAAATCTCAAATAACATTTTTTATAGAAATATAGTGCCAATCCCCACAACCCTTTTTCTACCTTTCTTCTTTAAAAGAAATCTGTTCTTTTCCTTTGCAGCAGCTTCTAAATCTTGCACTTTTTCCTGGGTGCTTGTTGAGGCTGTCCCTCAAGCCTCTCATTGGCATGCATGCCGGTCCCCCCATGGACTCTGTACTGTCTAATGTATACAGCCTCTCATCTCCACAGATCGAGCAAGTAGAGACAAAGGAGAGGGATACAAGCTCCTTAGGCTGTTACACGCTGCTCATTCATTGCTGTCCCGAAGTGGGTTCAGGCTTGTCCAACTACGCTATTGGCATTATCCACAATCGGTGAACGTGCATCGAGATGTTAACAAGTGGGCTTACTGTATTGGAGGGGACAGACACTATTCTAATCGTGGGTGGTATAACTTTGCAAATAAAACCACAGTCATACGACTGGCTTTCTCAATTCAGAATGACTTGTACAAGAATCTGTGGCAATTATGTACCCTGGAAAATCCCAATTAGCATATCACAGCCAAGTTTTAATGGCGGGATTGGATAGTGGCTAAGATATGCTAATTGGGATTTTCCAGGGTACATAATTGCCACAGATTCTTGTACAAGTCATTCTGAATTGAGAAAGCCAGTCTATTGACTAGCAAAACGTCTTCAAGAACTAAACTTCAAGTCCAGTTGATCTAATTGAATACAAGAGATACACCATGACCTGGATGAATGAGAACCTTCACAAGCAAAACCACACTATACACAATTGCAGTTCTTTCTGTTGGCAGCATGTTGTTTTGTTAGTGGCCATACCCTTTAATTTGTAAAGCTGAAACTATTATGATATTTTCAAAATACTTGAATATATGTATATAACCTTTCCAATTTCTTTACACATTCTTTAATATTTTTTATACATCACAACAGTGATATTTTACACTTCACCATTCTAAGACTTCTTTCACACAGCTGGAATGTATCCTTTAATGCCATAAAATACTAGCATAAACATTTTTGGATTTTAGTTCAAAATGAAAGTTGAGAAAACAGTCAACCTGCCTTTTTCTTAATTAAATTGCTTTTAGTGTATACCCATCTCTTTTATGCTGATCTTGCAATATATGTGTGGGGAGCCAGGCAGTTAAATTATTTTACAACTGTGGGGAAGGGCTGGGCTGCTTTCCTACTGTGAAATAGGTAATCCAGAAACCCATTGTTTAATTGGCTGCTATCACAAATAGAAAATGCGATATGCTGCACAAATATTATAAAGGGGCTTGGGAACTGATGTCCCCAGTTATCTATTCTCTCAAAGACTTAGAAGAGCATCATGCAACATGGGTGCTACAATCATTAGGCTGTGTACGCACAAGCTCACATTTCAACCAAATCGTCCCCCGTGTCATATTTCGGTAGTTTGGGTAAAAAAGTTTTTTTAACTTTTTATTTTGATGAACTTTATACATCAGAATTGGCTGATAAATTTTGTTAGCATATTGATGACCACACAATTAGTTGCACCAAAATATCTGGTTTATTTCTTTCATTTGCTGCAGTCTGAAAAAGTTGAGTTGGCCCGTATGTTTCTTTTGAAATGTTTTTAAGTGGTTTCCCTTTACCATTAATTTAGCTTGAAGAGCCAAATTACTGTTCTATCTAGAGACACAAAATTCAGTAGAGTTGTGCAGGACACATGGGAGAAGTGTGCTATTACCTAGCTAAGGAATCTGTGGAAGCGTTACCACATGTTGTCAAATTTAGGGACATTTTTTCCCATTGACTATATTGGGTACAATCCTCAAATGTAGACATTTTAAGGTTTTAGGATCATGCTATCAAAACATTTTTATGGACATAAACACTCATATCTCCAACCCCCACACAGACACAGGTACACACACCTACTGACCTACCTTTCCATGGCAGCTGTACATATAGTCAAAGAAAAAATTTTGATCAATCATCAAAGAAAGTTATAATGAAAAGACTGGATTTGTCTGGTATTCACAATGTATGGCCACCTTAAGAGTAGAAGAAAATAAAGTTTGATCTTCAGGTTAGAAAATGTTTCTTTATAGCTTGAACAGTAAAATTGTCTCCCAGCAGATGTGGTACAGTTCATTTGATAGTTTCAAGAGAGGGCTGGATACATTTCTAAAACTGAAAAATAATGAAATGTATGATATTGAGGAGGGGAGGGTTGGAACAGAGAAGACTCTCAGTCTAATGGGACCCAAATACCTATTATAAAGCTATTGTATTAACACTGTGACTAAATGTTTATATGTAAAATATTGATTCAAATGGGGCAGAAAATGCCCAATGCTTGATGAGAACTGGAGGGATTCTACTGAAATGCAGCAAAGATATGTTGTATTTAAAGCAAATATGTTATTATACTGCAATAAGAAATATGCAGATGACCATGTTTTGTTAATGTTATGTGATTATTTTTTTTTAAATAAAATCCTTCCTCAGGAGTGAATTTAAAAAATAAAATAATGAAAGTTACTGGTAATACATATACCTGATCCAGGGTTCTTTCCGATTGCCATGTGGAGTGTGGAAGAAATTCCCCCTTCCCTTCATTATGTTTTTTTTTTTTTTCCTTGCCTTTCTCTGGATCCACAGTTAGGCAGGGGTCATGGGTCAGCTAAAAAGGTTGTTTTTATTTAACCTTTAATACCATGTTACATGGTAACACGACAGCCGTTTATTAACAGGTGGATCACTTCCCTCTCTCTAACATAATTTAGTTCCATTAACAGTGCATGACCTCTGTGCTCCTGGCTTTCAAATGGAGGTAGTTAGGTGGCACTGCCTATAGTAGCTGGATGATGTCTGTTTCCCAGCCCTTAAAATGCTCGTACTGGTATAAGAGAATAAGAGTTGGACGGTTCCAACACAATAGGAAACAATATCATTTTGAATATGAAGTATATAATAGTAACAAATTGTAATAAGTAAAATAATGTTAGCTTAAAGGGTATGTCCACCCCTAAAATACACTTTTAATATTCTTGCTCCCCCATGTCCCCCAGCCCCAACCGCATGTTTGTTTTTTTCAAAAAGCTCCCCAAACTCTTACTTACCTCCCCTCGATCCTCCGCCGCACTGCCGCCCCTCTGCTTGCGAGAATGCAAGCAGAGGGGGGGGACCGGCAGTCGCGTCTGTGATTGGCTGAGCGGCAGCCAATACGGACGCGGCTGCCGGTCATTCAGTGCAGCGGAGGAAAGCGGAGAGGTAAGTAAGAGTTTGGAGCTTTTGAAAAAAACAAACATGCGGTGGGGCTGGGGGACATGGGGGAGCAGCATAAAGGGGGTTTAACGCTAGGGGGAGGGATAGTAGAACGGGAGGGAGAGGAGGGAGAGGGAGGGAGGAGGGGGGGAGGGGGGAGAAGGGCTGCAGTGTGCATGGCAAATATCTACCGGAGGCTAGATAGCAGGCAGAGACCGCTATCCTCCTGGTGGTTAGTTTTGAGATTTTGGGGGGGGGGTTTACAGGAGAACCCTATGGAGCTGGGATGTGAGGTAAGGATTAAACTACACTACATGGTGGGGCCAGTAGTTGGGGGGATTATAGTTTTGGGGGTGGACATGCCCTTTAAATAAATATTTGGTATAAATGTTGTTAAATAATGTGTACATTTGATTGTAAAGAAATTTACCCACTGTCTCTATAAATTGGTACCATTTTCTCTATACCTGTTCTATCATTTTGTCTCTTTCTGCAGAGGAAACACGGAACATATTAATTAGCTGTTTATCTTGCTTGCAAAGCGGTGATCCTAAAAATGCTGTGGAGCTGCAAGCCAATTGTTGGGTTCAGGTAAGTTAGTTTCACATAATGATTTTATTTGTTACTAAAGCTTCCCTTTTAAATTACAGTTAAATGTACACCGTTTATAAATCAGAACCCTCGATTTCAGACTTATTGTGCCAGAATCATGTGGACGTGCGTTTCCAAATGCTACACTGAATAATAACAGACTAAAGTATAGCGTTTTAGTTAATGACACCAGTCAGAAAGCGTGCTGTGGTTTGGTCAGCCAGCAGGTCATGAATAATAATCAGGGGGCTTGCTTACTAATAAAGCACATGCCCCTCTGCTCTAGGACCCAAATAACAAAATTATTTTCTTATAGTGAATACAGAGGGGGGAAAATGGTTAAGCAAATTAGCATTTTTGGCATCCTTTATAACCATCTCAGCCCCATTATTTAATGGTCCCACGTTCTCGGTCCTCATCTTTTTAATATTGCTATATTTTTTGCTATATTTTTTTTTTTAAATTTTTAAATTTGGGGGTTAAACTTGCTTTGTTCTGCTATCAGTGTTTCATTTTTTATTTCAGCTAGTTTAATGGCTATCTTGCAATTCTTATTACAGCTTTTATACTCCCTTCACTGTTTGGTTCCCTCCGATTTTAAAATTTTAAAAGCCTTTTTCTTTTATTCCATTTCCCTTTTTAAGCCAGGCAGGAGAGGACCTCGTTTTTTTTACACTTGTTCCCTAAAGGTATAAATTTAGAAATGTAATAGTTTAATATCCCTTTTAAAACGGTCCACTTCTGCTTAATATCTTTATCTAGGAACAAATCCCCCCAGTCTATGAGCAGGAGTGATTCCTTTAACAACATAAAATTAGCTTTCCTAAAGTTAAAAGTTTTTGTTAACCCAGTGCACTTTTGTTTTTTGCAACCTATATTAAATGACACTATATCATGATCACTATTCCCTAAGCTTCCCATTACCTTACTCCCAATCACCTTCCTGGAATCCTCAACAAATACTATTCCAGGTGGAGGTACGCCATTACATATACAACAATATAAAATTTGGCAAGAAAAGAACAAACTACTCCAACTACAAGGTCCCTTTGAAACATGAAACCATTCTCATTTGCAAGCACAGGCATGTGGGAGCGGAGAAATGTCCATTATAATTATGCAGAATAATGAAATTATTTATTATGAAAATACAGTGCAACTCCCTAATTCATACTTATTTAGATATTGGCAACTTCAACGCTGTATATGTGTGGAATTTAGCTCCATGGGTGTATTGATAAGTCGACATCCTATAATCCAACTAATAAAGAATAGAGGAGAGAGACAATCGGTATTTCTAATATACAAATATATATATATGTTTTGCTCCAACCAATCAAAACCAACAATATTAGCTAAATGGTCCCAATATATACAAGAAATTGGAGAGGAACACTGGGACGAGCTAGTGAGCTCCCATATTCAAGCTACTTAATCAGTTAATAATAAACTATTTCAGTTCAACATAATGCACCAGACGTACCTGACACCAACGTATGTCCCATATGTCCCCCAGAAACTCACCTGAATGCCCTAGATGTCGGACAGATTTTTGGCATCTTGCTTGGACATGCCCTTTGATACAAGACTACTGGACCCAAATTATAAATATACTAGCACGAATTCTGCAACACCCCATACTGGTTGATCCAGCGTTGTGCCTACTTGGGTTAAAAATAGAGGACAATTGGCCCAGAAACCAAGTGGTGTTTTTGAAGGAGACCTTATTTTATGCAAGGAAGGTGTTAATACTAAACTGGATGACATCAAGTGTAATAAACACCAAACAATGGGAATCCTTGGGAACATCCAGTACAGCCTTTAAAAGAATTATCTACAAAGGTCAGGGGAACTTAGATAAATACAACAAGATATGGGGAGTGGGGTTTGATTAAATAGGTGCCCCAAACATCGAACCTGTGATATGATTCTGAGAATACACAATAACAACTCAGACAATACACACCTGATATTAGACCAAAGTGGTGACTAAAGCTGGGTACACACAGTAACAATAAAGCCCCGATACCGTCGGATCCGACGGTATCGGGGCTTTATCGTTATGTGTGTACGCTCGTTTCCCTAACGAGCGTGCGTCCGCCAATCGATTGGGTTGGCCGAAAATTTCCATCGGCCGCGCTAGACTCCCTATAGAGGAGTCTAGCGCGGCCGATGGAAACACACAGTCCCGAGCGTTCTCCCTATGATATTCATAGGGAGAATGCTCGGGACTGTGTGTATGCAGATCTTTGAAAGATGGCAGACAGGATCTTGCAGATCCTGTCTGTCATCTTTCAGAAATCTGGACTGTGTGTACCTAGCTTTAATAAATACAGTAATAAATTATTTAACACCACTTACTTAAAATTTCAACAGACTCTCCCAGTTAATAGTTAAATACAATCTGTATGTAATGTAAAAGTAATAACACATATTACTGCAATTGTTATTTAATTGTACAATGCATATTATGTCAAATTGTTACTTTAAAAAGTTTATTATAAACTATAAATTCACAGTTTAAAAAAACCAAAAAAAAGCTTCCCATTACTTTCATCTCCAAAATGAGCTCAGGATTATTAGATATCACCAGATCCAACAACACATCCTGTCTAGTCTTTATATTTTCCTCAAGCACAGTTGCACTTTATCACCTGAAGAAGGCGGTATCCCCCCGAAACGTTGTGACGTGAATATGTGTGGTTCATAATAAAAATTTCTTTATGATTTGGAGTGCGACCCTCAGCTACTCTTTTTTCCTGCGAAGCCACTGGTTCCTAAGGGAAGAACCTACAGAGGCGTCTGCACCCACAGTTGGGTAGAGTGCACCTCCACCATTGTTTATCCTAGTAGGAACTTCTACCATCTTTGAAAGAAAATGCTCATAAAGAAAATTTAAGAACGTGATACCTTTTGAGGTGCTGGCAGTTCCCTTACTCCAATCTATGCTAGGGTAATTGAAATTCCCCATAACCAGAACATGCCACCTACCAGCAGCCTTCACCAACTGCATATGGAGATTTGTTTCCACATCCTCGCTGTATGGAAAAACTCTGTATAACCATTGTTATTCTTCCTACTTTTCTTAATTGACTGCTGACTGATAACCAATTGTGATGGTCTGTTTAATAACTCTGTAACCAATCACCTTTGTTGGTTTTCATGAACCCTGACACCTTTAAGTCAAATTGTTTTTAAAGTATGCATTACATAAGCATTTTATAGTTAAAGGAGAACTAAAGGCTAAATATAAAAAATCTTGGAAGCCATAATTTGCCAATCCTGCCTGCAGAACTTGTCTTTCCTTAAGCTGTAGCTTGAGGGACTAAATATAGGATTTTACAACCAGACACCATATTTCTATTAAAGATTATGTCAAGTGATTTTTAAAATTTTTCTTTTATCTGTTTTATATGAGAAAGAACTTACCGCAGATCGATCCATCGCCGATGACATCCCCGACGCCAATGACATTCTCCATTTCATCCCCAGTCCTTTGCATTGTGCACGCATGTGCACACAGTTCAAAGGACCGTGTATGCGTCAGAGACTGTCAGAGAAGCCTGCGCTGAAGCGATCCGCAGTAAGTTCTTCCTCCTCTTCTGCAAGTTTTACTGAAGAATAGTAGGTAAGACATAGCTCATTTACCTCCCGTTCTTCAGGTAAACAGATAAAACAAAGTTTAAAAAATCAGTGGACATACTCTTGAAACAATGCACATTATCAATTTGTTTCCTCTAAATGGACCTTTCTAAGATATATTCCATCTGATCCAAGTTCTTTAGGTGCAGCTTATCATGATGTTCAGTGGGCTTGCTAACAATCTAGAACAACTAAAGTTAACCTTAAAGACATTTATTTTTATTTTCTGCTGTTTTTCATTACAATCATGCTCAAGATGTTTTATTAGTTCAGCAGCTGCTGCTTTGTTCTTTTTTTTTTTTTTTTCTCTCTCGCTTTTTTTTCTTTTATTTTTAACAAGAATTTTAAAACCATTGCAGGAAGGAGGATTGAAATTGTAAATCCATTGGTCAATCAATATTGTACAATTTATGTAATCTTTTAACAAAGTGACATATGCATTTGCAGGGTTTTACTGTTCTCCCGGTGCATTCTTAAACCATGGTTTCAGGTTTTTTAAGACCCAAGTTAATGACTTTATAGCTCATTATTAGATGAGGGGCTAGGTAGGGGTACTTAAATAGACCAGTTAATTAGAAGATGACTGTGTAAGGGAGTATAGACTTTACATTATATACTCAAACACTCTTGTTTGCATCAGCTTTGTGAATCAATCTTAATATTGAATGGATTATGGCTAGAAATTGTAAGTCTTCTGTTCGTGAGCATTTGTGCACATTAAAAAAGTTCCCTATTATGGCCTAACGTTTTTTATGGAATTGCCACAACACATGAAACAGATTATGGGGAGACTGCAAATATAATAATTACAGCATGGAGCAGGCAGTACTGGCAGATACTAGAGCACAGAACTCTCTTTAATCATAGTGCTTTCCATAGTGGGTGGTCACAGTCTAAAAACTTGCAGTTTATTTGCTATTTCCTAACGGTAACAATGAAAACATAGCAATGTTCTGTGTTTTGTTTCTGCTTTAAAACCTACTTTTTAAAGTAAATAATATAAAAATATAAAATGCTTACTTTTGTTTTTATCAAGATTTAGTTTTCCTAAATTTAAAGTCAAAGAAAAATAATTTTATTATTTGTTTGGCATATCACATGGGTTAAACTCCCATATACAAATCAAATTTTCCATTTTACTTTTTGGCATGGTTGTACCAACCATTTAACTTAGGGTTCCAAAAAAGGGCTGGTGGTAATTGGGGGTAGTCACTGTCTAGGTATGGGGAGGGATCAGTTGGACTTTCAGGGGAGGACAAGCAAGCAGCCAAATGGGATTTTGATAGGACAGAAAGAGAGTGGCTGGAAAAATAGTATCAACTATCCAGAGCAGGCAGATGGATAACCTGCTGGGAGAACAAATGAGAAAATCACATATTGTGGTAGGCTTAAGGTGGCCATACACATGTGATTTGTGCAGCATATGTACCGACAGATCACATTGGTATCAGTTGGCACACATGCTGTGGGAACCGCATACACATACCTGACCGATCCCCATACAAGGTATGGGAATCGTTTGGTCGTGTGGCCATACATGGTATGATCGTATCGGCTACCTTTACTAAAGTAAAGGGAGCCGATAACGTCCAACGGAAATCATCTTTCCCGTCAGTCAGGAAAATCATCTTTCCCGATCGACCGTAGTGCCGACTACGGTTGTTCGTCGGCACTCAAAAAGCCCATACACATGAACGATAATGGGTACATCCTGTCGTGGGCCAACAGTATTTACCAATTATCGTTTGTATGTATGGCCGCCTTTATCTTTACTTATAAAGGATATATTTTACTGCTCGACAAAATTATATAAAGAATAATAACCCCCCAAAACTACAATAGATACAAAGGAACCTCCCGCACCACCAGGTGCTTAAAAATGGATATATGCTGGGTCACGATAATATGAGCAGCAATACAGATGGGACAACTGAATAACTGAAGTATGTACCAGTCCAAAATGTTCTTATTAGAGGCCAAGCTCAAAATATAAGGTTACATAGTTTGTTTGGGTTGAAAACCCAGCATTCCTAAATACAGCTTCCTATACTCACCCATATTATGCCCCCATTACACAATCCAGAACAAGGATATAACCAATCGCACAGGGATGCAGTCAATGTATACTTGTATATCTAAGACTCCATTGTAGAACCAAGAACATTTTGTGTTGTTTAAGCTTAAATTGCTATTCCTTGTGTCTATAGTTTTTTGTTGATCCCTATGAGAGAAAAGTTTCTCTGGTACTTGACTGTAGGGTAATCATATTCCCTTGCAAATACCTGGGAAAACAAACACAAATTCTTCATTCCTCTTATCAGTTTGGTGACTCATCTGTGTACCCGTTCCATTTCTTTGATAACTTTTTCGTGGGCTGGCGCCCAAAAGTTACTCATTTGGAGTCTAACAAGCGCTCTATATTGAGGCTAAATTGCGCTTTCCTTTCTCAGTTCTATGCTCCTCCTTATTAAGTATTTTATTTGCTTTAGCAAATAATGCCTGCACTGCTTAGATTTACAGTCTATTGTACACAATAAATTTCTAGGTCTTACCTATTGAATCAACTCCTAAATCAATTACGGTATAACCACCTCCATGATGTTTTTTCCCAAATGCATAACTTTGCTTTTCTCAACATAAAACTCATTTACCATTTTGTAGTCCAATCCCAGCATCATGCACTGAGTCTGTATTCCTGTATACCCTGTAATTTTTTAACAGGATGCAGCATAGGCCCCTCAGAAACCCTGCTGACAACATTGGTGCAACTAAACTTTTTTCATTTATTGCCTCTTTGTTATTTTTCCTTTAGCAAGTTCTCCATTCAAGTATAAATAAGCAAGGTCAAGATAACAGTTCCTTAGTTTAATAACTAACCTTATAAGAACTGTATCAATTACTTTGCAAAATTCATTTAAGTTGTATCCATTGACCCACCAAGATCTAGATCAGATTGGTTTCCCAGGATCTGTCATTCAAAAACCATGTTGGGACCTTGTTAGAAGATTGTAATCTCAAATATATTCCTCTAAAGGGTAACTGTGGTCTCCATACAAGTGCCCCCAATTAAAAAGACTCTCCTACATTTAAAATTATTCCAGGACCAGGCTTTAATAAATGGGTTGTGCTTCCTGCTAACACAGTAACCTGTGACATCATCAGCACCATTAAAGCTCTGGCTTAAGAATGCCCACTTGCAAGCTGCATCATATGCCCCTCCCCCAAACTCCTTTATCATTTTAAAGGGTATCTATATTCTAAAAAATCGAATTTTCAAAAATTATACCTTTAAATACAGCAAGATCCCACTGCTTCAAAACTTTATTTCAGATTTTAAATCTGGGCTGTAGATCCTGAGAAATCATAATTTTGATCACAGCATTTACAGGGTATGACCTGTCACTCCAGGAGCAGAAATTGTAATATGTGACCCATTAATGACCTCTTACTAGGATATTTAGTTGCCTGCCAGAACACTTTCTGCAACAATTATTAGAATCAGCAGAGAAAAGAAGGCAGGGGGAGGTGTGTAAGCAGAGCAGGGTGATGGTGAGGCTGTGCAGAACTTGTGCTGCAGACACTAAAAGAGGGCAGTGAGTAAGGGAGGGTGAGGAGCACTCACTAAACACTAATAATTTATTAACAAAGCAAGCACAGATAAATATGTGAGTACAACCATTTTACTTCTCTCAAATTGTAGTTTCAGATAATGTAAAGTTGTTTCAGTGAGTATAGTGACCCTTTAAAGCTAGTCACATGCCTATGGTGTCCATAGGCACACAGGAAAGCACCACCTTTCTACTAACACTCTCTTTGATCACCTTCAGTCAGGCTTCCGTCTTAACCACTGGAACCTGCCCTCACTAAAGTGAACAAGGATCTAATAAAGGGCAAGTCCATCCCTAAAATGAAAACTTACATACAGGTAAATCACCCCCCAAAACCCTAAACGGTAATAGTTTGAAATGTGAAATACATAGTCTAACCTGAAATCCTGCACATTGTCCTGTTGCCCCTGTTTCTGCTTCCTGGTTCTTCCAGTTAGCAACTGTCAGTTATGGATTTGACAGTTGACATCACAGCCAATGACTGAATGTTAATCACCTCTCTGCCTTTTCTGAGCATGCCCAGGCTCAGTACAGGCTCTCAAAATTGCTCAGTTTCCATGAGGCATCCAGAAGCATAGCAGGCATACAGTAATGAATTCATGGGACAAAGTATGATATGTCAACATATTTTAAAGAGGCCATTCTTTCTAAAAGATGTTCTTATGAGGGTGGAGTTGTCCTTTAATGCTAAGTCTAAGGGCCGCTAATCTGTTCATTCTTTTTGACCTGTCTTCTGCTTTTGATACAGTTGATCACCCTACTTCTTCAGATTCTGGCCTCATTAGGTATCCAGGCTACTGCTCTTTCTTGGCTTTCTTCCGATGTCCCTAACAGGACATTTAGCATTTTCAAATCTAAAATTAGCTACACTCCTTGACCCCTTCCTTCAGGGGTACCTCAAAGCTTAGTAATTTTTTTCTCCATTTACACCTTGGACAACTCTGCCTTCATGTCCTCCTGCTTCCATAAACTGAACATGGGCAAGACTGAACTTGTCATTTCCCCCCCCTTCAGGATCTGTTCCCCTCCCAATGCTAACTATTATAATTAATGAGACACCAATATTCTCATCTCTTCATGATTGTTGCCTGAGAATAGCGCTTTCCTTTGAACCCCATGTCAACACATTTACCAACTTCTGTCAGCTTTAGCTTGAAAACATCTCCCACATTCATCCCTATCTCTCACGTGACACTACCAAAATTCGAGTAGTAACGTCGAGCACCTGAACAGTGAGTGTGGAAGAGACAGGAAGCGTGCGGCTGCCGGATTTATAGTTAGTGCGGCAGTCATTCAACTAGAACAAGGACTAAAGGCAAGTCCTCTCCTCTACTGGAGTGGTGGTGCTGGGAGCATGTTGGGAGTTGTAGTTTCCAAACATCTGGAGTGGCAAGGAATTAGGGGTTAGTGTGTGGGATTCCTCTCCATTTAAAGGGCAACTAATGCCTTATACAATACAGAATCAGGAGGATGGTGTCTATTGTTAAAGATTGCCTTCTGATTCGGTATTGTTTTGAGGCTTTAGTTGCCCTTTAAATGGACAGCAGAATTCCCATACAGTAATAGCAATACTGGATTTGGCTATTATGGTATGGGACTACTGTTTGGGAATTCTGCTGTCCATTTAAAGGGCAACTAAAGCCTCAAAACAATATAGAATAAGAAGGCAGCAGTGGTCATAATTTCTACCATAGACTTACTCGAGTCAATCAATTTTTACTCATTTTTCAGGTAAAAATTGGTCCCTTGACTTATACTCGGATTGACTCATATTCGAGTATATACGATAGGGGTTTAGTGGATTCCCACCGGATTAAAGGGTAGGTAAATACACAATTCAGTGGAATCATTCTACCTATCTCAAAAATTTTTAAAATATATATTGTACTACATCAGCATGTTTTTCATCGATTAGAATTCAGATAATAAGAGAGACCTCCCACTGAAGTTTAAGCCCTTCAGAATTCTGTTATCCATTTAGAATATCCAAAATGCTTCCCTCCTATTAAGCTGGTCTAGAATGTTCCTGCCCCTAATATTTTTACATATTTTCAATATGCTTCTACAACACATATTTATATCTCCCTAGGAACAATCTTGAAAGTGACGACCAATTGATTTTCTATCTCCATTCTACATGCTCCTTAAATGTTCTTGGATCCTCTCCTTCAAAGGGCGGATCGTTCATCCCACATATTGTTTGTTACATAAATAACATGTTATAAGGTAAACAACACTCTCACAGAGTTATTCAATAAAAGTTCTTATAGTTTAAAATGGTGCTAATTTTGCCCCAACCAATCAGATGTTAGCTTTCAAATGTTAAATAAGATCTGATTGGTTGGGGCAAAATTAGCACCATTTTAAACGATAAAAACTTTTATTGAATAACCCTGCTAGTGTTATATAAAATCCTTCATCTTGTACACCTTAATGGTTGTTGTCAATGTAAATCTTGGTGAGAGCAATCCACCTAACGTATTAGCTCTCCTAGCCACTATCCTAACTCCTGAGCCTCGAATAGCATTAAATCTCGATTTAATATATACTTATTTCTCAAAATCACCTGACATAGTTGATTAAACTGCAATATATTCAGTCACCAAGGGTAAGTTTTGTCTTTTCTTATCTTTCCGACATTCTATGTATTCACCTCCCTTCTTCAATATAACAAATCATGTCTATGAGTCATGTATTATATGTACTACCCTTGTATGCATTATTATACCATACTTACCTCCGCACTACTGTGTAACTACATCTCATAAATAAAGGTCTGGCACCTACCAAGGTGCTGTGCTGATGGGTAATAAATGGCACAATAATCTCCTCAAAAGTAGACTCCCAGATGCAATATCAGGGGGTCCAAAAAGACCCAAAATATAATCACACCGATCATAACCTAGAGAAAATAAGACATAACTATAGTGTATGTCAAATATACGCAAAGTTTATTAACCCTTCCCAAAACCTGTGCATCCCCTCATCTCAAACAAATCACAAATTAGATAAAAGCAGGGTATTCATAAAAGAGTCTCTAAAGCTAGGTACACACCTAGCGATTTTTCCTCCTGACCGACCGTTCGATACTTTCGATCGGTCAGCCAGGAGGAAGGACTGTCGGTCGTGGCAAAAACAGCCGCGTCCGACAGTTACCGCGACCGATCGTGCGGTCCATAGAGGGCCGCACGATCAGACGAGGTTTTCCACCATGTCCAATTCGGACGAACGATCGGTCGGACATGGCCGCATTCGGATGCGATAATTTAGGTCCAATCGACCAATACACTGAACTATGGGTTGATCGGAACGAAATATCTCATCGTGTGTACCCAGCTTAACAATAGAAGTCTCTAAAAGAAAGGAACTTGTTTTGCTTATCTTATTATCTTTTGGAACTGGCTTTTTACTTTCTGTTAACCTTTGTTAAAAATCAGTACTGCTCTGACCTGATGAGGGTATAGCCCTCGAAAGCTTGTCAGCTAAATAAAGTCCATAGAAAAAGTACTCTTATTATTTTTTTACATCTATTTATTGGACTAATACAGCACTACAATAATTTTCTATATCAAGAGTCACTGGCAGCCTCACTCTGTAACAATGTATCCACACACAGCTGTAATAATCATGATGCTGAAGTTTGCAAAGGAGAAATGACTGGACAGCCCTACTTTCTTTATTCTTGAGTGATGCTGAAGTTTGTCAGTTGTTTACTGAGTAGCAATCAATGTTATAATAATGCAACAGTTCAAACGGCTGTACACATGGTTATAAAATTGTCCGGGGCTGGTTAAATCAAAGGTACTCTTGACAATGGAATCATGTTTAAATGAACGTCTGGAGACTACTGGTCAATACGAAGTTCTTCACCCGCACATTCTGCGGGACTTACATACACAGACCTCTCCACAGACTATTGGCATGCGTGCCTCTACCGAGCATTCCATCCACGGTTTCAGCCTCGATAAATAATCACAGCACAATGTAGCGCTACACCTATTACCAGAACTTAGGAAGTGGTAACTGCGATATCTGGCAATATGTTAGTAACTCCGGCTCCTCTCCACAACTACCCTTGTATTTTACATGTTTGACTATAATTGGTCTACAAAAGATGTCGACGCTATATAAATCCATAATAATGATAATAATAATTTGTGACAACTTGCATGCTTTAAGTCAGCAGCACATTAATTTCAAGGGAACCAAGTTTTCATGCTCAATACAAGCATTATTACTCAGATGCCATTATGAAAATGTAAAAAAAAAAAAACATGGCTCTTGATGTTGTGAAAACTCCTGCATCTGAACCTTTTGTTCTCTTTACTTTATAATTAAAGAAATAGTTCAATCGAAAAGTGAACTTTTCCTTTAATGTATTGATTGAAGTCTGGGTGGTTAAGGAGCTATGCCTTACCTCCCGTTCTCCAATCAATATCTCAGAAGCCAGGGATGAAGGTAAGTTACAGGAAAAAATTATGAGGCCTGGAACCAAAAAAGCAATGTGCTAACAGTGCAATTTATTGGTACATAGTGTACCAATAAATTGCACTGTTAGCACATCGCTTTTTTGGTTTCTGTCCTCATCATTTTTTCCTGTATCATATTTTGTTCTCTGGACAGAAGCACTTGAGTATACTGGAACTGGCCTTGCCTGCAGTGTTGGGACACTTTGATTTTTGGATGAAGTATAACTCCTGTACCTCCTGGGCTTCAATCAATACATTAAAGGAAAAGTTTAACATTTGCAGTGAACTATTCCTTTAACAAATGGTGGAATTAAATAGCATTTTCACTATGTCTAGTTTAACTGAACTCTGAATATCATGCTTGAATAACTGAAGCTTCGTACTAGTGCTGAGCATAACTCACAGATGGAACTTTAGGGCCTGGAACATTTCCATGGAGAGTTTGTGTGGTCTTAGCCACAGAAGCTTCATAGAGAAAGTTTTCCTTTTCAGAGAGGTACAAGGAAATAAGCTGATATAGTAACAGAAGTGGCCTTTTCTCCTTTCTAGTATTTTTTGGCTCTCATCTGATTGCAACCTTAGTTCAATGTGGTTAACCAAAGACTTGAAAGAAACACAAAAAAACATCTAAGTCTCAGATCATCGGTTTCCTTAAAATGAGACCAAAAAGATATTTATTTTAATTACAGTGATTTCAATTTATTCTATATTATTATCCATTCTAGTTTATGGGCAGTTTTATATACTGCATTTGTGGTAGACATTTCTGTGTTTTTACACAACTCCATTTTTTGTGCTCTACAGACTGTTTCTTAGTAAAACTGTATGTAAGATAGTTATACATCTAACAAATCTTAATTGCTTGTTGAAGTTCAAATGTCCTCCTTGAACCTTTGCATGAAACAGTTGTTGGAAGTATGTCAAGAAAACCAACCCTGCCACCTACAGGTTTGTTTGACTTTATAAAAAAACAGCAGCAAACTGTTATTTACCCATCCACTAAACCAAATTTTTATTTACAGAGTTACATTTTATTTGCTCCACTTTTTTTTTAGAACTGGCCTTTGACAATTTGTTAATGTTGAATACATTATAAGCATCTTTTAATTATCGCAAAGAAGAGTCGAGGGTCGCACTCCAAAATCAATAAATTCTTTATATGGTGACCAACATCAAAAACGCAATGTTTTGGGGGTATTAGGCGACCCCTTCCTCAGGGGCACCTAATACCCCGAAACGTTGTGTTTTTGATGTTGGTCACCAAATAAAGAATTTATTGATTTTGGAGTGCGACCCTCGACTCTTCTTTGCAATTATTGGACTACTAGCAAAATACCCGCGCTTCGCAGCGGAGATGTATTCAAATTCAAAAACCTTTTTAGTAAGAAAGCAATAATGTATCAAGATTGCTGTAATCACTCGGCACTTGATATATAAAAGAAAGACAATTCAATAAGCTTTACGATAATGCAACACTCATTAACTTTAATTTAATATTATATTTTTTATTCAACTACGAAATTTTGGTGAAAATAACCCCCACCACCCCTCCCCGTCTGCCCCCAATACCCCCCACTATTCCTCTCTGTCCACCCTCCAAACCCTTCCCCTTACACCTCAGCCAGTCCCCGCACACACCCTGAAATTTTGGTAAAAATCGGTCCAGCCGTTAGTGTGCAGGAGTTCAAAATTCTATTCTCCCCCCCATTTACCCCCACCCTAAAAAAATATTTCGTTAACCTTTTACTGGTAAAGGAGTATATGGATACAAAATTTGGTTGAAATTGGACCAACCATATAGATTTGTATAGCTTGTAAGCTAGGTAACCATAAGTCTGTGCAATGTCAGATACTCACCGTTACAGGTGGAATTTCGAAACGAAACCTGCTTAACTTTTGTAAGTAATGTGCAATGAATGGGCCTGCCAAATTTAAGCCGTCTGCCTCCACGGCAAGTTGGAGAATTAGTGATGAGTGAGTGAGGGCTTTGCCTTTTATTAGTATAGATTATCCATGGAGGTTGGATATCGGAGGAGTGAGCACCCACAGGTTAGATAGAGTGCATTGGGCCTTGTTTGCTATTTGTATCTTTTAATTATCCCCCACATTTTAAATTGTTAAAAAAAATTCAAAGGAACAATTCAATTTAGCAGGACAATTTGAATTTGTAATATTTCCATTTAAGAACTTACAGATCCTTTTTCTCAGTGCTGGAAACAAAAAAATATATTTGAGAATTTTTGCTAGATCCCTTATTCCTCTTTTCTTATTCAGGTTTCTAGTATAGACTATCGAGAGAACATGAATGAAGAATATATATAAAATTGTTCTTACCCTATTCACTGCCTCTTTACCCATATATGCTATATAGATGTCTCCACACTAAAATGGAAGTCCCTGAGCTCTTTTTTTTTTTTTTTTTTTAATAAAGACACTGTTCAGCCTATTTAAATAACTTAACCATAAAATGTTGCTTTATGTAACAGTCTAAATGTAAAGCAGCATTTTTATATTAAGGATCAATTGTATATCTATTGTTTGTTTGGGTTACCATCATATTAATCTATGTCTTACATCCTAGGGCTGATAGTTTTACATTTAGTTATAGTGTGCTAACTAGATTTGTCTAGTATATGTTTTTATTTTGGCCATTTGCCATTTAAAACAATAATATTAAGTGTGCAGGGTCATGCAAATCATCTTAGGAACCATTAATCAAGTATATTTTTCCTAACATTCCATACCGTAAAATGATTAATATAACCTCATAGCAGGGGGCAACCACAGGATTTCCAAAGGAGGGATTCCTTAAACGGTTATCATTCACAACTGTGAGCCCAATGCACCACCAACATTTTAGACAAACCCTATTTTAAGGGTTATACCCATATTAAATGATATTATGAAATTAGAAATCACCAAGGAGTTCCATGACTATATAAAAGATGTAGGTATGCATATAAATTTTTCTGTCCTTTGTTACAGCTGCAAAGCTCATTATAATAAAATAAACAGTCAAACAAATTATTGTTCCTTTCCATCCCTGTACACATACAGGGTTATTCAATAAAAGTTCTTATTGTTTAAAATGGTGCTAATTTTGCCCCAACCAATCAGATCTTATTTAACATTTGAAAGCTAACATCTGATTGGTTGGGGCAAAATTAGCACCATTTTAAACAATAAGAACTTTTATTGAATCTCCCTAATAGTGCGTAAGCTTAGTGGTCCAGGCTGAGGGCAGTAGATGTATTAAAGGGGTTAATTTATATTTAACCAGGACAATAAGCATGAGGATTATAAATGCTCGTTTCTGCTACCACGTGATCTCTATTATTGTCTATGTGATCAGTTTCACACCTGTCCCCAAACAACATTTAAAGGGTAACTGTGGTCTCCATTTAAAATAGCACTCTTGTACCTATAAAAAAAGCAAGAATGATGTTTCTAGCTTCTCTGGTTCTTAAGTTATAGGCTTTTAAATTTACATTCAGACAGGATAAACAAGGAAGTGTATGAAAGTCACATCATGTGCTGTGTAAGAAGCAGCCTCCATAGCTTAATACAGAGAACAAATATACAAAGAAAACAGGGAGAATAAATGGTATTACCAGCACCGCTGCCACCAATTTGTACCAGATCACTTCTTTATGAAATGATTATGGGTAGCATGGCACACAGTGGGTTACTCTGGTGGTCTGGCACAAAGCAGACAGTGCACATAAACAGGTTCCCACATAACGTGCAGCAGTCAGGGGTGTCCCTGTCCATGGTGCACCACTTTGAATATTGACCAGGCCTGTATATTGTGTGTCCTTGTAAGTTGGTGTACACGTATCTGTTGCCTCAGAGTTTGTATCCAATAAGGTAAATTGTCTGTCCAATAATTTGTCCCCCCAACAGGATCTTATACATGGGGTATGGGTCTTAAACACATCTTGTGTTGCAGTCCATATCACTCCATAGCACACTCCACAATCCACTCTCACTTTCTCTCCTCCTACCATAAAGAGCAGGGATGTCTTGTATTTTATTACTCACTGACACCACCTGCAGGCTGGAGGTGGTATATAAGGAGCCTTGGTGTATATGTCCATTACAATACACATCATATCCTGTAGCAGACAGAAACTTTTTTTGTTTATACTTCCTTTCATATGGAGCAGACCCAGGGATGTAGTTTAAGCTGCCATTTGACCATTCCATTTTAAAATAGGGATCTCAGCTCTGTAAGTAAGTTTATGTATTTTGTATATTTTGTGTTGTACCAAATATAAGTCAGAGCTATACTTTATATACATTTACTGATGGTCATTTAAATGGTAACAGTGAGATAGTACACACATACATATACACCTTTCCTATGTGTCCTATCCTATCCTATCCTATACCCCCCACCACATTGGTAGCTCCTAAAAACTCATGCAATCTCCTATGGAGATATAAATATATTTATATAATATAAGGGATATGTATGTATTTTTTGTTGACTATTCTCATTCTCACAATGCAAATAATTTTACAATTTTCCACCAGATGGCAGTAAAGTAGTCTTTTACTTTAGTGTGTTTAAATCTGCACATAAGCACACGTTACTTTCTAGCCCAGATTTAAGTGCGTGAAAGACATAATTTATGAGCAAAACATAAATGACTCATTTACCCACAGACGGTTGCCTAAAATATTGTCATGCTAACCTTTGACATAGGTAAGTGCAACTTTAAGAAAGTGGTGGCGGCGGGTTCTGGGAGCAACCATTGCAGCCAGAACAATGCTATTCAATATCAGGTTAGCATGGCTTTTGTGGAAAATCCAACACCAGTCTTCAGAATGATGTTATATTTTCAATAAAAAGGCCGATTTACAGTGAGCCTTTAATACTATACTGAATCAGCACAAGTAGCTCTGCTCATATTGAGCGGCTATTAGGAAATTAGTTTGAAAGTTTTTCCCTGCAATTTTTTTCCCCAAGTATAATATTGTTTCTCCTCCTGTGCAGATTGTAGATTATATTTTGTGTGCTGTACACTACATTATTTACATTCACACAGATTTTTGTGTGTGCACTATTTTAACCTTAGTGTACAGGCCTGCTGATTTGTGGGCACACACGCCAGCAAACTATTTGTTTGTAGAGCAGCCAAAAAATAATCCAAAATTAGTAGTTTTTAACACAAGTCTACCCAGTATTTTTGTATTTTTATATTTTATATATTTGAACCAGTGTGTCATTACTGGCCAGGCTAGTGAAATACATGACATGTGTAAGCAGTGGGCCATTCAGTGGAGAAATTGCTCTGCTATATGTAGGAGAGTTAAAGGTTTTTTTTCTCTGTAAGGGAATTTTGGCCTACTGAAATTAAGTATACAAATTGGCAAATTATTTGGTTTTGGACTAAATTTTAAAAAAGTCTGGATTTCCTTTAAACTGTGAGTGTAAGACAAGTAATGGAGAGGTGATGTGAGTGAGAAAGGCCGGAAATGGTTTTTAGATGTAAAGGGTATTTTATTGGCAGATAAATGGGTAAAATCAGAACATTGTTTATTTATGTTTAAATGTGGCTTCATGGCGGAGTTTTGGGGTTATTTCCCAAGGGGTAGTTACAAAAGAACATACTTTGTGGTGCAGCAGTTTGGATAAGCCATACATCACCATGCGATCCTTATGTCAGCCCCTTGGTAAACTTGATACCAGCTAATATATGACAAATTAAGGATTTCTTTGTGTAGCACTTTTGGTTGATTTGTAGAAACACTGATTAGCCCATGTGCTTTTCCACAGCCAGCTGTGTCCTTTACAGAAATTAAAGGAAATGCCCACTCTTAAAACAAAAACCTTTTTCAAGCTAATCCAATATCACCACAATATTCATTCGGTCAAACAAACCTTTTAAAGATTTATCTGGGTTAATAGTTCTCATAGACTTAACTATTCAACCCTAGTAGAAATCAAAGCAAGGGGAGGTATGGGCTTACCAGATATTCGCCTCTAGCACGAAGCAAAACAATTGAAACACGTATTAGACTGGATTTACCACAAAAATAAATTATGGGTTTAAGTTGCCGGTGATGAATCCAAAACCCCTTTTAAATCTCTACTCGTATTAGTACGAACAGATAGACCACCACCTCTGAACTCCCTTCCTTACACCACCTCAATCTTTCATCTTTGAGACAAAAAGTTCTCAATATTACATCTCACAATACAACCTTGACTTTGCACAGCAAAAAGTTCCAACCAGGCCTCAATGTTCTCAATGACTTTTTTTATAAATGCATTATGGAAAAATAACCAATTTATAAGTAGAGATGTGCAAAATTGTGAAAATCTGTTCTGCCTGCCGATTTGTGGATTTTTTCAAAGATTCACGGCAGTCAATGGGAGAAAAGAATCTGCACATGTCTGACATGAATATTAGGTAAAATATCAATGGTAACTTACTGTAAATGGTTCTGGGACCTGGGAAATGATCCGGGGAACACATCCCTGCGGGAAGAGCAGACAAAAAACAGAAGTAGGGCACACGCGCGCTACTTCTGGTTTTCCACAGGCCGTTTTCGACAATCCTCAAACGTTTGAGGATTCTCGAATTCTCGAAAGTCCTGCGGCTCAACCCAGGATCCCCTTAGATGACCATTGTGTCCCTTGTAAAAACTGGGACCCCCTTCCCAGCACCTAGAAGTGCGCTAGCCGCACTGACAGGTGCCTTTGTTGGGGGTCCTGGTTTCTAAACCAGGACCCCCATTGGCTCTTAGAAGAGCCCTTGTGGCATGTCTTCTTTCTTACCAGCCGGCGGCACCAACTCCGCTGATGTTGCTGACACTGGGCGATGCCACTGCGGCTGCCATCTCCTGTGTTTGTCTTCAGTAACAGACAGAACTTCTCTAACTAAATGAACCCTTCCTTTACCAGGTCAGTAGTATGTACAGAAATGATGGGAGAGGGGTGCACTGCCTGTTACTAAACACTCACACAAACAACTAATGTTTCCTCCCTGCAGACGTGACAGTCCCCCTCTAACTGGTTATGGCAGTGTTATCTTGGTGGGAGGGGGTTGGCTGTCCCCCTGTACCTGATTATGGCAGTGTTAACTTGGAGTGAGGAAGTTGGCTGTCCCGCTATTTCTGGTTATGGCAGTGTTACCTTAGTGTGAGGGGGTTGGCTGTCCCCCTGTACCTGGTTATTGCAGTGTTACCTTGGTGTGAGGGGGTTGGTTGTTGCCCTGTCCATGGTTATGGCAGTGTTACCTTGGTGTGAGGGAGTTGGCTGTCCCCCTGTAGCTTGTTATGGTAGTGTTACCTTGGTGTGAGGGGGTTGGCTGCCCTCCTGTACCTGGTTATGGCAGTGTATCTAGGATTGACCAGTCAGTTTGGGCATCTTGTATTGACCAGTCAATGTAGGTATCCTATAATAGTCACTGTGGGCATCTTATATTGACGATGACCAGTCACTGTTTGCATAATTTACCAGTCTCACTGTAGGCATAATTGCATTTACCAGTATCTGCTAGGGGGTACTCTGGCATATATATGGCCTATATATGTCAGCCCTCCAGTTTCCCAGCCACTGTTAGGTCAGCCCTCCAGTTCACCAGACAGTTAGATCAGCCCTCTAGTTCACCCGACACTGTTAGGTCGGCCCTCCAGTTCACCAGACACTGTTAAGTCAAAACTGGCTGGCGAACTGGAGGTCTGACCTAACAGTATCTGATGAACTGAAGGGTTGACCTTAAAGTGTCTGGTGATCTCAAAGGCTAACCTAACAGTGTCTGTGAACTGGAGGACTGTAAGGTTCAGCAGCCACTGTTAGCACAGCCCTCCAGTTCACCAGCCAATGTCAAGTCAGACCTCCAATTCACAAGCCAGTTTTCCCATCATACCCACCTCCACAAGCCACATTTAATTTTTTATCTGGAGTCGTACAACATTAATAAATGAGCAGTGAGGTGTGTACAGTATGTACAAAAATATACAGTACGTACATAAATACAGGAGTAAACTTTATTTGTGCTTTAGGAGAACTTAATGAGGCATTGCCTTTATTAAAGGGAAGTTGATTGGTTGATGATTCAAATATTATGCTCAAAGGGGGGCCCAAAACTCACCATTTGACTAGTGCCCTATTTTCCCTTAATCCAGCCCTGTCCAGCCACCATGGTTTTTTTTGTTAAAAAAGCAGCAGAAATGTACTTATTTCTTCGTTCCCGGGCCTCTGTGTGCCGGAAGTTGCAAGCAGGGGGCCGGACTGGCAGCCATGTCTGTGATTGGCTGAGAGGCAGCCAATCACAGGCGTGGCTGCTGGCAATGCAGAGCGCCAGGGGAACGAAGCAATGTAAGAACATTTCTGCTGCTTTTTTAACCAAACGAACATGGCGGTTGGGGGTGGGCTAGGGGGTGCACTAAAGTACAGAAAAAGTTTTTTATAAGTAGAGCAGCAAGCAACAAAGGTAGATCTGGTGGATGGAGGGAAGGGAGTGGGAGAGGACTCCCCTGCGCATGCCAAAAAACTCTGAGGACTAGGAAGCAGCAGGGAGCGGATGACTCACAGACAGCTCCTACTCTTTACTTTTTGGAACTTTGAACAGGCACTGCAGGAGTACCATACGGAGCTGAGAAGTAAGGTTTTTCAACACTACACAGTGGGGCCAGACTGGTAGTCTCCATTGTAGTGTTAGAAGGCAGGAATACCATATGAGGTAAAGTTAGTTGGGCTATAGTTAAAATCTAACAATCCATTTATGTATACTGTCGTATATGTAGTTCTGCACACACACACTTTTTTTTTTTTTACATTTTGTTGTTAAAATTTCTCTCCACAGAACCTACTGTGCCATCTATTTTCATCATCTGAAACATTCAGTCACACAGACTCTAAACCTGCTGACAACCTAGGATGCATAACTGCTGACTACCATGGAAAGCTTTTAAAAAATGTAAGATTAGCATCTTCAGGAATTTATGTTTTTGTATGTCTAGACTTACATAGATGTGTGTTGTGTGCAGTGCACCAAGGCATAGAATTGGCTTAAATTGCCATTCCACATATGCGTTTTTATATGTTTGATTCTGAATGCATCCTTGATTATTAAAGGAATAGTTCACTTCCTTTAATGCATTGATTGAAGTCTGGGAGGTTAAGGAGTTATGCCTTACCCCCCGTTGTTCAATCAATTTCTGGAGCAAGGAATGAAGATAGAAGAAACTTACCTTTAGCGCGATCCACACTAAGAGGTCCCGAACCGGTCGGAGATTTCAGTGTGACAGCAGAGAATCGCACAAAAGATAAGTTTCCTCTATCATCGTTCTTGACTCCACAGACATTTATTACAGGACAGGAGGTAAGAAATAGCTCCTTAACCTCACGGTCTTCAATCCATGCATTAAAGGAATAGTTCACTTTTCCAGATTTTTATACTGTAACTCCACTGCATCTGGGAAAGATTGAAGGGAAAGGTAACAATAGTAATTCTAAGGAGCGTTATATACATGCAGATTTCTATTATAATGTAGAAAATAACTTTTATTTGTGTAGTATTCACTCTGCAGAGATTTTATTTATAATCTGAATCGCGATGGCAGGAATAAAGATTTCAGATATAAGCTAATCCCATTTACTAGCGTATTATCTAAAGGTCCATACACGTGTTCAATATGACGGACGATGCAAGACACCCGCGCAATAAACGGCTGTTATGGACGAGGCTTTATAATCTATTGGCATTCTAGAGAGAAATCCTATATAATAACCGAGAGGTGTAAATCATATGGGTCACAGACGCATTCGCTTGAGCACTGCTTCGTCAACTCTCCTCCCACTGTCCGTGTGCCGTTGGAGAAGCTGATCCTTACTTGTGCGAGACACCACAATGCTGTTTCCAGGAGGGGGGCAGAGAGAGGAAGAGAGAGATTGAGAGAGGAGGGAGAGAAAGAGAGAAAGCAGCAGGAGAGTGTGAAGGGAGGGGGGGGGAAAGGAGAGAAGGAAAGGGGGGGGGCATAAGGGAAATGGGGGAAGGGAAGGGAAAGGGGGGGGGGAGAGAGATCAAATGGAAAGTGGGGGGAGAGGTCTTTAAATGCAGGGTTGAACAATTCTTTAAAGAATCTGGGGTTTTCGAATTACCACTGAAAATCATGGGTTTTGTACCGTTAGAAGCTGTTATTGTTTTATGGCTATTACCTTTTATTTGTGTTTTGATGTAGTGGTAGAGAATATATTTATAGAATTAATATAGTTTACATTTAAATAGTTTGATTTAAGTTACTTGTCTTTGATGTTGCTTTTTTTTTATTTTTTTTTTTAGATCATCTCATTATGGATTAAACAGATAAAAAATCGGAAGCCTGAGGACCAGGATTGTAGAAATAAGTATGAACCTTTTCAATAATTGTCTATCTATGATATGAGAAAATATATATTTAAGGAAGAAGAGAGAGTCATCACTCATTAGATGTGTATAAAACTTCAAAAAAAATTCTGTAAAATCAATGGCATTAAGTCAAACTGTGTAATTTTTTTATCACATGGGGAGGAGGAGGGGGCATGATAGTCACTTCTTCAGAAGCTGGATTCTCACCCTGCACAATCCTTAAAAACATCCCGATTGGTGTATATAGGGAGGGGCGTACATTAAAAACCTTTTTAATTTAACCCTCACTTGTTTTGAGACCACAGTGGCCTTTTATGTTCCAGAGGGTAAAAAACTTTATTTTACATTCACTCTGTGTTGTCATTGTTAGAACTGATTGCTTATGTCTAAAACTGTTGTCAGTCTGTAAACTCCAGGCAGTAGTGCTTGACATTTTTAGTTGTCTTGACAGTGAATGCCCAATTTATGGAATAATGAGAATATAAATCTGATAGAATATAATCATTCTGTACGGAATGATTAAAAAAATTCTAGATCTAGTTTGTACATTAAATTAAACGGAATAATTTACTTAGTATAAGTTTTAAAATAAGAATATTCTTTTTACATTTTTAATAAGACTATTAGAGATCACTTCTGAGTATGCAGTGTTGTATATTACTGTAGCTTTCTGGAGGCAATATAAGTGCCAGCCACTCAACAGTGTATATATTTTTAGTTTCCGTTCAATAGACTTTTGACAATTTAGGACAGTTGATTAAAGGGGAACTGTGGTCCAAAAATAACTAGGTAAATTGATAGGAATTGCTCTCCTGAGAATTTTACTTCCATTGTTTATTTTGCATAGTTTTAGAGATACTGTAGTTACATTTTTGTGTGTGATATGGCAGCAACATCACCAGGTCCCCTGCACTTCCTGCTTCCTGCTCTGAAACCATGTGACAGTCACTCTGCCCTATGTCTCCTCCTGCCCTTGCAGCACCCCTGGTCCCTCCCACTCATGGGCCCCATGGCTCATCCTTTTCAGGCCCTCCCTGGCCCCTTCCCTTACAGCCCCATTTGGTCCCACCCACTTGCGGGTGCCGTGTCCATGCCCACTCGCAGGTGCCATGTCGCCGCCCACTTGCTGGTGCATTGGCCTGTCCACTTGCTGGTGCACTGGCCCTGACCACTCACGGGTGCTGTGTCCCTGCCCACTCACAGGTGCATTGGCCCCATCCACTTGCTGGTGCACTGGCCCCGACCACTCGCGGGTGCTGTGTCCCTGCCCACTCACAGGTGCATTGGCCCCACCCTGTCCTTACCTTCTCTGTGAGGATCTTCACACAGCAGGGAGGGGACTTCCTGTCTCCCTCACACACTGAAGTCTGAGGCTGTGCTTGCCAGCGGCAAGGTGGAGGAGCAGATTTAGGAATGTCACATGTCAGCCTCCCACCCATTAACTTTCTGGTCAGTAATTTCTTTATATCTTGGGCTGTGTAGCACGTAGAGAGGTGGTTAATCGCTTATTTTAAAGTGGCTGGCCTTTCATATACAATGAACTTGTATGGAGACCACAGTTCCGCTTTAAATAGAATTTGATTGGGCCTGTTAAAAAGTTTTTTTACAATCCCGTACATGGCTGCATTATCTTGAGCAGACTCAATATGAAATCTGCTCAGTATTGGTGGTGCAATGTGGTGTAGTATGATGCTTCCCTATTGGGTTTTAGTAGAGCAACTGCCCCTTGTTAGGGGGGTGAGTGTGCCCTATGAAAATTTTAGGTCAGTAAATAAATGTATATTTTTTTCAGCAGGCTTTTTGCAGAAGACATCCATGCATTATCCATTAGATGCATTCCGATTCTTATATTACCTGACATAATCCCTTTACTGGAGGCGCTTCTTTCCTATCATCATCCAGAACCAAAGGAAGTTCTTGATGGTCTCTTTTTAGACAGTGTAAATGATGCTGTGTTAAGGTGAGTGTGACAACAAAGTATAGCATTTTAAAGTGTAGTAATCTTTACTCCAAAAATTTTTTGCAAATTTTTAAGAAGTGTACCTTTAGATAGAGCAAGATCCCACTACTTAAAAACCTTTTCAGATTTTAAATCTGAGCTGTAAATTCTGAGAAATCATCATTTGAAAACACAGCATTTACAGGGAAAGACCTGTCACAAATTATATGTGACCCATGTGTGACCTCTTTGCCTGCCTGACAGCACTCTTTGAGCAACATTTAAGGGAATCAGCAGAGCAAAGAAAAAAGGGGGGAGGGAGAAGATGTGTAAGCAGATCAGTGTCCATGGTTAGGCTGTGCAGAAGTCACAGACATTACAAGAAGGCAGTGAGTAAGGGAGGGTAGGGGGGGGGGAATAGGTATACACCCTAAACAATACTTTAATGACAAAGCAAGCACAGATAACTATTTGAGTACCACCATTTTACTTGTCTCAAATTGTAGTTTCAGAAAATGTAAAGTTGTTTTAGTGAGTATAGTGACCCTTTAATTGTACAAAACTCGACTGAAGTTTGGATTTTCTTAGACAGTATATCAAATGTATGCTCTGTCTAATCTTTTGTTTCAAATTCTGACATGGTTATCAGGTAAATGTTACAAACTTGCTTAATTTTAATTTAAATTGGGGGAGGGTGTAACAAATGGCAGAAGTAAGTAAGCTGTTGTTGGGGGGGGGGGGGGGTTCAGCTAATTTGGTAGTTATTGTACATTAACTGTCAGAAGGGCTTGTACAATTCAAAGTGGAGTAAAATTCTGTTTTAGTTTTGGGGTGTCTCCCTGTACAGGAAAAGTAAGGTAACCCTATATGTCTGTTGATATTGTATTCATAGGATTCTTGTGTTTGCCTGTAAAATTAAAGGGACATTAAACTGCTAAAATGCACACTTAAAAAACCTAGCAACCTTCCTATTCCTTAAAAACAGGAACTGACATAGGGCACACGCTCATCTGTGTCAGAAAGAGGGAAATGAGCAGTAAGCAGACATCTGCCCTTCCACGGCCATCTGTTTTCCTCATCACTAAATTTAAACACGGGAGGTAGGAGGGTGTGCCTTATTTGTTTACTTTCCTTACATTTTCTTTTAGTAAAAGAAAAAAATAAAGATTAATGTTATCACAGTTTATCAGCTTTATCAGTTTATCCACATCTAGTTTTACCATGTGCCAAATAAACATGACTTGTGTTTATAGTAGGCTTTTTAAATTGTTTTTATCAAAACAAAAATGTATCTATATTAAAGGAGAACTAAACCCAATTTTGTATACTCCTGAATCTGAAAATAACCCCCCTATAAACACCAATAAAATATAAAATGCCACTTTAGTAAACTCTCTTAAAGTAAATCAAAGCCTGTTAAGAACTGGATGAAGTATATGTATATATGTGCAGTGTCAGACCACACCTCCTGTCCTCAGTCACATGCTTCCTTACTTTATCTGTCCTGTAAAAGGATTGGCTAGAGATTATTAATGGGTGTGACCAACTGTAACAAGTTTGTGCCATAGCAAAGGACTGAGCATGTGCAGAACATAATGGTCGTTAACCAAACTGTCTGATACTAGAATGCTGAGAAATAAAGCACAAACCATATGTTATTTAGGTAAATTTCCCAGTGCCTGTATCAAAATGAGAGGTAAGACACGGATTACTGGTTTTATATCAAGATGTCCTGACTTCTGGTTCAGTTTTCTTCTGTGGCTTTAGTTGTCCTTTAAAGCCAGACATGGACCGTAATCACAGGTATGTATGCTTGTGAAGGTTCTCATTCATCAGGTCATGGTATATCTGTTGTATTCAATTAGATCAACTGGACTTGAAATGTAGTTCTTGAAGACGTTTCGCTAGTCATCCGACCTGGCTTTCTCAATTCAGAATGACTTTGTACAAAATCTGTGGCAATTATGTACCCTGGAAAATCCCAATTAGCATATCACAGCCAGGTGTTAAGGGTGTGATTAGATAGTGGCTAAGAGGTGTTATAGGAACGCCCAGAGTAAGGTGTTAAAACAGCATTGTACATGTGTATCTGTTGTACATGTGTATCTGTTGTATTCAATTAGATCAAGTCCAGTTGATCTAATTGAATACAACAGATACACAGGTATGTAGTTTTTTGCATGACAGTGAGCAGTGGTGTAACTGGGAATCACAGGGCCCCCCAGTGAAACTATGATGTGGCCCCTATCCCTGCTTCATCCACAGTGGTTTACTGGGAGGAGGCTATATCTGTCTTAGGAAAAATAAGAAGATGGGGCCCTTTTGGCTCCCAGCTCCCCTGTTCCCCTCTAGTTACGCCCCTGACAGTGAGAGGACTATGCTAGTCTCATAGGCTTACGTTTTGGTTTATTAAACATCTCCTTAGCTCAAATATAGGAATATGTGTACAAGTGGTAGAGTTGAGTAGAAGAGTCGGGATGTAACTGCAAAGGCTTCTGGGTTTTTTCTTTGTTTTAAAGGAGAACTAAACCCAATTTTTTATAGTTCAGAATCTGAAAACAACCCCCCTAAAAACAACAATGAGCTATAAAATACCACTTCAGTAAATTGTATTAAATTAAATGTAAGCCAGTTAAGAACTGGATAAAGTATCTTTGTGTATGTGCAGTGTCAGACCACACCTCCTGACCTCAGTCACATGCTTCCTTGCATCATCTATTTATCTATCCTGTAAAAGGATTGGCTAGAGATTATTAATGGGTGTGACCAACTGCAACAAGTTTCTGCCATAGCTAAGGACTGAGCATGTGCAGAACATAATGGTTGTTGACCAAACAGTGTGATACTAGAATTCTGTAAAGTAAAGCAAAAAACATATGTTATTTAGGTAAATTTCCCAATCCCTTGTATTAAAATGAGAGGTTAGACACAGATTACTGGTTATATATCAAGGGGGTTTGCCTTCTGGTTCAGTGTTGTTCTGTGGCTTTAGTTGCCCTTTAATTTGTCAACAGATCCACATGTTTTAGCTTAAAATCTCCTGTAATGTATGTTGCATTATAAAAGTACCATTGCCTTTTTGGGGTTTGTTTAGGTCTTTTGCTTTGTTTTGAATGTTGCCTTTCAAAATTACATTTGGTTTTTAATTTGTTTTCCCCCTTACAAATAAAGGAAGAAGATTTTACTGAGTGAATCAGCAGTACTAAGCTTGTGGCTTCGTCATTTGCCAAGCCTGGAAAAAGCTGTGCTGGATCTGATACAAAAACTAATTGCCATCTTTTACAAATCATTTAAAGAAATGGAGCAGGTTATAAATGATTCATTCTTGGTAAGAGATCTCAAAGAGCCACAAAGTATTTATTTTCCTGTAAAGAATCAAACTGTTGCATGATATAAAATGTAAGTTAATACAATTCCAGATTTCCCAGCACCTGCAAATAAAATGGCAACATAATTTATAATAATTGTAATAATAATTTATAATCTTATCTTACATCTCTGCTTCTTATGGTCCTCATGCAGTGCCTGTTCAAAGTCCAGAAAACTAAAGAGTAAGAGGTGTCTTCATGTTGGAAAGGCTTCTACCACCTCCTTGTCCCCTAAAAGGACAGGCATGCACAGGGGCTCCCTTTCCCCCCTCCCTCACACCTGATCCTCCACAGCTGCCCTTCACCTAGCGTAAAAAGTTTTTTTAATATAAAATATGTAGGTTACGCCTGCCCACCCCAACCACTGTTAGATTGCTAAGAATCAGAACTCTACTTACTGCCCTTTGCTCCCATGGTGCTCTGCATTACAAGGAGCCACATCTGTGATTGGCTGCCTCTCAGCCAATCACAGCGGCGGCTGACGGTCCGTCCCCTGTTTGCAAGTTCTGGCAAACAGAAGGCTGTATCAGAGCGCTGCAGGAGCAAGGGGCTGTAAGTAGAGTTCGACTTCTTTTTTTAGCAATCTAACTATAGTGGTTGGGGGTGGGCAGGGGAGCCCTACATTATTTAAAAAACTGTTTAGAGGGTGGAGATATCCTTTAATGGTAATAGTCATTTGAGTATTTAAGGAGAACAAAATCAAACATTTATATTGGAGAAAAATAGATTCTATAATGCTTTGTTGGAATTATAATACTTTGTTTTTGCCTTTGTTTTCTGGGCTCCTTTTACTGCAGGCTCACCCAGTTGGAGAGCTGTAGAATCAGTTAGGATTGAGACTCCTGGCTATGGGGCAATTTAGTAAATGGGTTCCAGAACATCATTTCTTATATATGAGGGTGTCATTTTTTGTTGTTGTGGGGAATATCCCAAGAGGATAAACACTAGTATAAATGCCTTGCCTGTAATACTCTAGTTCAGGCTTACTTAGTTCTTAATCCAATCACTATCATTCTTTCTTTAAGTTTAAGGAGTACTTAAGCCTCGTACACACCTCGTATGAGTGTCAAACAAACAGCTGTTTTGGCCAACTATCGCCTGGTGTATGGGTGCATAGTCGGGCCTCGTTGATCACCAGGTCAGATCATCAATAATCCCCAAGCAAATGGCCTTACAGCCTGACCAAGCCCTTATTCACTAAGCAATTGTTGGCTGGATTATACGTTCGTTTGACACTCGTGCTTCTCGTATTTAATAATTCATGATTAATAGCAGTGTGTCTCAGTGTAAAGTATATATTTAAATACAGTGCTCTAACTCCATGTATTCCTTCTTTATCATTAAATAATTAATAAATTGAATTGCCAACTCTCACCATATAAGTGAGGTGGTCCGGGTGTGACACTGACCCTTCACTATCCACAATGTTATCTGATAAACATCAACAATATGATTTAGAAGGTATAACCACAGTTTTGCTCACCGTTGTTGTCCTGTGGTCTGGGTGCTGCCTGCCCCAGACCCATCGCTTATGGTCTGTGCTCCACGCTTTCCACAACTCAAAGATTTCCGCACACCGGAATGATATGACGAAGCGTCGTAATAAAGCAACATTATTCAAACTTTATTCAAACATACAAACGCACCTTACGTGTTTTGAGCGTCACAGTGCTCTTAGTCATAGGCCAAAGTGTGTCTCAACATAAATAATTTGATACTGCAGACAATCATTTTAAGAGGTGTTTCTTCCTTGGTTATAGCTTCCTCAGGGTAGAGGCCGATTATTTGTCCAACCACAGGATACATCAAAACTATATTCATATAGGACCCAAAAAGAAAAAAGAGGAGGATTAAATACAATATTATATAAAATCCATAGATGCAGGTTGCTATTATCTTTAAAGATAAAGTCTCACGCCCCAGACCCACCTCTATATACGTTTGTCCAATAAGGTTCGGATGGCGTATATGGATGTATCAACTCCCACTTGAACAAACAGTATATAGTACAATAAGAAATTCACCAGCTCACCATTTCCAGTCAGTGGTCCAGGTGCAGCCGCCCCAGACCCACCATTCCACGCGGTATAATGCAAAATATCCCACAAATGAGACACTGGAGCATACTGAAAGAAAACACACCAAGTCTTCAAATCAAACAGGTGAACACAACTTTACTTGAATAACTTAAACATATCTAGGACTCCCTAACGCATTTCGATCTTGCTGCTCTTAGTAATAAGGAAAGCATCCGTATTAGCCACATGCGCTTTTAAAGGGAATGTCCAACCCTCAGAAAAAAACTTTCAATATGATAACCAGCACCACTTGAAACCTAAGTTCCGTTTAGTTTAAATCTTTTAAATACGCAGAGATCTCATTCTTCAAGCTCTGCAATCCAACGCAGCAGCTCTGCATTTCACTCTCCACTTCCGGGTAAGGCAGTCTGTCACGGCTGTGACAGTGACGTCACGGCCAATGGCTAACTGCCATTCCCGGATGAGCCTCCACTGCTGTTGCTCGGGAATGGAAAAAGAACGGAGCAGCAGCAGTGGAGAGCGAGGAAGCATATTTAATAACATTATCCAATTTGGAACTTAAGTTTTAAGGGGTGCAATTCATCAATTTAAGTGACAGTGCATATAAATAAAATGACCAGCTCCTAGTTTTAAATTGCCATAATGCATAAGCCAACATTGATTTACAAAACATCTAAAATACAGCATTAGATAAAACATAGAAATATGTATATCAAAACACATAATAGGTCGATTTATATGTATGAAATTCTAAACAAAAATAACACATTTTAACAATAAGCATCCTATGGTAAAGTAATAGTTTAAACACTAAAATAAAACACTAAAAATAAAATAAATTAGAAACCTCAAAATGGTGCGTCTTAAAACTGTAATCACTATTTATATTTAATATTTAAGTTATACTTTTAAGTCCCATTTGTTAGTTAGTATGATTTGGATTGGATTAAAAGGTTACTACACACAATAATTATTGGATGTTTCTCTAATTTTATTACTTGATCCTTGACCAAAACTCACTACCCCTTTATGTCACTACCCAGGTTTTGAAAATTCTCAAAGATACTCATAATGTAAAGGAAAGAGCTGCCACTGGAATTATCCACAACAGGTGGTCCTTTGATCCTACTAAAGCCGGTCGTATGCTGATATCTGCTTCTAAAATGACCAAACCTTCATCTGTAGGGCCTGTCCATTGGTGACATGTTGTTTCGGACCAAAATTACTATATGTTGTCATCATGACTGACTACAGTATATGAATAAAGGGATGACAGCTATTGAGGACCTGAACCGATAGGTCCTCACTCGGCTGAAGTACTTCAATTTTATCTTACATGTCCTGCTCTGCCCCCTCACTGTCCGTGATGAGACCTGTGGGAAGGCATGTTCTGCAAACAGAATAAAGAAAGAAAGGAAGTATTACAGCTGATCTACTATAAACCAGGGAGGAGGACATAGTGGTTTAAATCCTCACCCTGGGTGTTTTTAATAGTAAGAGGAGGAGCAGGGGAAGTAAGTATAGTTCTCCTTTAAACATTGTGTCTTTAAGCCAGGGCTTGTTTTGAAGCTAAGACAGCAACTTTTTATTTAAAGTGGAATAATACTCATCTACACCCCCTTGCTGTTACTAGTACCTAGGATGATCTGTAGGTTTAAACTAGTTTATCTGTGATATTTCCCTAAACTTTTTATTGACGGCCAGTCTAGGATCTGGCCAAAAGGAAGATGCCCAAAGCTCACCCTGGTACTTTTAATGGAAAGTAAAAGGGAGTGGGTGGTTAACGGTTTATAATTGCCGTTCTTAAATGGGGAGCAAATATACAGGCTGTATTCAACAGCTGCATTAGTTCCGTGAAGCTAGTAGATAATTTTCTCTAGTCTCTAGTAAGTTAAGTAAGTAAATATGTAGCATCTATAACATCTGCTCAGTACAAAATATTTTGTTGTTTCCTTTAAAGGAGAAACTTGATATTTCTGGACTGTAATTTATGTGTGATGGTCTAGTAACTTTTTTTTTTATATGGTGTGCTGTTATATTTGTTTACTGACTCTTCAGAATGAAACTAGTGTAGATTATTTCTCAAACTCTTGAATTTCAGCTAGATGTAAAAGTAAATTGTTAGCAGGTACTCGTGTTTCCTGCACTTGTTATATATGTATATATATATATATATATATATATATATATATATACAAAAGGAACTGTAATATTTTAATGTATAAAATGTGTACATCCTTCATGGCTTTGTAAATAGATTACCTGCAAGTGTCATGAATACTAATTTAACACATTTATGTTATAGCCTGTCTTACTGTCTAACCGCCAAGCTTCTTCCTGTAACTCCGGTGGGCTGAGCCTATGAACACCCCATGTCCCAGTTCTCTACCAGAGGAGCTATGTTTGGATAATATATCCAATGTGTCATCCCTTAAATTAAAACCACAACTTTCAGAGCAGAATGAATCTTTTCAGATTCGCTTTGGTCTGGGGATGTGCCGCTGGATTGGAATACCAATATTTAAAACAGGTAGTCGTTCACAGCCTGGTAACTATAGAATTGTAAGCCAAACATCAGTGGTAGGGAAGGTGCTGAAACTTTGTTACGGGATCATATCCTTGACTTTTTCTCCAGAGATCATCTTATTAGTATTAGTCAGCATGGATTTATGAGAAATAGATCATGCCAGACAAATTTAATTGGTTTTTATGAAGAAGCTAGTAAGAAGTTGGATTCAGGCACAGCAGTAGATTTGGTATGCTTGGATTTTGCGAAAGCTTTTGATACTGTGCCACATAGGCGACTAATGTATAAACTGAAACTTTATAAACTTTGTTCATGGATAGAGAACTGGTTATTGGATTGCAAACAGAGAGTGGTGGTTAATGGAGCAACATCTATGTGGGCTAAAGTTCTAAGCGTAGTGCCTCAGGGTTCTGTACTGGGGCCACATCTGTTTAATCTGTTTATAAATGACTTAGAAGGGGGCATTGAGAGCAAGGTCTCAGTGTTTGCTGATGACACAAAACTATGCAGAGCTTTAGAAACTTCAAATGATGTGCAAGTGCTGCAAGCAGACCTAGATAGATTATCAAAATGGGCTGTAGAATGGCAGATGAGATTCAATGTTGATAAATGTAAGGTGATGCATTTAGGATTTAATAATCCCTGTGCCATCTACACCATAAATAACTCTGTGTTAAGTGCATCTGTAATGGAAAAAGATTTGGGGGTTCACAGACCTAGCTATAGCAAAAAATGCCAGATAGCAACGGCTAGAGCTAGCAAGATATTGTCTTGTATAAAGAGGGGAATAGATTCAAGAGAGAAAAACATTATTCTCCCTCTTAACAAGGCAATGGTAAGGCCTCATTTGGAATATGCAGTGCAGTTTTGGAATCCCACATACAAAAGGGACATCTTGGAAATGGAAGCAGTTCAGAGAAGGGCAACTAAATTAATAAGGGGAATGGAGGGGCTTGAATATGCAGGCAGATTAGACAAGTTAGGGCTGTTTACATTGGAGAAGCGACGTTTGCGTGGGGACATGATAACCTTATACAAATATATTAATGGGCCATACAATGAACTCTCTGGTGCATTGTTTACTAATAGGTCATATCAGAGGACTCGTGGACATCCTTTAAGGTTGGAAGAAAAGAACTTTCATCTTCAGGTTAGGAAAGGTTTATTTACAGTGAGAATGGTGAAATTGTGGAACTGTCTTCCAGCAGAAGTGGTAATGGCAAGTTCATTGAATAGCTTTAAAAAAGACCTGGATAAGTTTCTAAAACTAAAAAATATTGAGAATTATTGGTATTAATGCATATAGATCTGGTTGATCCAGGGATACTTTCCGATTGCCGTTTGGAGTCATGAAGGAATTCCCCCCCCTTTTAGATTTTTTTTTTTTTGCCTTCCTCTGGATCAACTGTTAAGTAGGGTTCAAAAAAAAAAGGGTGAATAGGTTGGACTTGATGGACGTATGTCTTTATTCAACCTTAATTACTATATTTCTATGTAATGATTATTAAAATTATCTGGGATAAATGTTTGTAGTCGTTATCTTTTATTGTAGTCATTTGATTTTTGAGATTGCTTTAAGATTGTATATCTATTAAAGGGTATCTCCAGTGGTTAAAACCACTTTGTGCTATTTAGTTATATTGAAGAACGGGAGGAAAAGGAGCTGTGTCTAACCTCCCGTTATTCAATAAATCGTTCAGCAGCCGGAAACGAAGGGAAGCAAATTACCCAGTCTCTCGCTCCTCCACAGGACACAGGTCCTTTACCTCTCGTTCTTCAATAAAACTGAATAGCACAAAGTGGTTTTAACTACTAGAGATACCCATTAACCTCAGCTGAAATTATTTACAGCCCAGTCTCAAAACAGATTTAACCCTTTAAGTGCCAGCAGAATTTAAAAAAAAATTGCGCTCAGTACCAACAGAATTTTCAGGATTTTGCCCTCAATCGGTTTAGACAAATTTTACAGTAGGAAACCTTGCAGTAAATCAGGAATATTATACATTGTTTTTTTCAGCACAAAGTGTACTTTAACATGGTAACAACATTTTGTAACTTTTCTGGAGATTTTACTGGAATTATGGGTAAAATATGTCAAAAAAAATTATAATTTGCATATTTTCATGAATTTTTCCCATTTTTACTTAGTTATCTTAAAGGAGAACTAAACTTAAAATTTTTAAAGCCTAATGTGAAGGTTTTTCTCCCCAGAACACCTATACATTGTAATATTCTTCTCTAGTAAGTTGCATTTAGTACATGTGAGAAATAGATTCTGTAACTAAAAAGATTTCCATGTTGTTGCCAGTACAACCCACAGCCCATGTAGTCATCAAAGAGCCATGCCTCCTGAACCCAGTAGCTTTCAAAGTCTTATCAGGGATTCCATATTCCATTTTTTTATTCTTTCCCTAGGAAAAGATAAAGCTTCCAAATGTACCCGGATTCTTTGCTTATTCAGTGTTAGCACGCCTGGGTAAGGCACCAGGTTTAAAAGTACACTGTTCAGAAGGTCACAAGGTCACTAGGTTTACCCAGCTAATGTGGATAGTGGGAGCTGACCCCTAGTACTAACAGGTTATTTTAATAAATCACCCAATGGCCACAGGAAAGGGAGAGGTGAGACACAGATTGTTGTATGTTTGTGAATGTGCTCTGTCTATTGGGACAATGTTGTCTGGAGACTTTAGTTCTCCTTTAATGTTACACACAAAAATCTTACTGTTTCTAAAAGCTCTGATACTCCCGAGTACAACGATACCAGATGTAGGAATCCCACTGTTCCTGTACAGGAGACCCCCGAACTAAAGCTGCACCTTTTTTATACCAAATTGAAATGTAACCACTTCTAACGGTTAACATAGAATATCTACTAAATTAACTAAAATATCCCCACAAGTGAGATATTTTTAGAAAATACATACCCGCAGGATTTTATGAGTGAGGTAAGTTTGAATCAAAATGCAAATATCCGGGCATAGTTCTTGTAAGTTATTTTCTCACGTTCACTTTTTTCCTCAACTGTAAAATCCATTTGACAAAATCAAATGCCAACTTAAGCTAAAAAGTTCAAAAGCATCTCAAATATGAAAGCCTAACCCCTCTGGAATAAAATGGTATGCCCCATTCATGGGTGCACCTGGAGGCCTGGCTACCAACTGACCTAAAGAGGGACCAATGTCAAATGGCAGTAACCACAAAAAAATAATTAGCCAACTCTCTATTTGAACAGTCTGCAGTTTTTCCACAAAACACCCCCCAACTCAGAAATATCCCCCTAAAACTATATATTCCTAGAATCTAGGAATATATAGCTATGTAATGCTATAATTTGTTCATTCATACCATCAATGGTGAAGGCGCAGTTCATCACAGAAGTTTGCACTTTTTGCAGATTTTCTGAAAAAATTAACATAAAACAACATTCAAAAAGTAAAAATCATGCCAAAACCCCATGTAATGTAAAAAAGTTACCAAATATCAGTCTCCTAAATGTCCTGATTTAAACAGTATGCCATATGCATGGCTACACATGCAGACGTGGAAGAGAAAATCCACGAAGCGAAACAATGCTCAATGGCTCAGAAAAAAAGAAAATATTCAGCCAACTCCAAATTTGAACAGTCTGCAGTTTTTCCATAAAATACCTACATACCTTCAGCTACGTAACACTGTAGTTTGTTCATTCCTGCGATCAATGGTGTGGGAGCAGTTCTTCAAAGAAATTTGCACTTCTCACAGATTTTCTAAAAAATTAACAAGAATCAACATTCAAAGTTAGAAATGATGCCCAAACCCCATGGAATGTTAAAAACCCACAAAAGTTTTAAAAAAAGTTAGTTACCACATACCAATCCCCCAAATGTCTTGCATCAAATGGTATGCCATATGCATGGTCACACACGCGGACGTGGATATTCAGCCAACTCTGATTTTGAACAGTCTGCAGTTTTTCTCCACAAAACACCCCCCACCAATTATATATTACTCGAATCTACACACCTTTAGCTACGTAATTCTGTAGTTTGTTCATTCATTCCGTCAATTGTGTGGGCGCAGTTTTTTGTGGAAGTTTTAGCAGATTTTCTAAATAATTAACAACAAAAAATACTCTCAAAGGTAGAAATCATGCCAAAATCCCAAGTAATGTAAAAAAAAAAGTTGCCAAATATCAATCTCCCGAATGTCCTGAATCAAACGGTATGCCATATGTATGGTTACACACACGGACGTGTAATCGACTAGCCACAAATTGGGCCATGGCACAGTGGCCCAAAAACAGCAACTTTTCAGATTTGTCAGACTAAACAACCCTCTATATTAAAAATACATCCCAAAACTATATATTCTTGCAATCTACACACCTTCAGCTACGCAACGGTGCCATTCTTGTATGCATACCACCAATAGTGTGGGTGAAGTTTTGTATAGAATTTTGCTTTTTTTACCAGATTTTTAAAAAAAGTTAAAAATCATGGCAAATTCCCATGTCATGTAAAAAAAACCTTGGTGTGTGTGCGCAGATTTTCGTAGAATTTCGCCCTTTTAGCAGATTTTCTGAAAATAAATACGTTTTAGAGTTAAAAATCCCGCCAAAACCCCAAGTTATGAAAAAAAAGATACCATATATCAATCTTCCAAATGTCCTGAATCAAATGGTATGCCATATGCGTGGGTGCACACAGACATGGCCACCAACTAACTCAAATGGGAAGCATGCACAAGTGCAATTGCAAGAAGAAAATTAAAGTGCTCTGTAATTTGAACAGCTTACCCTTTTTCAAAGGAAGCAGTCTGAAACTTGGAAATACTCCCCACAAACTATATATTTATTAAATCTACACATCTTCAGCTATGTTACTGTGCCAAGCTTTCATACATACAGTACATGAAGAATTCCAGACGCAGTAATACAAAGAACTCTGTGTTTTTAGAAGATTTTGTGAAAAATAAAATAAGAGGATTCAAAGGTTAAAATCCTACCTAAACCCACTTGACAAGCAAAAAAACCCACTTAATGTCAATCTCCCACATGTCCTGAATCAAACAGTATGCCATATGCATGGATGCATGCAGAGACATGGCCACCAACTGACTCAAATGGGACGCATGCATTAGTGCAGTTACTAGAAAAAATTTCTGTAAAAAGTGCTCTGTAATTTGAACAGCATGCTCTTTTTCAAACAGCCCCTTACTTTGGAAAAAAAAACCACAAGCCCCCCCCCCCCCCAAAAAAAAAATCACTAAAAGCCACCAACTAGGTCAAATGGGAGGACATAGAACTCCGTGCTTTTAGGAGATTTTGTGAAAAAATAAAATAAGATGATTCAAAGGTTGTAATACTATCTAAACCCACTTGACAAGTAAAAAAACCAACTAGGTAGTAATCTCCCATATGTCCTGAATCAAACAGTATGCCATATGTGTGGGTGCAAACAGAAACGTGACCACCAACTAGTTCTAATGGGATTATTCGATGTAGTATACGACTTGCACAGAACTATTGCTGTGTATAAAAGCTTTATTTAGACAAAACACGCGTGCAACATGTTTCGGACCCACTGGTCCTTTCTCAAAGTCATATGCTACACCGAATAATACATTATACTGACGATTGATCCAGAACAGTGGCAACTGGAACAGTTTGGCCTACAAGCATTTCATGCCTTGGTACCTGGGTACCTCTAACTAAAAAGATAGTTCAAATGGGACGCATTTACTTACAGTTACAAGGGAAAAAATTTGAAAAATGCCACAACCCACCCCCCATGCACACACACTCCCCCTTTTAGTGGTATTTTAGTGAAAACTCGGTTGGTACTGAGAGTCACACAGTTATTGCACACTTTACTGATCCTAAAAATTCAATCCAGTCTTTTTTTGGTACCTCTGCAAATAATCATCTGCGTTTACTTATATCACCGGGGACATTTCCCCTTTTCCAATTCGAAATCCGATCGGAAAAATCACTTCCTGGAAATCGCAATTCTCTGAGCTCCATTCACAAAATTTATAGTAAGCTGTCATTCACTGCTATAGCTTAGTAGTAAACTGGTCGGAACCGATAATTTCTCCAGTTTACATCCGTTTTGCACACCCGGTAGATCAGAGCTCCAACCAAGCACATGCATTGGCGAACATAGCGCTAATACACAGCACGATTTTCAGGTGAAATGGACGTGCATACACAACATGCTTCACAGGTCGCACCTGCGATTCCACGTGTGTATGAACCTTATGTCATAACTCATTAATCAATGCAAAGTATTTTACCTATGCATTTTATGCAGAAATCCTAATTTGCATAGTTTTCTGATCAGTTGAATAATAGTTTGAATTTCTTTTGTAGGTACTGAGCATGGCTCTTTCTACTAGTTTGGGAGTGGGATTAATGAAAAGATAGTGATCTCTGCATATCCTCTAGAAAAGTCTTAAAATTGTGGAGAAATTATAATGTATACTGTAGTTTACACAGGCAAGAAGATGCAAGGCTTATTTAAACTAAGCAGTAGGCACCACTGTTATTGCTACTGCTGCCCTGTTGGAGGTGCTGCTACATTCATTTCTATGATTTAGGGAAAACAAAAGCCTCTAAACCACCCCAATCCCTTTTAATATACCCAGGTTGAAGGCTGCAAAGCAAGGTCCTCACCCCTGAGGCTTTAGATCAGCCACTGCACTTTACAGAAATTGCAGCCCCTCAAATGATAAACTCTGCAAATACATTTTACTGTTGATGATTCTAAGTGTACTTAAAGAAAACATGGTAAACATTTACATTCTGACCGTAACTGGTTAAAACAAGAAAGGGCTAATTTGTTTTAAACTCCCGCTCATGAATCGACAAATAGTAGATGAGAAATGCCACTAGGTGGCAATATTTGCAAGTAGTACTGAGCGAACTAAAATCATAGCTAACCCTGTTATTTTTTTTGTATGATTTTTTGAATGAATATATTAATATAAGTCGGGGAGGAAGCTTTCATTCTTTATAGTTATATAAAAACTTGGAGATATTGCCTATGCTGTACTAGGAGAACATAAAATCATTGCACTTATATTCAGCATACATTTTTTTTATCACTTTTTATGTTTGCAACCCCCCCTTCAAGTAATTTATTATACCCACAGCAGCTGATCAATAGAATTTGTACATAATAGACTTTTGGGCTTTATGAAAATGTGAGCAATTGTCCTTTAAAATGCTAATAATTACTTTATTGGAGTTCTATCTTTTATTGCCACTTTTCAACAAATAAATAAACTTCATGCCTATTTACTTTGTTTAGTTTATTCTAATCATACATTCCACCATGCAAAAAAATTCAGGTAGATACCCCACCAACAACAAAAAAAATAAAAAAACAAACTAGCAATGTAAGACCATAATTGCTGATGTATCTCTTATTGGTACGTAACCTTAAGCCAGGATGCATGCTCCTGTCTTTATAGTTCTTACAATGTGTAAGGTGCCTAGAGAAGGAAAGTGAATGACTCCCATAACCATTACATTTATTGTTTCTGTTATGGTGTCTCCTCCAAATAACAATGGAATTGTTGTTATTAATATCAGGGAGACTCCCTGAACTTCAGGCAGATGTGGGATGCCTGCCTAATAAAAAATTATGGATGCTGACATATAACCAGGACTGAGGAGTTGGGGTCAGGGACATTTTTGGTTATTTGTAGTCAGAGTGTGCAAAGCTTGTTCAGACTCTGAAGTTGAAATTTTCAATGAAAATATGCAATATGTTAAATTGTCCTATTTTCTAGAAATCAGTCATACTTAGGGTTGCCTCCTGTCCGGTTTTCACCCGGACAGTCCGGTAATCGACCCCTGTCCGGTTTTCAGGGCTTCTTCCCTGCTATCCGGGTTTGCACACTGACAACTGAAAAGAAAATTCTGAAGAAAAAAAAAATCACCTCCTACTGTTCAGCCCCAGTGTATACTTTGTTTCCAACAGGGGGAGGGATCAGATCACGCAGTCTGTGCAGCAATCCCTTCTCCAGCCAGAGCTACAGAACATTTCAGCAGTTTACCCATTTCTGTGTGCCCAGCAGTTTACCTATTTCTGTGTGCCCAGCAGTTTACCCATTTTTGTGTGCCCAGAAGTTCACCCATATATGTGTGCCCAGCAGTTTACCCATGCCTGTGTTCTCAGCAGTTTACCCATGCCTGCGTGCCCATCAGTTTTATCCATATCTGTGTGCCAGTTTACCCATATCTGTGTGCCAAGCAGGTTACCCATATCTGTGTGCCCAGCAGTTTACCCATGCCTGTGTGCTCAGCAGTTTACCCATGCCTGTGTGCTCAGCAGTTTACCCATATATGTGTGCCCAGCAGTTTACCCATGCCTGTGTGCCCAGCAGTTTTATCCATATCTGTGTGCCAGTTTACCCATATCTGTGTACCAAGCAGTTTTTCCATATCTGTGTGCCCAGCAGTTTACCCATCAGGGTGCATTTGATTTAAATAATAGTTTTCTACATAAAGACTAATTATTGTTGGTATAACTTAAATATGCAAGTATATTAAATTATTTTTCTAAAAATCTTTAATAGATTTACTCAACTGAAACAATAACATTACAACATATGTTATTTGCTTAAACAAACATCCAGATCTATTCCACTTCAAATAATCAGAATAATATGTTTCTATTCTATTCGCTGAACTTATTGAAACTTAGCACTGAAGGGGTTAATTCTGTATTCCTAGGTTTGTAGAACAATAGGATTAAAGGGTATGTCTTAGCATCACGCCTTAGCCAATCACAGGAGCAGGTGCCGGTCGAGCCCCTCCTGCTTGACTTCCATGCTTGGACAAGGCACGGAAGTTAAGCAGAAGGCAGCGGAGGAACAAAGGCTGGTAAGTACATTTTGGGACATCTTTGGCAGCTGTTAATTTCACGAGGTCAAGGTTTACAGCCTTTTCCTGACACATACTAAAATTTCTTTGGGGGGTGGACGTACCCTTTAAGGTCTTTTTCTCAACTCTGTTTATATTATAACATTTTTGCAGTGAAGAAGAGGCATGTGATCTCTGCTGAGTCAAATTCAGTTTTGAGAACTGCAAAAGTAAACCAAGCATCTGTGATAATATCTTGTAGGCAAAGAAACTGCCCAATAATCTTAGAGCATGACATTGTGAATGGATTAATGGAATATATTTACCACAAAAATTAAACATATGCAGCCTTATTCAACATAATTAAAAAAACACATTTTATTTGATTTCATGATGGAATAACCTTTGGATGATAATATATTTTCCCTTTAAAAAACATTTTATTAAAAAAAAAAATCTGATTTAAATTTTAAAAAATCAGATTTTTTTGAGTTTTTTAAAAAAAATAATTGATTTTTATCCACCCTGTTATCCATGACTGTGTGCCCAGCAGTTTTATCCATATATGTGTGCCATGCAGTGTACCCATATCTGTGTGACAAACAGTTTTACCCATGACAGTTTTTCTATTTTACCAGTGCCAATGTGTGCCACTATTATATCAGTGCTAGTTTTCCCAAGCATTTTACCAATTTCTCTGTGTCACCATTTTACCAGTGCCAGTTTGCAATTTGTCTGTGTGCAAATCATTTTACCAGTGCTTTTATAATATGTACTGACAATCCCCATTCTTAAATGAATCTAACAGGAGCTGGGGACGAAGGAAGGAAGCTTACCCACAAGCGTGATTCACCACTGGCTCCTCTGACAGGTCCCGACTGTTTATGCTTTAACTAAACGATAGCACACATTAGCGTGCATGCGCACTATAGTTTAGTTAAAGCCAGAAACAGTCGGGAGCCTTGTGATTGTGTGATACTGAGTATGTATTGTTGATCTGAAAAGCATAGGCATCTCTGCATTAAAGTCTTCAGACAACATTGCCCCAATAGACAAAAGCACATTTACAAAGATGCAAAAAGATGTGTCTCACTTTGCTCTGGCTGCTGAGTGATTTATGAAATTAACAAGGAGTCGGCTCCCATAATCCACTTTAGCTGGACACACCAGGAAGCTGGAAGTCTGGGGAATCAAACCTGCAACCTAATGTACTCTGTCTTGCGTAAAGGGTATGTCCACCCTTAAATCAAATTTTTAATATAGCCTTCCCCCTGGTCCCCCAGCCCCAACCGCATAATTTTTATTTTAAGAAAGCTCCCCAAACTCTTACTTACCTCCTCTCTGCTTGCGAGAAATGCAAGCAGAGGGGTGGGACCGGCAGCCGTGTCTGTGATTGGCTGAGCGGCAGCCAATCACGGACGCGGCTGCCGGCAGCTCACTTCGGTGGAGGAAAGAGGAGAGGTAAGTAAGAGTTTGGGGAGCTTTCTTAAAATAAAAATTATGCGGTTGGGGCTGGGGGACCAGTGGGATTACTATACTAAAGGGGTTAAATGCTAGGGGGAGGGAATCCGGAGAGGGAGGGAGAGGGAGGGGGAGAAGGGCTGCAGTACGCATGCCAAACTTCTCCCGGAGGCCAGGTAGGAGGCAGAGTCCTAAATGGACTCTGCTATCCTCCTGGTCGGCAGTTTTTGGGACTTAGGGGGGGACTACAGGAGAACCCTATGGAGCTGGGATGTTAGGTAAGGATTAAACTACACTACATGGTGGGGCCAGTAGTTGGGGGGATTATAGTTTTGGGGGTGGACATGCCCGCAGAACTTTCTACCACTATCCCAAAATAGCTGCTATATATAAAGTCAGTACATGTAGAAACATGATATTTTCCTAGAAAAAAATGGAAACAAACAAAAAAAATAAACAATGCACTCAGTCAGTTGACTAGTTTTGTTACATTAGTAAGCGGGGAGAATTGAACCTGCGACATTATGTGCTGTGTGTGTTTCTAAAAATATAGTATTTATATGTTGCACCACTAGACGTACTGCAAAATACACTGCAGGGTAACAAGCAGCTTTTAAAATAAATCTTATTAGCGACTTTCATATTGGTGTGAAGACATATGTATAGAAAATATTCTGTGACTAGAGAGAGTGATTATTGGGGTAGGGTGGTGGCTCTAGGCTGTGAGTTGTACATGCAACAACATGGAAACCTTCTTAGTTACAGAATCTATTATTTACATGTACTAAATGCAATTTACTTGGGAAGAAACTTACAATGAATAGGTGTTCACATGTTTACATTAGCATTAAATAAAGTTTAGTTCTCCTTGAAGTATAGCCCAAGATATTTAAAAAAAAAGTTGCTCATTTGAGGTTAAAATTATGATGTATATTGTCAAATTAACCTTGGGGTATGATTTACTGCACATGCTATTAATTTACTATGACTGACACAAGTATTTGACAATTAGTCTATATTATTGTATTGGTTATCCCTTATATTATATAAATAAATTTATATTTTTATGGAGATTTCATTGAGTTTTTAGGAGCAACTAACTAGGTGGTGGTATATAGCATTATTACACATAGGAAAGGTCCATATGTATGTGTGTAATTAGCACTATTTAATTAAAATCACCATAAGAAATTACAACATACAAAGTATAGTACTACTACCTACTACTGAATTACAAAACAATTTATATACAATTAATAAACTAAACTTACTTTACTGGACAACCTTAAGTTTGAATGGAAAACTCAAAATGATAGGTTAAGACAAACCTCCAGGATTTCTACAGGGTCTCCACGTAGACACTAAAAGGAAGTGGAATTTTACTAACATCCAATGAGAGGTTCTGATCTTCCACTTTCAGCAAATCAAAAAATTCTCTTAGGCACTGTCCATGACAAGACATATGTATTACACCCAGTTATGTGCTGTTTGTAAAATATGTGACAGTTTTAGCCAATTAGAAAATTCTTCAGACTCTCACATTTACTCCCCCTCCCCTTTCCATAGACGTAATGAGACAATCCAGTTTCTGTTTGCTAGACAGGAAGTGTCTGTTTATGATCAAATGACTTTGCATGTCTCTGAAACTACCCAGCATTCTTAGAGAAATGGGCAGTTTTTACCCCAATACTAATATATTAAACATGGTCAGGTACCTTTAGTTATAAGAAAGCTCTACTTCATTTTATACCCTGTGGGGAGCTTTTAGCTCCTTTATCTAAACCTCTCCATAATTTATCAAGCTAATCAGAATCCTGTGTTTCCTAACCCATAGTGACTGTATGTATGGGCACTTTATCGGCTAAAATGGCCGTTCTGTCGATACACAGCACGAATATAATCCGAAACGGCCGTTCGCACACGTCATGCGTCGGCACCGGCGATCGCATGTGTGCACGAACCTATAGACTTTATAGATTATAACTGCCAGGTAGGTGGTATTTGGAAGTGAGTGCAAATATAGTAAAGTTTATGACTCTAACAGGAGATTCACCCAGAGGCACAAGCTCTCTGGGCAAATCTCCCATACGGGATTTACCAGAGGCTGTACGATTTTGGGGGAATTTCACCCGCGCATAAGTATTTATCGCCAGCTATTAGTTGGTTTTTAATACTTACATGTAAAGAGGCATGCAACCTCTGGTAAATTACGTTGAAACGGCCGCACGAGTGCCTCTTCTGGTACTCGCGCTGCCGCCGCAAAGCGGGCATTAACATTGCGCCAACCAATCGACCCATATAATGCTTCCCTAATCCAATAGTCTAATAGCTATGGATGTAAGGGAAGGGCAGATGAATCACTTGCATGTTCAAACCCTTGGGTAGGAAGCGCTAAAGCATGATCGTGGGCTTTTAATGTCTGTAAGTCAGGAAAATGTCTTTATTCCAGGATGTATGAAAACTAAGTTTTCTAGAATTCTGTGCAGTTAGGGAATGCTGGGAGTTGTAGTTTTAAACATGTGAAAAGTTCATTAAGAAGGCACTAACTGCAAAACAGAATGCTGGGATTTGTAGTTTTTAAACATGTGAAAGGTCACAAGCTTAGGCTGTATTAGATCTAGACAGATGCCTTAGTTACAGGATATTAAGAAAAAATTATTGCAAACAGAGAATGCTGGGAATTGTGGTTTTCAAACACGTAAAAGGTCACAAGTTAAACATGCCTGCTCTATACCATTAGGCTGTATTATATCTAGACACATGCCTTTGCCACAGGCAATAAATAAGATACTTTGCATGTCCCCACCCATTTCTTTAAGTGAGAAATATGTGTTTATATGTTAGATTATTAAGGCAATGCTATTATAATAACATGATTCTATGAGGTACCTTCTGTTATAAGACGGCTCTATTTCATTTTATACTCTGTGTGGAGCTTTTAGCTCCTCTATCCACACCTCTCCCTAACATGTACATTCAATCAGTATCCTGTGCTCCCAAGTCTTAACCCCATAGGTTAGTTAAACTTGTTGTGGTAAATACTAATAAATATGAACCTTGCATGTTAATCAGGATACTGTATAGGATTTAAGGTGGCTATACTTATATTCGATTTTACTTATCCAACTAAGCGCTCATGAAATATTAGTTTGATCTTGCCAGAACCACATTCCCCGTTCTTCTATGCTACAGACAGGCGGTTCTTGCATGATCGGTCTAATATCGCGGGAGCACTCGGTTGGCAAAGTAAAATCGGATATATGTATGGGCTGCTTTTGATTGCCCAAAGGTGCTGTTTAGATTGCCTGGGTCAGTTGCCTGAATGTTTCCTGATGGTTCATGTGAGCACATAGCAAAACATACACACATAATTTCCACTGTGCACCAACGGGCACACTTTTGCTAGTTAGTGATATAAGGGGATTTGTTACAGATACTTACACGGTTATTCAATAAAAGTTCTTATCATTAAAAATGGTGCTAATTTTACCCCAACCAATCAGATGTTAGCTTTCAAATGTCAAAATCTGATTGGTTGGGGAAAAATTAGCCATTTTAAACGATAAGAACTTTTATTGAATCTCCCTGTTAGTATGTTGTCTGCAACAAGAAAAAAGTGATGGTAAGGGTAGTTCTTCTCTAACTCTATTTTATTGCTATTTTTTAAGAATAGATCCCATATTGCATCTTTTAGGTATGAGTATTAAGTGGTAATGGCACAAAAGAATTGGAAGAAATTATGGAAACGTAAAAAGGAAATTTTAGCATTATTTTTGATAAATAATTTTTGTTTCCTTTATGATGTAGGTCGGTTTTGACAGAATGTAAATGTTTGAGATAAATCAAGTCTCTACAATAGCAAATGTATAGAAGCCATGGGGCAGTAATGTTCTTTGGGGCCTTAAAGTGCCTGCTCACCCCCTAAAAACTTTTCTAGATAGTGTAATCACCCCCAACCACCTTGGAGCTTAAATCTTGTATTCAAGTTAATAGAGGTGGGCCCAGTGAGGCCCAAGTGAGGCTTGAAACGTTGTTTTACACATGTTAATAAACGTGCCGGTTGCAGTTAAAGGATAACTAGATTGCCTCAATGCATTTTGTTTTAAAAACTGCTTTAAAAAGAGTAAAGCTGTGAAGGGGGCGTAACGATTCTGTCTGCCTCTAACTTTCACTCAGAGCTAGCATGCAAGAAAACACTCCTGAACCCACCCTTGATTAGCTTGATTATGTAGGCTGTATTCTAGCAACAGGACAGTTCAAGTTTGTTTGACTGGCAGAGGAGGAGGAGAGAGGTTGTAACAGACATTCCCACCAGCTAATGACAAGTGATATGTTAATGATGGCCCTAGGCCGTCTAGGAGTGTTAGCACGCATCTTTGCTGTGTGATATCTAAGGGAGTGCAGCACGGTTGTAAAGTGATTTCAGCTGATGGAAGTGTGGACATGTAATGGGGGAGATGTTTTTTTTTTTGGGTATTGTTGTCCTTTAAACTGCCTGTTGTCCAAGTGTTACCTTGAATACAAGATTTTGGACTATATTATGCTACTTAAAGGGTATGTCCACCCTTCTTTTTTAATTTTTATATAGTGTAGGGCTTAGTCCCCCAGCCCCAACCGCTATATTTTTAATGTAAGAAACTTCCCCAAACATTACTTACCTTCCCTCTTTCCTCTGCCGCACTGCCTGGCCCTCTGCTTGCGCGAAAATGCAAGCAGGGGCGGGGCCGTCAGCCGCATCTGTGATTGGCTGAGAGGCAGCCAATCACGGACGCGGCTGCCGGAAGATCTGAACGGCAGAGGAAAGAGGGAAGGTAAGTAAAGATCGGGGAAGTTTCTTACATTAAATATATAGCGGTTGGGACTGGGGGACTAAGCCCTATATAATATTAATTTTACACTAGAGGGTGGGAGTCCAAAACGGGAGGGGGAGGGATGGGGAGAATGGCTGCCGTGCGCATGCCAATGGGAGGGGAGAAGGGAGTCAGATTCCTATATGGACTCTGCTATCCTCCTGGTGGGCAGTTTTTGGGACTTTGGGGGGGGGGGGACTACAGGAGAACCATTTAAAGCTGGGATGTGAAGTAAGGATTTTTATTTACTACAGAGTGGGGCCAGTGGTGGGGGAATTATAGTTTTGGGGGTGGACATGCCCTTTAAAGGATGGAAGCACCTTGGAGTTTCTAAGTCCAGATATATACCTCCTCCGGTCCTTCCGGTTATGAAAAACAGCATTCACAAAGGTCTAACCTCATTATATCACTTCCACCTGGAAGTCTGAAGTCTGAAAATCTGGGAACAATGGTGTACATTCTCTCAGTCTCTGAATGCTCTAGTGCTCTCATTTTTTTAAGTTTTTATGTAAGCTTTCTGGGATGGGGCTTCCCTTATTTACTTGAAAATATAATTTTAAGACTGTAAGTTACAATTTTTGCCATTCTGCGAAACATTTCCTTGCTTTTTAACCTGGTTTTCTTTGGGTCCCTTTATGAAATTATTTAAATCATAGATATACAATAATATAAAATAATATTCAGGCTTATTTAATAAGAGGTGCAAAAGTTTGCCCATGCTTTTAATTTCCAGCAACCAATCAGATTTTACCTTTTACTAGGATTAGTAAACTCTCAACCATATCTAATTGGTTGCTTAAGATTAACATCACAGGCAACATTTTGCATCTCTTATTAATATAGACCTTATGTGTGCTGAAAGATTGTAATTTTTTAAAACGTTGTCCTCCAGTTCTGACAGCATTGACATTGATGCATATTTCATTGCATTGGCTGGATAGTGTGTCTTTAGTCCTACAAGAACATCAGCCAGCTTAAAATTCTTATTTGTTTTCTGTAGCCTTTGGGAGTCATTTGAGCTGCATCCTGTATAAACTTTATATCTTTGTAATTGTCTTTGGTAACATCGAAGCTCAAAACTAACTCTAGTCTTCTATTTGCAAAGATCAGTAAATAGCAGACAACTTAGATGTAAATATGCTGTTATTTACCACAGCTTTTTCTTGCAGCCTCAAGCAGCCCAGCATCCCTCTATCTTTCGTATTGCTGATAATATTTTCAGGTAAGATAATCATTCACAGTGTCTAAATGAGCATTTGGTCCATTGATGCTTTCTGGTATTTTTTATTTTTAGAATTCTATAATGCACAGGTAAGGTGTGTAATTATAAGTTCTGCAAAATGAATCTCAATTGGTGAGGCTGCAATAGCTCATAGTTGTGCAAAAGTAAGCAGAGCTGCAGGGACTTGCTTACTAACAGCAGGGTATTAATTACAACCCAAGCCATTGAATTAAACCATAGCTTTTAGTATATCTTCTAAATGTGCATTTAGCGACAAGGTGTTGAGGACTTCCTAAATGCAAGGTGTTGATTGAATTGTAGCTAGATGGTGTTATTAATCTACCCAGGGTAAGGCATCAAAACAGCAAAACATTCTGCTGTTATATGCAAATTGAGTCACAGTTCATTGTATTATTGACAAAAGATTCTTGTACAAGACATTTTGAATTAAAAAAGCCAGTCTGATGACCAGCGAAACATCTTCAACAACATCAAGTCCACTTGATGTAACTGAATGTACTATGACCTGGAAGAATGAGATCCTTCACAAACAGCTGTTAGTAATGTCAACAGACCGTTGTACATGGTGATTCAGCAGTCCTTTACAGAAATTGATTTTCATCTAATTTTTAAATCCGAAGTTTTTAGTTTGTGTGAGCTTTTACCAACCTCTCAGACATCTCATTTTCCATAGGTGAATTATATATTTTTGAAGCTGAATCTTTAGATGCCTCTAATTTTGCACAGATCTAGTAGTCAAGAACATTAGCACTTATTCAACTTTGTCAGAATGCAGCAGTTCTTTCAAATGGCTGTATTTAAATCTTTAATACAATATGTAGCCTATGGAACTTTGGTACAGCAGTTTCCCATAGCTAGTCTCCTTAAAGGTTATGTCCACCCTTAAAAAATTTTTTTGACATAGTATTCCCCCTGTCCCCCCAGCCCCAACCGCTCTATTTATTTTATTGAAAGTTCCCAAACTTTACTTACTGCCCTCTTTCCTCCGCCGCGCTGCCAGGCCCTCTGCTTGCGAGATAATGCAAGCAGAGGGGCGGGACCGGCAGTCGCGTCTGTGATTGGTGAGCGGCAGCCAATCACGGACATGGCTGCCGGGAGTTCAGTGCGGCGGAGGAAAGAGGGCAGGTAAGTAAAGTTTGGGGAAAACTTTCTAATAAAATAAATAGAGCAGTTGGGGCTGGGGGGACAGGGGGAATGATTTACCTAAAGGTTTTTATGGTAGGGGGAGGGAATGCTAATCGGGAGGGGGAGGGTGGGGGAGAAGTGCTGCAGTACGCATGCCAAACTTCTCCCGGAGGCCAGGTAGGAGGCAGAGTCCTATATGGACTCTGCTATCCTCCTGGTGGGCAGTTTTTGGGACTTGGGGGGGGGACTACAGGAGAACCTTATGGAGCTGGGATGTAAGGTAAGGATTAAACTACACTACACAATGGGGCCAGTAGTGGGGGGGATTATAGTTTTGGGGGTGGACATGCCCTTTAAATTTGCTCCTTACATGTCCAAGATGCCAAAACGCAATACACATTAAGTTTTGGGCTACAAAGTGGAAATGGCGCAACCCGCATAAAATATCTGTAAACCCGTTAACACAATATTAAATTGGGTATCATGGATTTTACGGTTATGTGCCCAAAATTGAGCGTTATTACATTTTCCTTAAACTTGTGAAATTGGCCCCAGGTTTCATTATCTAGCTGTAATAAAGTAATAAACCTTGCATAAAGGTTATGCCTGGATTACCTTGTTTCCCTTAGTATGCTAATAAGTTGGTGGGAAGTATAGGGGTACATCCTTTCCATGAAATTCTTTACCCTTTACATGATCTTTGGTGAAGTGAATGTCATGTTCCTTTACACCCTTCTTTTGAGTAGCAGGCAGAAAAGAATAAACCTGTATGTTTAGTGTGCTCGTACAAAATAGAAATAGTGAAGTTCTCTAATGAGCTACAATATATGTCGTCGTACAAGGGAAGGCATGGATTAAGGAAGTGGCTGGACTATTAAGTGGAAGATTTTTGTTTTTTAATCTATAAACACTTGCAAGTAACATACCAGTGTAGGCAGCTTCTAAAAGATGCTTAGATGTGTGATTTGAGCTTCTTAAGCTTGTACAGATATATAGGTAATTCCCGGGAAACTGGTTTAAAAAAATTCAAATAGACTTTATTTCGACGTTTTGACAATGCACAGGTCGTCATCATCAGTATAACAGATTTAAGAGGAGGAGGTAAAGGAGGCAACAAACATTGAGAAAAGGATCTGGCTTCAGAAACATCATTGTTGGTAGACATGTTCTTTAATCTAAGAGCTTTAATGTCATACTTTTTATAGCAAGTTATACAGGGTTTTTGTTATAACTATTTTTTTTTTTTTTTATTGCATTCTTTACAGAAGTTTACTATTCATCTGCCTTAAAGGCCTGCTGTTTATTTATGTGTTTATTCCTTGATCCCTAGGAATGCTATTCTGGAAACTGATGGGAATATCAAGATCTTAACAGTCATCTGGATGTTTACTCGTTGTTTTAGCCAAATTTACCGAAATAATAATACACAGGTAATTTTGTGTTGGTTATTTTTCAAATTCTTGGTGCACTTGTGGAAAAAGCCTCTGCTTTATGTTATGTAATGAACATATGCAGGTTATCCTACTAAAAAGTGACAAGTTTTTTGTTTTAATATTGGGACATTCCCTTTAAAGTGCATCTCCAATTTTTACTAAACTGGACTTTGCGTGGTGCCTATAACTTGATCCGCATTCGTTCTGGGTATGAATGGAAAACAGCTTTTAACACAGAAAGGGCACTACGAATATATTGTTATGCCTTTCGGCCTCTGCAATGCCCTAGCTGTTTTTCAAGAGTTCATTAATGATCTTTTGTGACCTCCTGGGTCATTCTGTAGTCATATATTTGGACTATATACTGTTTTTTTCTGAAGATCTTCAATCCCATAGAACCATGGTTAAGGAGGTACTCTCACATCTCAGACAAAACTCCCTGTACGCCATATTAAACAAGTGTTTTTGAAGTCTGCAAAGTCCCTTTTCTGGGTTATATAATTTCTCAGGAGGGCTTTGAAATGGATCCCACTAAAATTGCTGCTATCCGTGACTGGCCTTTACCTACTGGCACCAAGACCATCCAGACATTTATCGGGTTTGCCAACTATTACAGACAATTTATTAAAGGATTCTCTTCTTTAGCCTTAATCAAGAAAGGACGTAAACCCCATTCCTGGTCTCCACAAGCCCTGGACGCCTTACAAACTCTGAAAGACTTTCTTCTGCTCCAGTTCTTTGTCATGCTAACCCTCTCCTCCTTTTTTACATTGAAGTTGATGCCTCAAATATCGGAGCAGGTGCAGTTCTGTCTCAACGCCTTGATTCCGATCACAAACTTCATCCATGTGCATACCTCTCCAGCAAGTTTTCTGCTTCGGAACAGAACTATGACATAGGTAACAGGGAGCACCTGGCTGTCCAATGGGCCTTGAAGGAATGGCAACATCTAACGCTAAGGGGGAGGGATAGCAGAACGGGAGGGAGAGAGAGGGAGGGAGGGGGGAGAAGGGCTGCAGCACGCATGGCAGGAATCTCTGGGAGGCCAGGTAGCAGGCAGTGTCCTATATGGACTCTGCTAGCCTCCTGGTGGTCAGTTTTTGGAACTTTGGGGGGGGACTACAGGAGAACCAGATGGAGTTGGGATGTGAGGTAAGGATTAAACTACACTACATGGTGGGGCCAGTAGTTGGGGGGATTATAGTTTTGGGTGTGGACATGCCCTTTAACCTCTCAGTCCTCTGCTCCTGTAGAGCCTCCCATTGGGATGATTCATTCCTCCTGAACATCGACCCACCATCCTCCAACAGACTCACAGCTCTAAACAAACCAGTCACCCTGGAGTCCTCAAGACTAAGCAACTACTCAACCGACTGGTATTGTGGCCCACTATGCACGTGAAGGATTTTGTATCTGCCTGTGTACTCTGTGCCACCTCTGAAACAGACCGTTCTCGTCCTCAAGGCCTATTGAATCCCTTGCCTACTGCTTCTCGCCTCTGGACCCATATCGCTATGGACTTCATTGGAGAACTTCCCTCTTCGAATGGTTATGGACAGATTCAGCAAAATAGAACATTTTGTTCCCCTTCCTAAACTGCTGTCTGCTATGGAACTTTCTTCACTTTTCATTTCTCATATCTTCCCCCTTCATGGACATCCTACTGAAATTGTCTCTGACAGAGGCCCTCAATTTATAGCCAAATTCTGTAAGTCTTTGTGTTAAATTCTTGGAATCACTCTCCAATTTTCTATGCCTACCATAGAAAACTGCCTAACAGTGCAGTAGAACGCCTTAATTAGTCATTAATACAATTTCTCCATTGCCATGTTTCCCTTTGTCAAGATGACTGGGCTGATTTGTTGCCTTGATAGAAGGAACTCAAACATTCAGTCTGTGATTTAAAGGGGATGGTTATAGATCATATCCCAATACTAAGAAGAGGCGGGAATAGGGATAATGCCCTATTAAGAAAAGAATCTCTGTGGATTTATAAGCTTAATACTTTACAGCCTCATGGTCTTAACACCAACTTAGGCCTTAAATGTTACTTGAATTACAAATAATCCGGACACCACATTTATTTTGTATATGTTGTAATACTATTTATATATCTTCATACTGTATGATAAAGGATTCTATTGTTGAATATTTGATGCCATCATGTTTTTAATCACGTTTTATTATAGACTTTCACTATTGTATATGCATAGATACTTTTATACATTTTTATCACTAATCAGAAATACGATTTTTAACATCTGATATATCCACTGTGATACAGCACTTTATACACTATGCACTTTAATACATGAAGCACTTTTATGATTATGATATATATTGTAGCATGTTATATGAACTTTGTACACTAGAGGTCACTCTCTGTTTTTTACTTGCTTTTGATTTGATCAGCTTGTTTATGCTCCTTATGCTATATAATCCTGCACTTTTTTGTCACATGTTATATGTCTGAGGAAGGTGTCGCACGGACACCGAAACGTCACGTGTTTAATAAATTGATTTGAATGCTTAAGACTGGAGTGCGCTCTGAATTGCTTCTGTTTGGATATTACTACCATTGGCTATGGTTCTTGGAGCAGCACCCAGCAACTTCAACAATATACTATAGGTGTGCGGGGGAACAATCTACCTCTGATTTGTTGCCTTGGGCGGAGTTCGCCCATAATAATACTACCCATTCTTCAACTGGAAGATCCCCGTTCTTATCTTCCAGTTGTAGAATGGGTATTATTATTATGGTCAACATCCAATGGATTTTCTACTCTCTGACGTTCCTGCAGCCAATGACCTTGCCGCACATATGTCTGCTATTTGGACTACGCAGAAATCCTATGCTGACAAAAAACGCATATCTTCTCCTCCTTACTCCATTGGGGACAAAGTATGGCTCTCAACCAAAAAGATAAACCTTAAACTCCCTTCTTCCAAGTTGGGGCCCAAGTTCGTTGATCCTATACTCAAGATCATCTCCTACTGCTGTCAAATTACAACTCCCTCCTGAAATGAAGATTCCTAATGCTTTTCATGTATCACTTTTGAAGCCTGTATCCTTTAACCAGTTTTCCGCCTTCCCCTGTCCCAGTCATGGTCAAGGGCCAACAGGAATATGAAGTTGAAAATATTCTGGATTCCAGAATTTCCAGAGGCACCCTGCAGTATCTCATTCAATGGAAAGGCTTTGGTCCCGAGGAATGATCCTGGGTCAAGCACTCAGATGTCCATGCTCCTTGGTTGATTCAGAAGTTCTTCAAGTGCTTCCATTAGAAACCTGGCCATTTGGGTCCTGTGGCCCCCCTGGGGAAGGGGGTACTGTCAGGAAAGATACTCACCTCTCCAGCCATTCCCAGTGACTCCATACGCCAACGTCATCATGCCTTGCGTGTGACGTCATACAAGGAACGCTGGCGCTTCTGTATTGACACGTAAGGGGCGTGACGTCATCGGAAGGCGCTGGCAGCGCGAGAATCTAAACTGAGGCACTTGTGTAAACTCAGTGACTAATTATAGCACTAAGATGCTGTTCTTCTGTGGTGCTGGGTTCTAATTCCTGCTATTGCTGGATCCTGCCTTGCTAAGAAGTATCCTGATCCTGCCTTGTATTGTGGATCCTATTCCTGCCTTGGACCATGTCCTGTTCCTGCTTTGAACTTATCCTGATCCTGCCTAGTATCTAACTGTTACAGAGGGAGGGGGAGGAAAGGGCTCCCCTGCGCATGTCCGCATCCCTCCCGGAGGCAAGACAGGAGGCAGAGACTTTTGGACAGGAAGACAGCCACTACTCTTCAGTTTCCTGGGCTTTGGACATGGACTGCAGGAGAACCATAAGGAGTGTAATGTAAGGATTTTTTAAAACTATACAGAGGGGCCAGTAGTGGGCTACATTTTAGTTTGGGGGGTTGACCTGCCCTTTAAGTAAAAAATAATGGGAGTTGGGAATACCCATTTACTATTATATTATTCCTATATAATTATCAAGTGCATAGATAGTAATTGTAAAAGATATTTTTTGCTATTCCCTGCTGTAGTTATTTGTGAGCTGTCAAATTATGTTATGTCCTACAGAGGTCCTTCTTCCCAGAATACTCATTTCCTTGGAACTTCCACTTTAAGAACAGTCATTTACTGGTATTTAAATTTCTTTCAAAAACACACAATTCTTAAATAATATTACAGCACTTGCTTTGTGAAGACTGTACAATTTTCTTTTCCCACTGTGTGCACTGCAAAACACATGCTGCCATATACTGTATGCTGCAAACAGGTTAGCGTGTATATTTATATCTCAATTAAGTAGACATTTCCTTTCATTGAACTATTTCTGATAGGATTCTTTCCTGTCCCTTGAGCATGAAGAGTATTGAAAATGTAGCAGTAGTGTCATGCACTTGACTCCTTACTTCATGTGATCCAGTACATGGTAGTGTAGTGGCTTTTAAAATATTTGTCATGGGGTTGTCTTTGCAAACGGAGGCTAATTTCCTTATTGAGAACGGAAGCCATGTCAAATTCATTCCCTACCTGATCTTATGCGCATAGAAGACCGAGTCCGCCAGGACCTGTCAGACTATGCGGAGGACCTAGTGAGCGGGTAAGTACCTTACCTTCTCTCCTGGCTTCTGCAGGTTTTATTGAAGAATGGGAGGTAAGACATAGCTCCTTTACCTCCTGTTTTTCAATAAAACTATATGGCAAAAAAAAAAAAAATTTCAGTGGAGATACCCTTTAATCCTATGTGTATCTGAAGATAATCACTTTGATGTTGTTTTTTCTGTTCTGATGTTTTTTTAATTGTAATCTTTACAGGACAGATTTCCATTGAAGGCTTACATTCCATGGTGTGATCGTTCCCTGCTGATGGCATTACTTAGGGATACATTAGGTAATGTGCTGTTTATTTTATTTAAAGGGGAAATAAAGTCACAAATAACTTTGTCCCAATAGACAAAGCACATTCACAAATATAGAACAAGCTGCGCCTTTACCTCTTCCTCTGCTGTTACTGTTACATTCCTTTGCATTTCATACCAAAAAGAAAAGTCATTTTTGCAATTTATTTCTTAACCAGCAATGAGACAAAATGAAAATAAACATTTTATATGTAAGTGTAGAGTTTAATACCTGTTTATAATGTTTGGAAAATAAACTGCAGGGTAACATTCAGCTTTCAATGTTTTAGCAATGACTTTCATATTTGCATGGAAACATTTTTATAGAAAATATGTGAATAGAGACAGTGAATAGTGGGGGAAGGTGGCATGGCCAATAGGTGCACGTGCTCACAAGGCTCTTTGAAGACTGCATGGTTTGTGACTTGGAATGGCAACAACATGAAAACCTTCTTAGGTACAAAATCAGCTTCTTACATGTACGTAAATGGAACTTACTATAGAAATATCTTACAATGTGTTGGTGTTCTGGGGAAAAAAACTTTCACATAAGGAGTTAAACTTTTTTTAGTTCTTCTTTAAAGTTATAGAAGTGTTACCCAATCAATGTGCAGTCATCCTCAAAAAAAAAATAGGAAAATATTCACTATAACAAATGTCCTATTAAAAAGATGTTGGGACATTTCCAGAAGAAAAAAACAGAAAATAATTGTTCCACCACCATAGTCATGTTAAATAGAAAGGCATGCTGTTTGGTAATTCTTAAGGATATTTGGTGATTTTGCATCACACTGCAACTAAATGTCTTATTTCAACAAGTTACAGAAATCTGAGATCAGAAAATAAAAAATAGCAATCCTTTAGCTTCTTTTTAAAAAGTATTTTTTTTTGTTGAACTAAAATATTTGAAATCCATTTATTTTTTGGTGCTATCATATGAAAAGATAAAGTGGATATGAGAACACCAAGAGATCGTGTCCCAAATGATAAAACCATAGAAGCCTTTAATAGGGTGTTTATGTATTCCCTTGTCACTTCACTGGCTATAGAGGATGAGTGACTATTGTTGTTTGTGACTGTTCACAAGATACAAAATGGCAATGTTTAAGATTAGCTCCATGGTCAACACGTATATCACTCAGCATCTGTTACTACCATTATTGAGCAATGAAAATGTGATTTTTCTATTGTTAAGGTTTATTTGCTTCTTTAAGCAGGTCATTGTTTTACTGTATTGTCTATTTAATAAAGGGTCTTTTTTTGTTGTTGTTTTGCATATTTTGATTGGAGTTATTATTAATTTATTTATTGCATTTCTGGACGTCTGTGATAGTTATTTTTGTGCCTTTGTTATTCAACTTCTGCGAGCCATTATAGAGTACGCAATTATAGAGCACCTGATGCCACATTACTTTATGGTTTTGATAGTTTAAAACAAAAAGCAGGACCCTTGCCACAGACAGCTGAAATCTGCTATCCATTGAGTATATTAAATCTCAAACTATTATGAACTAATGAACCATTGTCTTGGTTGGTTGCTCTAAGCCTGCATTATAGAGGTGCATAATATAAATGCATACAATTAATAAACTTAATTTACATGAGAAAATGTGGCTTATAGCAAGTATTTAAAGGCCTGAAAGATTGAATTGGCATCCTTATGAGTAGTTGGGTCAGTCATTGCTGGTGGTCACTAGAGATGGCCGAACTTTCGAAAGTTCGGTCCGTTTTCGAACTTTCGAACAATATGGAAAGTTCGAAAGTTCGAAAACGGACCCATTAAAGTCAATGGGAGTCAAATAGTTTGAAAAGTTCTAATGAAATACAATTAAAATATCAGTGGTAACTTAATGTAAATGGCTGTGGGACCTGGGAAATGGTCTGGGGAACATGTTTGAATATTCAGGACATTAGAAAATCAATTTTACTCTCACTCGCGCTATTTTCGAGCTCGTTCGCGCCTAGGTACCATGTACATTTTACTTGCGGATTTGATGCTCGCGTTTAGGCTTTAATGGACACTTTACTCGTAGATTCGATGTTCGTGCCTAGATACCATGGACATTTTACTTGCGGATTCGATGCTCGCGTATAGGTTTAATGGACCCATTCGATGCTCGCGTATAGGTATAATAGGCATTTTACTCACACATTCGAATGGTTGAACATTCGATATTTATCGAAAGTCCGAAAATATCGAAAATCCGGGTCCTTAATAGTTCGAGAAGTCCAAATTCGTTCGAATTCGAATAGTTCGGCTCCAACTCGGGTTTGAGTTCGAGTTCTAGTGCATCTCTAGTGGTCACATGAGAAAACTTGATGGCCATAATGGGGAAATATATATACCATTTTAAGTAAACAAAGATTCTTGCATGATGAGGTCTATGTTAAAATTCTAGTAGAAAACATTGCAAAATGAATGGGCCAAGCAGGGAACATTCAAAAGGTAAAATTGGTGTCCAGCAATCCACTGCAATTAGACATTTGATAGATTCAACCTTTGAGCTGCAGATTTATCTACCATCTGTAAAGTGTATGGCCAGCATTTGTACCTGGGCCCTATATAGCATAATAGTTTCTGTGATAGTGAATGTAATAAAAACACAGACAAGGGTAAATACTTATAAAGATGTGAACCATGTCACAATATCCTATATGCTTGCATGGGAACAAGGTATGATAATATCAGTTATTAACATCAGCTGTTTTAACATACATTAAAAATATGTACTGGGCAGAATTCCTTAGGCACAATAGCAGTCACATGCCTTTGGTACTAAAAATTTGCACTTTGGTTTTTAATAATGTTTTAATCAGACCAGTTGGAGTGCCCCCAAGTCCCTTTAATTATTTATAATTTAGCAGAGTTTTTCTGTTGGAAGAACATGTCTCTTACTGCATTCTTTTGACTATTTCAATATTTTACTTTTATTGGCCATCTAAATGTCAGATGTTAGATGTGCTAACATAATCGCAAAATTATTTTTTAGTGAACAGTTCACCTTTTTAAATGGTAAACATTTTTTTTGAAAAAAAAAAACAGACGTCTCTCCTTTTATTTCCATTGAAACAGAGGAGTAATTATTTCTCAGATCTCCTGAGTAAGTCATTGATTACCTGAATTGTAGGGGTTTGTATAATAATTTGTGGGTTCTTAGGGGAAGTATGAAAAACTGAAATAGCCTGCCTTTTCATTGCTATGAAAAATTCTTATCATTCCATTTATAAGCAGTTGAACATGATGATCAATATTAACAATACATGTCACCATTGAACTCTTAACGATAAGGTGTCATAATTAGTAGATGTAAAGTTTTTCTGTTTTTTTTTTTTTAAGCTTTATTGCACCTTTGTTTTCTAGGATTGCCGCCAGCGGTCTGTCTTCAACACCTGCATAGTATTACTAAAATGCTTAAGATTCTGACCAAAGATGCAAGGTATGTTTTCGACTTGTAGTGTTAAAAAAAAACAAAAAAAAAACTGCTGTTATCTTTAGATATACTGTTTATTATTTTTCCCCGTTTGTTATAGCTTCAAATCAGTTTATATGTGTATGTACTTTTCACATACAACTAAGGTTATAGTAAAGCACAGTTATATTTTTGCTATAATTCTCTATTTTGCTCCAACCTTGGTCGACTTGACTTTTTTTCTTTTACACACATGTGCACCAGAGCCAGGAAGCTCTCTTTGCATGTAAAGAAGTCAAGCCAAAAGACCAAAAGACAGCTGTCAATAAAGCAAACTCTTTTAAAGAAAATATCTGTAATAAAACTAAATCAACAATTATTGGCTGCCTATAACTTGTATTATATTTTGTGTGATTGTGTTCTAAAGTTATTTTTATTAGTTTATTAGTTTTTATATGATTTTTGTTACTCTAAAAAATAATTATTAGTGATACTGGGCCTGATGTGAATTGAGTAAATAATTGTAAAGCGCTGCGGAATATGTAGCGCTATATAAGAAATAAAATACATACATACATACATACATACTTGTGTTTAAATTTTCAATTTTGAAGGCACTTTAGGTAAGAATAATTACCCTAACTTTGAGTCTTTCTTAGCATCACAATGGGTATCAATATCCTCAGTGGCTTTGAATAGCAGCAAAAAACATTCTTATAGCAAATGTCAATATTTTTGAATCTGGTTGCGCGATTTGCTCAGGCCGGTGAGGTGTATATTTAAAGGGAAGAGAAACAAGTAAATGACCTCTAATTAAAACCAAGTGGTTGTATTCATTAAAATCAGTCCAATATTTGATAAATATATTAAAAACACTTACTATTTTGGATGGTAGTGTTCCATGTTTTCAGTGGAGTTTTTTATGATAATATATTTTATGATTATATTTTTATAATTGATGCTTTTAAAACTTTTATTGCAGAATCTTCGGGTGTTTTAGATATGGTTTTAAATATGTTTCTTTAGTATGTTTTCCAATAGTATGTTTTTAGTGTTGTTTTAGATTTTTAGATATTTATGCTTTTGTCACCTGCAATCCAGTTTTCCACCACATAAGGGAGCTCCTACAAAACCCTACCCAATAATAATAATATAATATTTATAAACTATAAGTATAATCTTCCTAAGTGGAAGTTTATACCATACCCATACTTTATCTAGACTTCATGGTTTATGTAAAATGTTGCCACTTGTAATATCCTTATAATTATAATATCCCTTATAAGGGAGTAGTTCTATAGGAAGTATAAGCTTACACTCACTCATTAGCCACTTTATACTCCTCCTCATTCCCAGCATAAAATCATTATCATGCCCCATGAGTTTTAAGGCCAGAGAGCTGAAATACGTAAATTATATAAAGTATTTTTATAAGGAGCCTCTTATACAGTTCCTGTTCCAGCCGGCGAAAAGTCCGTTCTCCTTCAACATACTAGCAGTGGAGAGCAGAGAGACTCTGCCTCTACTTAGACTGAGCACTAAAAGACCCTAGGAAAGGGTATAACAATGTATACAGGTTAATGAAGGGTTATGCGTTCCATAGGTGGAACACATGATGTTAATTCCGGTCTGAAAGCCCAGGAATTCTTGTTATTAAAAGGGTAACGCCACTCTATCACTGTATTACATATTTTTGATCCTGAGGAAGCCAAAAGTGGCGAAACACGTTGATCTTAATTTATGAAATTCTTTTAGTTGATACCTACTGCCACCCTTAAGTATTATCACTGGTTTTTATCTCTTACTTTTTTATTAATTTTAAAGTGATATTTGCTGCTTTTAACATCTTTTAGTGGTATCATTTGGAATTTTTATCTTTACTTTTTGAATAAATCATTTTTATTGTGAAATATAAAGTGTGGACCAGCCCAAGTTTTTATTGTATGCTTTTAAACCACCCGACTGGGAATAATAGGAACACACTGAAGGACTTGATACACGGAACTCTACCATCCAAAATAGTAAGTGTTTTTAATATATTTATCAAATATTGGACTGATTTGAATGAATACAACCACTTGGTTTTAATTAGAGGTCATTTTCTTTCTTCTCTTCCCTTTAAATATACACCTCACCGGCCTGAGTAAATCGCGCAACCAGATTCAAAAATATTGACATTAAGAATAATTACCCATTTGGAACTAGGTCCAGAGCCCCCAAATCACTTAATTTGACCTGTGAAAGGATTTGCTGGAGACAACAAGTTTCAGCAGTTGCTTAGGAATGAGCACGTGTAAGGAACATAATGGTCATTGACCAAACTGTGTGATACTGGAATACTGGGAAATAAAGCCAAACCCCATTTAAATATTGTACATTTCATAGCAACCATATCAAAATGAGTGCTGAGACAATGATTACTGTTTTTTTGATTCAGTGGTTATCTGAGACTATTGCTGCCATTTAAGAATTGCGTACAAGAACCACTATCTGCTCAGGTGTGTCTCCTTATAATAGTAACCTGAGTATGTTGCATTAAAATAAATTCTTATAATAGTCACTCAGGTACATCACATTTAATACATCCTTATAATAGTCACTCAGGCATGTCGCCTTGACAATTATGTTTATAATTGTGACTCGGAATTTTGACAAATTCGTGTCACAAATGTCAATGTGATTCGGAATTGTCCCATTGAAATTCATCCTAATCCTAATAGTCTCTGATATGTCACATTAAAGTTTATGCTTATAATAGGCACTTGGATATTTCACATGAAATACTTGTGAAAGGGTTGTGTGATTTGAAACGTTGTATCCTGTCTGTCCTTACCACAGCCACTGAGAGCTGTTTAGGGCTGAAGCCTGTTTTTACCAATGTTGGAGTAAATAAACATGAGGTGTTTTAAATAAATGGAAGTGCAGTCCAATACATCATAAGTTGGGGAGGTGATGTGAGGCCCTCTGATGTGCAGTGCCATAAAGAAGTGGATTGGCTAACGGAGCAAGAGTATTTTTCCTATGAAGACAAAAGTTGTTGGGTACCCAGGTTTTAATATGTTTTATTATCACATGGTCAAAACATTTTCAGGGTTATTCAATAAAAGTCCTTACCCTTAAAAATGGTGCTAATTTTGCCCCAACCAATCAGATGTTAGCTTTCAATTGTTAAATAAGATCTGATTGGTTGGGGCAAAATTAGCACCATTTCAAACGATAAGAATTTTTATTGAATCTCCCTGTTTGTGATTACAGTAAGGACAACATTTCAGTGATCATTAACCATGATATTTTTTAGGAATTGGCACATACACTGTACACTTGGGAAATTAGCTGTTGAAAGGGACAAGTTAAATATGAATGTAAAAAGCTTTGCTAACTACCCAGAACTGTGTCCTTGCACATTATCCAGACCTGAAGCATTACTAACAGTAATACAATTTAGAGCCTGGCATACCTCATGCACACTGACTGCAATTTCTCTGTATGCTGCAACCTTACGGTAACTTGATCTTTCCCTTTATCAAAACGCAAGAAGAAAACATTTGACTTATAACTCCCTCAAATTATATCTTTGACCCATTCCATTTCCAATTATCGGTTAGTGTGCAAATATTGTTCTACAGCCATTTTGGATTTGAGCCATCACATTGAAATACGTGGTGTCTTTAGTTTCACCCATTGTGGCAAACCTTTACATGGAAATAGTGGAAACAAATGCTTTTAATACCTTTAAGGGCATTGCACGCAGCAACTGGTTCAGATACATGGATGACACTTGGGTTAAAATCCACAAGAAAGAATTACAAGCCTTTACAGAACACATCAATGCCGTAGACCAAAGCATCAAATTTACAAGGGAAGAGGTACAAAACACACTGGTTTTCTTGGACTGCTTGGTAAGTCAAGGAGAATGGTAAACTGGAAGTAGAGGTTTACAGAAAACCAACAAACACAGACCAGTATTTGATGTTTGACTCCAACCACCCTTTAGATCACAAGCTGTGTGTCATCAGAACCCTGGAACACAGAGCATAGAACATCCAAACTAGCACAGGTGAAGGCTAAAGAAATAAAACATTTCAGAGTAGCCCTTAAAACTTGTGGATATCTGGACTGGGCCTTTTACCCTCAAAAGGAGTAAAAGTAAATTAAAAAAATTAAAACCAACAGTGAAGGGGGAAAGCAAGACAAGAGAAAGAACATGGTCATCCCATATGTAGCAGGGGTCTCAGAGAAATTAAGAAGAAATTTAAAAAAAACACTGTATCCCTGTCTGCTATAAAACAAATAACACACCGAAAGTACAACCGAAAGACCCAACACCGAATAATTGGAACAACCGAAAGACCCGACACCGAAACACAAGAAAATCAACATCATATACACAGTGCAGTGTAGAGTGCTCTGATTCGTATGTGGGGGGGGGGGGGCAGTTCCTGGGGGAGGGCAATTCCTCGGGTCAGGACTCAGCGTGTACCTGCATCTTAAGGAAAAAGGATATACCTTTGAAGATTGTAATGTCAACATCTTGGCAACGGAACGTGACTGGTTCAAGATAGGTGTTAAGGAGGCCATTTATGTGGAAATAAAGAATCCAAGCCTGAATAGAGGTAGGGAGGGTTCTTGAAGTTTAGTTCTTGAAGACCTTTCATGATTCGACTGGCTTTCTCAATTCAGAATGACTTGTACAAGAATCTGTTTGCAATTAAGTACCCTTGAAAATCCCAATTAGCGTATAACAGCCAGGTGTTAGGGACCTTCTGAATGCAAAGAGTGATTGCATTGTGGCTAAGAGGTGTTATTAAAACTGCCCAAAGTAAGGTGTCAAATCAGCAGGATGTTAAACAGTATTTGGGGATTTAGGGAATTGGCCAATCTCATGGGGGCGGAGCTAAAAATGGGAGGAGACGGGAGGAGGAAGACAACCTTTTAATGAGTAAAGGTAGGAGGGTGCTAGAAAAAAAACAAATCACATTACATTTAAAGGCTAAGCTATCTAGTAATAGTAAGTTGGATTTACCTTTTAATGTTATTAACACATTTTTTTTTTTAAAAATGACCATTTACGCAACCCGATTAAAGCTGGCTATACTTAAGAAATTTACCTCCTGACATTCCTGCAACATTCGTACAACACCTGACCCGATCATTTTGTAGCACTCAATTTTAAAAATAAATATCTCATTTTTAATCTCGAGGCCAGTTTAAAGGGCATGTCAACCCACAAACCTATACTTTGTGTGCATGTGCAAAACCCAGTTTCATACAAAATGTATAATGGAACATAATTTCAGTTTCATTCTCAATCCAAGGTGTAAAAATAGTTTTCTGTACAGTTGTCATTCTTATTTCTCAAAAGGTATCATAAGTAACTAATTTAGCATAAATTAATCATATATTACTGTATTTTTTAAGGGAGGTTCATAACTATGATTAAGTTTAGTTAAATCCAATATTCCTTTTACATTGATGACTTGTATATTCTTTCCCATCTTCCAAATATGGCTTCTCAAATTGAGTTAAATGGGATTTATTTGGCCCACAGTGCAATTTATTGTCTTCTCTTTTAGGTCCCCTGAACATGTCTTTGAGTGCTGGTTTTTACTAATACATTTTGTAGACTGGGTGGATATAGCAGCAGAACTGCTGATGACATCAGAATGTGAAATATCAAATGACCTGCTCTGGCTTTTGGCATTTTATTACAATCCATGGAATGGAAATCAGGAGCTCAGTAAAACAATGGTGCGTTGTGGTACCAGGGCAGTGTTTTAAGTAGTTAACTGGATGTTGGAAAATAATAAGCTTTGTAGGAAGAGTTTTTTTTCCTAATAAATGATACACAAAGTATAATTTATAATTATTGATTATATAATTATATATTAATATATATATCTCCCTTAACCTGGGGGCTGCTAGGGGGACCACATAATATATAGTAGTGGAACAGGGACGGTCGTGAATTTGGGTGCCTATTTTTTGTTTTATATAGATGTATTGGTGGGTTTATCTGTTCTATTTGTATGAATCATGTGTTAATGAATTGACTAAGAAAGAAAAAGTTAAATAAAAACTAAAATGTGTTTTATGTAGAGGCTCGCCAAGAAATAAACATTGTTTGTAGGGTCCCAAGAATAACAACTCCATATTATACAAGCAAACGTGCCCTCCTACATAGTTAATAATTTAGATTTTTTTCCCCCCATATTTAATTTTTTTTTGTAGCAGAATTTTAAAGTTTAAAGTTTAAATATAGAAGTCCTCATAACATGAAGAATCACCTGAAAAGAATGTATCTTTAACATTGAGATGGTTTGTTATTTGCCACTTCTGCAACATTAAGATGTTTAGCAGGTACTGGAAACTGCTTGTTTATTAGACAGCTCTTTGTACAGTACTCTGCTTATTGTCTGCACATAAACAAAGGGAGTGAACAACAATAATACATTCTGGATCATTTCTGTAAGTAAAGAAATGCCAAGACAATTGTTTCCGTGTGTGCTGCACAAAATATGTTCATGATGGCAGCATTAGAAACTTTTATAGTGTTTCTCACTAGATGCTTCTATCAGCTAATATAGCTATCAAGACATATTTTCCATTTTCTTTCAGTTTGAAAGGTCAGATTCTGGCTAAATGCCCTAACAGCTTAATTCTAGACAGTGTATTACATTGTTGCCTCTTTCTAGCTGATTGCACCAGTGCCCAAAAACTGCCTTCTCTTTTCAGAGTGAATGGTCTACTGATTTTCAAGCATGGCCTTTAGATCTTATTAATCCACAATAACCTTCCCCCAACTGATTGCATGAAAAAAAAAACAGTCTGAATGAGCCATGCTTTTTAATGTCAATAATATTTCATTTAGATCAATTTGTCTTTCAATAGGACACAAAAAAATCACATTTTGCCCAGTTATTTACCATTTGTTTTTTAGGCTGCATCAAGAACAGTTTTGGACCGTTTGTTAAAGCTTCCTAGCAGCACATTAATTTGTGCCTTGACCTTAGAAGAGATATTTGAAGAAGGAAAAGTAGTTGATTGCCATCCATGTACACTACAACTGTTACGGCATCTTTTTGTCACATTTCTTGTGTTTTTCCAGGAGTGTAATAATACAGCTAAAGCGTTCATCTCCCATGTAAGTATTGTATAAAATACACATGTACTTTGGATATAAAAGTCTACACACCCCTTCAAAACAGCAGTTTTTTGTTTGTTTAATAATTAAAAAAACAAAATAAATCCTATTCATACTCATTTCACATTGACTGCAAAACGCCCATCTACACAAAAGTAAAAAAACAAATCTGAAACAGCCAGACCCTATATATGGTTTTATAGGAAACCCTTAATCATTATAAAGGACAGTTATACTCACTTCCGATCCACACCAAGAGAACCCAGGGTAAGGACCTAAATTGCAAGCTCCTCACCTCTGGGTACTTCATAGATCATTGGTAATATTTGAAACACTTTTTTTTCCAAACCGGACTGCTCCTCCAGCATGCGAGGTCTAGGCTATGGAGGTTTTCCAGTAGGCACAAACATTTTTGTTTAGGGGGTGGACATACCCTTAAAAAACAATGGGGACAAATAGTTTGAAAAGTTTGAATAAAATAAGGTTAAAATAGCAATGGTAACTTACTGTACATGGCTGTGGGACCCAGGAAATGGTCTGGGGAAGACATACAAATATCCAGAACTTTAAATATACCATATATACTTGAGTATAAACAGAGACATTTTACTTTAAAAAAACATCCTGACCGTCTCCCCTCAGTTTATACTGATGGGCTGATCTAGATGTTTAAAGGAGCAGCTGGACAAACACACATAGCCCGGGGGAAACAAAAGCTGTACCCTGTAACACACAGAATCCTCTTGATTTCAGTGGGTTAAACGATTGTTGTCCTGATCACTCATAGATCAGCCCAGACTGCAAGGGAAAGGGGAAAAAACAAGAGAAGTAACAGGATTCAAAAAACATCTTTAAAGGAGGGATCTTTAATATTCAGGCTGCACAGAAATGTATGCAGGTCACATCTGTGTATGGGGCTGTGTATGGGACTTTCTATGGGACTGTGTATAAGGCTTTCTATGGGGCTGTGTATGGGACTTTCTATGGGGCTGTGTATTGGACTTTCTATGGGGTGGTGTATTGGACTTTTGTATGGGACTGTGTATTGGACTTTCTATGGGGCTGTGTATGGGACTTTCTATGGGGCTGTGTATGGGACTGTATATGGGATTTTCTATGGGGCTGTGTATTGGACTTTCTATGGGGCTGTGTATAAGTCTTTCTATGGGGCTATGTATTGGACTTTCTATGGGGCTGTGAGTGGGACTTTCTATGGGGCTGTGTATAAGGCTTTCTATGGGGCTGTGTATGGGACTTTCTATGGGGCTGTGTATGGGACTTTCTATGGGGTTGTATATGGGACTTTCTATGGGGCTGTGTATGGGACTTTCTATGGGGCTGTGTATTGGACTTTCTATGGGGCTGTAGATGGGATTCCTAGTTGCAAACCTCAACAAAAGGGGGAGGGGGGGAATCTAATGAAAAAAATATCTTTAAAGGGAAATTTCAGTGGAAAGTATTATTTTAAAATTCTTACGGGGAGATTCAATATCTGCGCTCCCGTAACTTACCTTAGCCCGATCCCGCGATACAATAACTGACGTAAACGAGATTACGTCAGTTATTGCATCGCGGGATCCGGCTAAGGTAAGTAGCGTGACTTTAACGCTCCAAAACCCGTAGCGTTAGGTTTCGCGCTACGAAGTAGCGCAAAACTTAATGCTACAGGTTTTGGATCCTTGGCACAGCGCTATTTCCTAAAACATTTATAAATGGCGCTGTGCTGTAAAAGCCATCTAAAACCAACGTTAACACAAATTTTTTCGGGTTAACGTGGGTTTTAGACGGAAATGGGCTATATTGTATCTCCCCCTTAGTTTATATTATGCATACATATTTATTCTACATATTCTCTTCCATAGTTTAATTTATACCCCTTTCTATTCCCTGCTGTTCACATGAGTGAGCTGACATTTCACTTTCTGCAATGGTCCTTCTTTTTCGCAGAATGCACACTAATGTGGAATGTTCCTAACAGTTATTTCTACTGATTGGCTGTTGGATGGGTCAAACATGCTCAGAATCAACCCAGGGGCTAGGTCAAGGCCAAAACTGTAACAGTCTCTCTTAGGGTTCCTGCAAATAAGTCAGTATTCCGGAAGCATTTATTTATACACAGACAAAAATGCTAAATGGGCAGGTTAAGGTCATTGGGATGGAAAAATACAATTTTTTTCTTAAAATTACATGTATGCATTGAATTTCCCCTTTAATCTTTATTTTTTTAATTTGCATCATATAGATCATATAGGGGAAAGTGGGCCAAAGGGTAATGGTTCACAGTATCAGAACCTTTAAGTTAAAGTAGGCTCACTGCAGGACGCCACCATTGTTGAGGAGCTCAGCAGGCTTGGCCCCTCTGGACATTGGCTTCTCTCCCTCGGAGTATGCATCGTGCAAGTGGGCGGAAGGGTAACACATCACAATCACAATCTTTTATACCCAGGGAGTTGGCACTGCTAAAACTAGCTGTCATTGGTGAAATTGGGGCATGTGGATATAGATTTTCCCCAAATTCATTTAATTTTAAAGATTCGAAAAATTCTTAAAAGATCGAAAAGTCAGAGTTTGTTCAACTTGTAAAATCCAATTCAAACTCGAGTTTAAATTATAGTCCATCTCTAGTTGTGACATCTGTGGTATTTAATTAGATCAACTAGGCTTGAATTTTCATTGTTTAAGGCATTTTGCTAGTCATCTAACAGGCTTCTTATTTATTTATTTTTATAATCTTTTGGGTGCACCAGTTGCTGCCTCAGTGTGTTGCAACAGACAGATACCATGAAGATGAAAATGCATCTTAATTTCCCTGACACCCCGATACATATAGAATCACTATGTTCTTTCTCCTGTCTTGTGTATTACCTTTTCTTAGTTCAAAAGAATTTTCAACAGACACTGTATCCCTGTATTTTTAAACCCAGCAACACACTGAGGCAGCAACTGGTGCATCCAAAAGACCCAATACTGAAGAGTAACATCATAAATGCTTAACAGTGCTCTGATTTGTATGTGGGGGATAAAAAACAGCAGCTGCATCTTGTATTGCCCACCACAGAAGAGAATTCCTTGGGTCAGCACTCCTGTACCTGCATCTTCAAAAAAAGGACATACATTTGAAGATTATAATGTCAAGAGGAAGAGGACTGGTTCGAAAGAGATGTAAAAAAGGCCATTTATAACAAATGAAAAAGAAACAAGCCTGAATAGCAGGGGGGTCAACACCAATTGTCTGTCATGTACAATTCTGTTTTAATGCCTTTCTGTGCGCAGTTTTGAAAACTCTCCATAGCTACAATGCAATCAACACCTTGCATTTAGGAGGTCCCTGAGACTGATTGAGACACCTTTCAGGGTACAGATTCTTGTGGAAGTCATTCTGAATTGAGAAAGCCCGGTTGATCTAACTGAATACCACAGATCTTCTATGACCTGAATGAATGAGAACCTTCACATGGCTGATATTTGTATTTGGTATCTGTGTTGCTTGCTAGTAGAGGCTGAATGTTTATATAGTCAATCATTAAAAAGCTTCTTAAAACTGCTAGTCTTCCTTACATTATTTCTTTATGTGTTATATGGGCTGCATCAGTTTCATATTTTTAGTTCTTTAATTTTTCCATCATGTTCAAGGAAATGTTCATTGTTTATTTACATTTCCCTAAAATCCACTAACATCTGATGTCCACGGATTTTCCACATTTAAGCCTAGTTCACACGTCCGACGCACGGACTGACAAAAGACCCCCAAGCACGTCCACATGTGCGCGACACATGGCTTATTCATATGATATTGCATATGTTTGGTCGGGCGGCGTCATTGATCCGCTGTGGCCGAAATGCCCACTTTCCACACCTGTGTCACACGCTCGGGCCGTTCTTTGTCCTGTGCATTGGATGTGTGTACGAGGCTTTAGTCTCTTGGTAGTTCCTGAGAGTCCGATATTGAGAAGACTGAAAACATCACATATTTGTGAAATCCTGAAAAGCTTTTCAATTTTCTTGTTTGCTTTTTTTTTCAGATGACTCAGACACAGGAAGCTGCCAGTGAAGTTTCTGACCTACTGACTCGAACTGTGTGTAGACTTAGTATTTCTGCAGTGAAAAATGAAAAGTTGATCAACATAGCGCAAGAGCTGCTTCATAATTCTTAAAACAAAAGCAGCATTGTGTATGTACTTCTAAATATACATTTCTGTTTAAGTCTAAAATGTTGGGCAGTGAAGGAGCAGCATGTCCAATAAGTTTGAAGGATCACTTTTCCCTCTTAATGAAAACTAAGCTGTTACTCAAGTATATGTTTGGAAATTGTCTGTGACATTGACCAGTATATTATTAATGAAGGGTCTGGAATTCTAGGAGCTTCCACTACGTTTTAAGTGGACATTGAAGGAGTGAAAAGCAAGTAGCAGCAATCAAAGACTTGCACTGGGATGACCCTGTCAGTGAAAAAATAATGGATCTATGTTAAAGATGATGTACACCATGTTTTTTTTAAACTGTTGAAATTAGAGGTATGCAACATCCTCCACAATGCCCCTAAAGTAACTTTCCAAAGATGGTCCATCCTCTAACAGCAAAATATTGGGTATTTCCAAAATGCACATAAAAATAAAATATTCATATTATTTTCAGGTTTCCTTATTTTTTAGGTGTGATTTTACAATTTTTCTGGAATCTATATCTATCGTGTCAAGTGAGCATTAAAAGAAAATATACACCCCAAGAACAGCAGTGTCCAGATAGAGTCCACAAAGAGCGAACCAAATGTTGCATAAATCTATACTGCAGGTTTTTTTTTTGTAACTCTAAATCTGCTGTTAATATAGTTACTACTTTTTAAGTAGCCATATTGAGCCATTAGCATTCACTCTCCCTCTAGCTGACCCAATAACACCTACTGCCAGAGCTTGTTAATAAACAATCTAGTTGTATATGTTGTATATCTCTGCAGGACCTGCTCTAAAAAAAAAAAGTCAATGTATTATTTTTTAATACAACTGCCATATCAGAAGTAAATATATAATGTGCAGTATTTTTCTTGATACCAAGGGGGTTATTCAATAAAAATTCTTATCGTTTAAAATGGTGCTAATTTTGCCCCAACCAATCAGATGTTAGCTTTCAAATGTTACATAAGTTCTGATTGGTTGGGGCAAAATTAGCACCATTTTAAACGATAAGAACTTCTGTTGAATCTCCCTGCAAGTATGTTATTATGGCTTACAGTGCTGAAGAGTGTCCTTTTATTGTATCTGCAAAAAATGTATCTGCAAACAATGTGTGTTGTCTGAAACAAAATGTGACACATAATATTTGAAGACACGTATGTGTTGCCATAATTGCTCAGCAGTTCATATTTTATTTTTGCCCATTTTTTGTTACTTTGAAAGATTTTAAAGGGTCACTATACTCACTGAAACAACTTTACATTATCTGAAACTGTAATTTGAGAGAAGTAAAATGGTTGTACCCACATATTTATCTGTGCTTGCTTTGTTATTAAATTAGTAATGTTTAGTGAGTGCTCCTAATTGCCCCCACCCTCCCTTACTCACTGCCTTCTTGTAGTGTCTGCACAGCCTCATCCTGAACACAGCTCTGCTTAAACATCTCCCTCTCCCTCCCCCTTCTTTCTTTTCTCTGCTGAGTCTCTTAAATGTTGCAGAAAGTGTGAGGTCAAGGATGGAGAACACATTCCGGGGGATTCAATAAAAGTTCTTATCGTTTAAAATGGTGCTAATTTTGCCCCAACCAATCAGATGTTAGCTTTCAAATGTTAAATAATATCTGATTGGTTGGGGCAATATTAGCACCATTTTAAACGATAAGAACTTTTATTGAATCTCCCTGTTAGTTTCTGGAGTGACAGGTCTTTTCCTGTAAATGCTTTGATTTTAAATGTTGATTTCTCAGAATATACAGCTCAGATTTAAACTCTGAAAAAAGTTTTGGAGTAGTGGAATCTGGCTCCTCTAAATACAATTTAAAATCAATTTAAAGAGCATGTCCGCCCTCTATAGAAACTTTTAATATATTATAGTCCATGTTCCCCCAGCACCAACCGCTATAATTATAGTCTCAGAAAGTCCCCCGATCATTACTTACCTTACCTCTCTCCTTCGCCGCAATGCCCTGGCCCTCTGCTTGCACGGAACTGCAAGCAGGGGGTGGGACTGGCAGCCGCTTCTGTGATTGGCTGAGAGGCAGCCAATCATGGACGCGGCTGCCGGCTGCTCAGAACGGCGAAGGAGAGAGGTAAGGTAAGTTATGATCGGGGGACTTTCTGAGACTATAATTATAGCGGTTGGGGCTGGGGGAACATGGACTATAATATACTAAAAGGGATTTACGCTAGGGGGAGGGAGACCAAAGCGGGTGGGAGAGAGAGGGAGGGAGGGGGAGAAGGGCTGCAGTGTGACGCCAAACTTCTCCCGGAGGGGAGACAGGAGGCAGAGTCCTATATGGACTCTGCTATCCTCCTGGTGGCCAGTTTTTGGGACTTTGGGGGGGGGGGATTACAGGAGAACCATTTGGAGCTGGGATGTAAGGTAAGGATTTTATTACACTACAGAGTGGGGCCAGTAGTGTGGGGGATTATAGTTTTGGGGGTAGACATGCCCTTTAAATGTAAAATTTTTGAAAAATTTATTTTTAGAGTAAAGGTACCCTTTAAATGTAGTCAATAGAGAGAGGGATTAATCAATTAATAATGCTACTTTATTATGATATGCTATGTTAGAAGTAAGCATTCAAGTGCCCCCTAGCCCCCTTGATCCCCATCAGTTTAGTCCAAATCCGATGTGGGGATCGGCAGCTAGCAACCCTGGGCATTTTTGCTACATACTGCCCCTTTAAGGCTGCTATGGGCAATCAGGGGCAGCATTCAAGTGCCCCTCTAGCCCCCTTGATGAGGGGGGAAAGGGGATCAGGACCTAGCAGTCCCTAAATTCGTGACCGGGTAACAATTGCCGTTCAAGCTGAATGGAAATCGCGCTTTGGGAGAACCTGGTGACTCACCTTTGATAACCTGGAGGGGAAATCCTTTAAGATTCTGGATTTTATAAATTGTAGATCTAAAGGGGACATTTATGCAATTCAATGCAACTGTCCAATAGTTTATGTCGGTGAGACTATCAGGGAATTCTGTATTGGGCTCCTGGAACATATATACAGCCTGTGTCTGTGTGTTAGGGACCAAAAAAGTGCAATCACCCATACTGGCTGGGGACTAGGGTAAAAAGATCCTCCAGAGGGAGACTAGGTGAATTTATATTATGAAAAGCAGGACTACTAGGGGTATGAATGAGGAATTACATAACCATATGTATCTTTAAATACTCAAATATTTGAATGCCATGGTAATAGAAGAGTGTATTATTTATTATCATTTTAATTTTTTTATCATTAGTATCAAATCCTTCATTTGTATGTATTAAGTGTATTAAGTTATTCGTATGTAAAAATATTGAGCAGTATTAGGGATCGCATTTCGTGCATGGATAATTTTGGACTGGATAATGTTTTGTCCACCCAATATCTGCACACTCTCAGATATTTAAGATGATTCCGGCAGCTGCTCTTGCATCATATGACCTGGAAAAAGAGATATGCTCTGCCTCAAAATGTGTGTTGGTCAGCTCCCTTTTAGCCGTTATTACAGGAACCCTTAGGACAGCTATGTCGGCTTCTGGCTGGGAGTATGGGACTTGAGGTAGAGGTTTATGTTCAAAAAGGTAGAAAAAACTGGGCACACCAGACTTGAAAGAATTTGTTAGTGACGTTTCGGTACCATCTGGTACCTTCTTCAGACAGTTTTCATATTTTTGCATATGTACTTGAAGCACCCAGCAAATAATTTTTTGAAAGTTTTCAGGTTAAGTAGGCAGGATCTCTCTCTCTTTTAATTTGGTTTATGTTCGGTCATGTGCCTTGAAGCCGTGGGTGAGACCAGTACTTTGCTTTGAACTGTTTATCTTTTGAGACATTGCTTATGCTGCTTTCTCCCGAATAAATGTTACCTGTGCCCGTGATTTTGGAGTCTAAGGTGCTAGCGACTATCACTTACAAGCTATGCTCCCCGGCTTCCCCTATTAACCACAATTATTAGGCTATAATGCTACTACTATGGGTATAATTGTGTAGTGACACTATGCTTTAAAGGGCAATTATAGTGAGAAAATTGTTTTTTTTAAATTTCTTCTAATGTATCCTATAAGTCATCCCATCCACCAGGGTACCTTTAGTTTCTTTAAATTCTACATAGTCCCCGAGATATAAGCCTTTGAATATGCTGTGATTTGTAGGAGCTGCTACACCTCATCTGTCACTCAAAGACACACACCCACACAATCCAAAGCTCCCCTGCAGTACTGTCACACACTCTCTCACCCACACTATATGTACCATGTGCAACACATAGTCAAATGCTGTAGTGCTAAACACAATCAATAAACCATTAACCCAGCAATATGAGCATAACACACTATAAAACAGCCCCTCAGAATGTGTGAATGTCATGTGAGCACTGCTTATCCAACCAGAATGTGTGAATGTCATGTGAGCACTGCTTATCCAATCAGAATGTGTGAATTTGATTTGCTGCTTAAACATTAAAGGGCATGTCCATCCTTAAACCAAAAAAAATGGTGATTTGTCAGTTCTCTAAACTGCTATTTTTACCATTTTATAACACGTATTTATAACCAGATATTTAATAAGGTCGGTTCCTTTCTGGTAATTGTATCTGCCTCCTCCCTCTGCTCAATGAGCTTTTTATAAGCTTGAGCATGTGCAGTGAAGGCAGCAGGTGAAACAGCAGTCAATCATTGGTTGATTTCAGTTGTCACAGCCTTGATTGATTGCCAGAATGGGGACAATAATTATCCTGTAATATCTGGTTAGTAATGCAGGTAATAAAGTGCTAAATACATCAGTTTGGGTTGGGGGCAGGTAAAGTGACAATTATTTTTAGTTTTAAGGGTGAACATGCCCTTTGATAAAGTCCTTTTTTTGTTCAAATTAACACTCAAATGCCATTAGGGAGAGCTGAGTATTTCCTTATTCCACTAACCTTAACCTACCTAGTCAGTGATGTTGCTGTAAATAAATAAATGATTTGTCCAATCAGAATGTGGGAACATGATGTAAGCGCTGCTTATCCAATCAGAATGTGGGAACATGATGTAAGCGCTGCTTATCCAATCAGAATGTGGGAACATGATGTAAGCGCTGCTTATCCAATCAGAATGTGGGAACATGTTTGTATTGGAAATTAGACCCAGCGGGTGTGACACGCTCTATAGACGGTTGAATTTCTAACACATTATCTAGGGATCATTTCTCACCTCACTGGATTTGAGCACCCCAAAAAGGGGGAACAGGAAGGCGGGAACCAAGGCAGCGGCTCCAAGGGGCACGGCCTCCGACACCCAATAAACCGCGGTGACGATCAGTACGTAGGCGCAGGAGGATTCCTGGAGGGAACAGAAAAGTGCAGCAATTACTACAGCAGGGATGGCGAACCGTTGGCCCTCTAGATGTTTCGGAAACTACAACTCCCAGCATGCCCTGTTTGCAGAAATGACAAACCATAGACATACCCAGCCCTTTATACTATATACTTGGTGGGTATTGTCAATTTCGGGGGGCCGTGTCCATTAAACTCTAAACTGTCTTTTGATTGCAAAACTAATGGACCAGAACAGAAATTGTCACCGGAACATTGAGAGACAAAGTCCAAAACTAGACCAAATATCCAGTATACAAACTATGGGGCCCCTGATGTTGGAAAACTACAACTCCCAGCATTCCTCAACTACAGAGGGAAGTTTGCACACATGTTTAGGGCCATAGTTTGTGGATCTCTGATGTAGTCGCTCTATGGCCAGAATGTGTATTAACCCTTCACTGCCCTCTGTAACATAGATACAATGTAGCAATGCGCACAGCGGGCGTTATTCAACACGTACGGGGGAGAATGTAGAAATATTCGCCCTGTGCCTGTTCCCATGGTAATAAAACAAAGGTTCGTTATTGTAACCTACAAGGGGGGATTCTGTTCTGCGAGCACAAGAAAGGGTTAATAACGGGGCTGCCATGCTGCGCTATAGCTTTTTAACTCTTTTGCCACCTGTCCCAAAGCCGAAATAAAAATAACAGATATTTGGACTCTATTTATATTTAATAACCCCCCATGATTATGTTACACCGTGCAATGGATTATATTGTAAGAATGCAGATGGGGCGTTTTTATATTTAACAGGGGGTCCTGGATTGATCAATGAATGGTTTAGAATTCAGTCTGTCTGCAGTCTCAGCCTGATGAAGGGGACGTATTGGCCGAAACGTTGCGGTAATTGCAATAAATCTCACCTGATTTCATGTCGGTTTAGACTCTCTACAAAGGGTAAAAGTTTCTTTTCGGCTTTTTCTTAAAGGGATAAAGTCCCAATCTAATAACCCCATGACTTACGCTGCTAGGGTGCAGTAAGGGAAGTGGTAGCAGTAGTAGAGGGACAAACACAGCCAGTAACAGGTTTTTCGATTGGAGAATCTTCTTCCACAAAGCCATTGTTGTGTCTCCTTTAAATCTGGAAAGATCTCTCCGGTGGTAGAAATCTGGTGCTGTCCCTGAAATCCCAGGCTGTTCTCTGCTACCGATGGTTACTTGGCTTGGTAGCCTGCTAGTATGTTGTCAGCAGGGGAAATATTTCCAAGGATACTATTGTTGGGGATTAGAAATCACCAGCCTTTTTTTAAAATAATCCCACAGTGGAGGTGACCGGGGTTTGTCGGTAGCAGCGGTTCCAGCGAATGGCTGAAATGTTATTTTAGTTAATAGTTTGTTTGTCCTTTTAAAGGGCTAGGCCACACTAGAGTGTTTCGCAAAACGCGAAATGTTAGCAGGTGAGGAAAGCATGCCAGCGTGGGGGTCACACGCGATCACCATTTTTTGCGAATCGCATGTTCTTTGATTCTGGACTATTTCTGGGCGCACAGCGCAAATGGACGGTAATGCGTGCAAACTTTTCACGTGCGTTACCGTCCGGTCCAGTGTGGCCTCAGTTTTAAGTTCAGCTAAAAAATTAGAAGTCTCCTATTGGTCGAACTCACTTAATAAACAACCCTCCCCCTTTGGTTTCACCTTTTAGTTTCTGTCCAAATACAAAAGATTTAAAGGGTCACTATATCCTAAAAATCTCCCCATAAATCTAGAAATGTAGGAGGTAGGGGCATGTATTCCTACCTCCTATTCTGCTTTATTTCAAAAGTGATTATCTTTAGTAGCTTGAGTAAGTGCTCACTACTGATATGTTATAAATATTGTCAGGTAAGTCATTTCCCCTCCTGACTCCTACCATAACAAAATTTGCAGATAGCTGAACAGGAAGTAGGAATACTTGCTCCTACTTCTTGTAGAACTATAGATCGAGAGGAAATCTCTACTGAGCAACTGACCAATATAAGGGGCCATATTTATAAAGGAGCAGTATCACTTTTTAGAGATACCATGCCATTAATGATCAGTTTAAGAATCGTTAAACCGGTCGTTAATTTTCAATCGTTTTAATGATCGTTAATTAACGATAAATTAACAATAACGATTGTAAATTAAGGATAATGATCGTAAATCTACAATAATGAAATCGTAGATTTACGATCCCCATAGAATATATGGCCCAAGGAGCCATAGGACAGGACAGAGAGGGTCACTATTAAGGGTCGTGTATACAGACAGGCAGTGGGAAGATTATAGGAGAACTATAGTTTGTATAAAGTTTTTTCAAAAACAGTTAAAATGAAAAGTACCTGGGGCAGGGAGGTAGGATTGGCACTTAATACCTCCCAATATTGTTTCTATAAGGAGCAGCAGGACGAAGAAAACTGCTTCTGCCAGGCTTCCTGAGTGCTTCAGCTCTATCTTTAATACAGGAAGGCCCAGGGCCATAACCTGGCAGATGAAAACTGTATGTGCTGTAGCTCCTCAACAAAACAATATTGGGAGGTAGGAATAATTAACCCTACCTACCTGACTCAGGTACTTTTCATTTTTAAAAAGTGAATTTTTACAGTATGATTGTCCTTTAAGGTTAATGGAATAAGAAAATACCCCTTTTGTCTTTTAAGCATGTTTTTTGCTGAACCTTTATGAAACAATGGCTTTTTAAATGGCAATTTGAACATTCATAGTCAGTGACGACTGAATGTTTTGCAAATGTAGTACATTTAGGTGTCCACCAGATGGCTAACACATCCCACAAATGCCCAGAACAGGCTGAGAATGAAAATAAAATAATGGAAACAGCTAAAGTTCTAAACAAAATCAAAAAACTAAAGTAGCTAAATATCTACAAAATAAAATCTATGGACCATGAATCATATTTACTTTCAGCGAAGCTTAAAAAAAACGACTAAAATGTTGGTTTCCTAGCTCAATTCTTTATTTTCTGTCTCATACGTGTAAAGCAGGAAACAAAAAGAGTTAAAAAAGGACTGTACCAACTCATAAAGAGGGGACACCCCCAATATTGCTGCCGGGCTTAATCACGTAAAAGGTTCTGATTTAGGGCACGGACACCCTTAAAACAAAAAACTGGTTCTATTCCACTCTGGTAAAGGTATCTGCCTACTCCCTCTGCTCAATGAGCTTTTTATAAGCTTGAGCATGTGCAGAGGAGTCAGCACGGGAATCAGCAGTCAATCATTGGTTGTGATGTTACAGCCTTGATTGACTGCATAGAGGGAGGAGCCAGTTTACTCTGCCAGAATAGGGACAATAATTATCCTTAAATATCTTAAATATGCCCTTTAATCTCTGCGTAACAAAACAGATCAATTACATAATATTCATGCTGTAATATGTTCCATTTCCTTTAACGGCAAACGTGATGTAATATACAGATACGGCGGAAGTAGGAAAAAACGTATTTCATTAATATTGTTAGAATGTGATAATACATTGTACTCACATCTGTTTATTATATCATTTCATTATATCAAATCGTTTTTTAGGTTACACAAAATGAACTAAATTTGTATATAATGTAATTTCATTAAATAAACACGCGTATTCTGTGAAGACATCCAGTGGACTGTCCAAACTCACATTTCTTCAAAACAAAAGGTCCAGGGATGTCTTTAAAAAAACCTCCAACTCCCAGTGTTCCTTAGTTATGAATCCAAGGAATGCTGGGAGTTGTAGTTTTCAACATCAGGGGGGCTGCCAGTTAGACATCCTTATGTAGTCACACAAAGCTGCAATTCTCCTTATCTTCCACAAGATGGCACTACTGTCCTTTTTCATTGCTTCACAGTAACATGCACTTTACAAAGAGAGCCAGGGCAGTACTTTTGTAAGGACTTGTAATTTAATTGTATTATCTGTAGGTGGTTTTCTAAGCAGTGTTCTATTGATAATTTATTGTTTGTGTTTCTTCTTCTACACCTTTCAGTAAAAGTTCGGCGGAAAACACATTTTTCCTGATTAAGAGAAATCTGTGAGTTAAATTGATGTATCACTTGTCTTTTCCTAACCAGAGATACGCCTATGGGTAGTCCAGGCCTCTTATCTTCATCCTCTACTTAGCCACCGGCTTGGGCATGCACAGTGGGATTTACCCAGGGAGAGAGGGAGGGGCTATCTAATTAGATACTTTGTATCTTCATGATATAAGGGGAGGAGTGAGTTTTACTTGTTTCCCTTCGGTGTCTCTCTAGTAAGGTGGCAGTGTCCTAAATAAAGAAAACTTTGGATGAACTACAGTAATCCAACCAACCAATGTCAAACATCAGGCTAAAGATCAGCCTTCAGGAATATCCTAATGGTAGGTAAGCATTGCAGTCCTATGGTTTGGGAGGTGAGAAAGATAAGTTTAAATTTTCAGCTCGGGTTGTACTTCCACTTTAAAGGGAAATTCTACCCTAAACACATTTCCCCTGATTGCTCAAAAATTGCTGATTAAAACATTGTTTCATTTGTCTAAGACATTCCTATCCTAACATACAGAATAAAATTCTATAAGGAAATCCGTGCAGTTATTTCCCCCCTTCCATTGCTCATTGAGCTCGGGCATGCTCAGTTGGATTCACTCAGGAAGAAAGAGGATTACTAAGCCTCTCCCTGTGCTAAAGGGAAGTTGTATTTTAAGTGAACGTGACTGAAAGGGCTTTCTGTAATGATACATTTTACTTATTTCAAACAAGTATATCCTGAATTAGGAATAACAATAAATAGGATAGTGATACTTTGTGTAAATCTGCAGTTATATGCCATATATTAGGGGTAAATGGTTTAGGAGCCAATTGAACAAGAATAGTTATATGCACTTTGCAGAGATTAAATATAATTTGTAACAGTAAATCGCTCTACCAATAATAACCGTGTAATAACGGATCATTTTAAGCCAATTAATGGTAAAATGCCCCTATCTAAGGGATGGGTCCCACTAAGTGCGTTGCATTGGGTTTTCCGTTTTGCGAATTGCAATGTAATTTAAAATATAATGGAAATCGCAAGAATCAGTTCCCACTGTATAATTTGCGTTCCGAATCTATTTGGTCCGTATTTTATCTACATGCGTTCATGACTTTTGGTCCGTGTGTGTCAGAATCGCATGTTAAGATTGGCCTATGGGAACATACAAAAAAAGCCGATACACGCGGACAAAAAATTTTTTTTGATGTTTTTTTAACATTTTTTCTGTGATTTTCCAAAAAACGCACATGAATGCAAACGGACCAGAAATGGACAAACGCATAGAAAATTGTATGTTTGTTAACCTGCAAATGGACCGGAACGCGGACAAATCGTTTTGTCCAAAGTGCGCACAAAAAACGGAGCGCAACTCACATAGTGGGAACGAACGCTAATCCCTGGTAATATGGAGAGAAACAGAGACGGTTGGATGGGGCAGGTTAGTGATCTTCCTTATGATAAGGAAACATCAGGTCTCTCTGAAGTGCCGTAAAAAGATCGGTGAGCGACTTTAGCCAGATTTCTTGTTGGTGACCAGTCCGGGACTGAGAGGTTCGGAGAGCCGTATAAGCCATTGTTATCAGTGTCCTTTCAAAGTCCGTTCTCCTCAGGGGCCCTTGAGCATAGGACAATTTGGCCCCCAGCCGGCGGATGTCGGTGATTGTCTTCGGTATGATGTCATTGCAGATAACGTGGAAGGTCGTGGCTTTTCGTAAGGAGGACAGTTCGGGGTCTTGTAATGTTATACTGTGCCCCTTCCCGATCTTCACCCCACTCAGCAAAAACTGCAATGAAACAAACAAGGTTTATTTATAGAGAATTGTCTATTGGGCCATCAGAAGGCAGGGGACGAATATCAGATTTATTTATTACACAAGATTAATAATGGAGAGTGACAGTAAAGTAGAGGTTATGTCACGAGTATCCTCGGAGCCGAAATAAGGGCAATCGGGGCCCTAGACAAATGGTGCATTTCGGGGCCCCTTTATTCAAAATGTTATCATTAACCAATCAACTCCCTTTAAAAAGGCAATGTCACATTCAGTTCCCCTAAAACACAAATAACGTTTATTATTCCTATATTATTAATTTTATACTGGACACACCTCACCGCTTATTTATTCATGTTGTACAGTGCGGCTGTGGGTGTGGCTTGTGAAGCCCTCCAGTTCAACAACACTGGTTGTTGAACTGGAGGGCTGACTTAACAGTGGCTGGTAAACTGGAGGGCTAACTTAACAGGGGCTGGTAAACAGGAGGGCTAACTTAACAGGGGCTGGTAAACTGGAGGGCTAACTTAACAGGGGCTGGTAAACTGGAGGGCTAACTTAACAGTGGCTGGTAAACTGGGGGGCTAACTTAACAGTGGCTGGTAAACTGGAGGGCTAACTTAACGGGCTGGTAAACTGGAGGGATAACTTAACAGTGGCTGGTAAACTGGAGGGCTTACTTAACAGTGGCTGGTAAACTGGAGGGATAACTTAACAGTGGCTGGTAAACTGGAGGGAAAACTTAACAGTGGCTGGTAAACTGGAGGGCTAACTTAACAGTGGCTGGTAAACTGGAGGGATAACTTAATAGCGGCTGGTAAACTGAAGTGGCTGCTGAAGCCTCCATATCAGCGGACACATAGAACTGTGCATTATTGTGCATTTTATACAAAATAACAAATGTCAACCACTTAGTCTTTCGTGGCTCCTCTCACAGTGTTTCCACTTACCTCGTACAGTAAGTCCACTTCCGATAACGACTTTTGCAGGACAGGGTCCAGCAATTCCATAGAGGAACGGCGAATACGCTGCGCTGACGGGAAATACACGGCTGAAGAAAAAGACAAAAAATACGTCATAGCACCAGGAAGGCTGAGATTACGCATGTTACAAATGGACACTTTAAATGGAGATTTAACCCTGCGAAAAATATTACACACTGAAATCATCGAACATTAACATTCGCTCACTATTCACTGTCTAACTATATCCTGGTTAAAGGGCAATTATGGTGAGAAAATTGTTTATCTTTAATTTCTTCTAATGTATCCTATAAGTCATCCCATCCACCAGGGTACCTTTAATTTCTTTAAATTCTACATAGTCCCCGAGATATAAGCCTTTGAATATGCTGTGATTTGTAGGAGCTGCTACACCTCATCTGTCACTCAAAGGCACACACCCACACAATCCAAAGCTCCCCTGCAGTACTGTCACACACTCTCTCACCCACACTATATGTACCATGTGCAACACATAGTCAAATGCTGTAGTGATAAACACAATCAATAAACCATTAACCCAGCAATATGAGCATAACACACTATAAAACAGCCCCTCCCCCCAAAAAAAATCTTATATACATACAAAACCAGTGACTCAAATGGAACACTAATACAGTATATATAATACAGTAATACAGACTATATACCAAACAAGACACACAGTGCAATCTATGAAATATATAGACTAAAGCAACTGAAATGTAACAGGACAACAAGCAGTGTCACTGTGTTTGTGAAGGTCTCACTACAAGCTGCTGTTACACTGACTCTCTCTTCAGTGATTATGATCTCAGCTAAGCAGGGGAGAGATATGAACTTTAGGTAAAAAGTAAATAACAATTAGCAAAGTTAGAGAACAGGCAGAGTTCAGTAACTTACTTGTAAAGAATCTCAGCACCACTTGTCCTCCTCTCTCCCCCTCTGCCCCTCCCTTCAGCATATTGCAACTTCATCCCACACTTTGATTGCTTGCAGTTTAGCTCTGGAAGGGAGGGGTCAACAGGATGTCAGCACTTCATTTAAAGTCCTTTCAACTGACAATGCTCGGACTCTGTACACAGCCCGTCACTGCTTGAGGGGGAGTAGACAGAGAGGGGAGGGGGACTACACAGCTTGGTACAAACTTCTGCCAGTGTGAAGAAACGAAGCCACACAGAAACATGAAAGTAAGGCAGCTTATACTAAGTGATCTATACATTGTATACAGACAAAGTTTTTTTTTCACTATAGTTGCCCTTTAATGTCCAAACACAAAAAAGATGATTACCTGATACAGAGCAGTTGAACTCTTCCAAGGTTGCCCCCTTGTGGCTCAGATTGGACACAGAAAACTGTCAATGTGCTATTTTGCGATACCACGCCTTTTGCAATAGCTATTAAAGTCATTGTAAGATCGTCTATACAATACCATAGTGTTATTATTTGGATGTAAAAATAGCGATCATTAAAGGCATGGTACTGTGAAATATAGAATTACCGGTTTAATAGAAAATACTATTCTAGGGATTAGTTTCCCTTTATAACATACAAATTGACATATTATATTTTTATTATTATGATAACTCCCGATATGCTTGATAGTCACTGTGCAGCCAAGAATCCAGTAGAGAATGAGAAGCATGTGTGTTGGGCGCGTTCTTACGTGTGTATAAATATAGCGACGCTCGCCAAGGCATCTGTGTCTGGTTTTGGAAGCGATGTATATGCATGGAAACCGGTTTTCCATAGGAATTTATTGGTATGTGTTTTTCTTGGATCTGAATAGTGAATAAGCGATTTTCACTGCTGTTCGTATATAAGGCTTCGGATTGTAATATATGTGCAGGGCGTTTCCTTCATCCAAACATTGGTATCAGACAGTTATATTGTTTCCAATGACTCCGCACCTTTAATAAAGTGTCAGGGGCAATAAGAGAACGATCACAATTGGCCAGTATAATGATTCTTAAAGTTAATTCTAAAACTTAAATCCCAGAAAGTCCTGAATTAAAACACATCATCTGCTTGTCATTTTTTAAACCAGAAATCCTTTCACCGTAGCCCATTAGAGATGGCAGAATTCCCAAAAGTACGTTCCATTTTTCGGATTTTCGGGATTTTCTGGAAATCCGAAAAACGGAACAGATTTTACCAGTTTCGCCCATCTCTATAGCACGTATCTCATTGGACAGTTCCTCTCTCTCTTCCTGAGTAAGGCCCACTGAACATGTCTAAACCAGTGGTAGAGAAGGAGGAGTTACGTCTTTATGCCACTTTAGATGGCGATGCATTCTGCAACCAAGGCATACTGGGAGTTGTAGTTTTCAAACATCTGGAGTGCCGGCAGGTTCCAGACCACTGATGTATCTATAATTATATATAAACTATTCTTCCTAATAACAGAGTCTGGAAACACAATCCCCGGGTACCACCAAGGGTTAATTGCTTCTTGTCTACAAAGGTTCATTTAATGGAAAACGCGTTGGGCTTTTTTTTTTTCTATCACCGACCGATGTGCGTTTCAATCACAGAGAACAACAAATTCCCGTTTTGGATGTCACCGAAACACCAGATTATTAGTATTGGCTCCTATCTGGCACACGTCATTCCAATTCATTCCTCATTAAACAAAGGCACCTGGATGTAAAAACAAGGGGAAAGGTACATTCTGTCCCAGTGTAATCTCCTCTGGAATTGGTCTGAATTCTTTCTTTTCCCTTTGGACGCAAATGTTTTAGCAGCGAGATCAGAACCTGAAAGTTCTATCCACCCGTCCAACGCACCAAGTACAACCCCCAGCATTCTATTGGATATCTCTATCAAAAGATTTGAAAGACAAGTCCACACCCAGTCGAAAATCTTAACATAAGTCAGTGATGTCCAATCAGATGTTTGGAAACTATAATTCCCAGCAGGCCCTAGCATGCCGTGGTTGCAGAATTCTCAGTCCTGATGATGCTCTGTCCCAGCAGTGAGCATGCTCCAACCTTAAACTTGGAGTCAGACCCCAAGTGCTGGTGATGTCACAGCTCACAGTACTGGCAGGAAATAACACCTTTAGGGCTAGGCACGATTTTCCTGCTCTTGCACACGCGATTGTGATTTTCAAATTGCATAGCATGCAACGCAGCGATATCTTGCGATTTTGGGTGCGTTGCAAACAGTGCAGGCACCGCCATTTTGCGCATGGGCAAATCGAAGGCGCAAACGCAGGAAAATCGCAGAATGCGTGCGATTCTGGTGCAATGCAGTGTGGCCGTGCCCTTATACTGCTGTAACTTTGGATAAACTGCACTTAGAAGCATGATCCTGGATTCATTTTAAAGGTAGGAATGTGTTTTTTTTTAATAAATGCCAATTGTATGGAGAGGAGACCACAGTTCCCCATTAAAGCATAAGACCATAAGACCTCAATACTTACACTGTTCAAAGCTATTCCTTAAGGAAACCATACATCCTGATGTTTGCCGCCCCCATCTATAGAGGTTGCTACCTTCTCTTAAAGCCGTACAAGCTATTTAACAAGCTCGCACATGCGCAGAGGAGGCAGCTTGGAAAGCAGCAGTCTGTCATTGACTGTGACGTCTTTTATCACGGCCATAACTGGCAGGCACCCTGCTATTTGTCCTTTACTCCTCATATCGCAGCTTTTAAGACGTTTTAAATGCCTGAAAAATGGTCCGTTTGGGACTCTGTGTACATTTGTCATGATTAAAGGGGAAGTTTTTGATGGTTATCCCACTAATAATCTTTTCACATATAGACTGTTTATGAACAGAACAAACTGACGCTTTTCCCCATTTTAGGGCCGGTCTGTTGCTACAACAATAAACCATTAGACGCGTTTCAAATCCCCATTAGCATTGGACCACGTGCATTCTGCGTAATGAGAATAATTCTTCCTACACTGAGTCACTTGCTGGGAGTTTTGTTTCGTGTTCAGCTGCTCGGTGCCGTCACGCACAAGTAATTCGGTGGAAATAAAATTCTTTCTACTTCTCGACTCAAGGCCAGATGTCCATCTCTGGCCCGATTCCCATTTTAAAGTTTGTAAACATCAAAACAATCCCACCAATCAGTTGGAAGTGTTATGTCAACTCTACAAAGATTGTATGATAATAGTTTAACATTCACCAGGTTAAAGGGTATGTCTACCCCCCACAGTAACATTAAGGTTGAATAAAGACATACGTCCATCAAGTCCAACTTATTCACCCTCTTTATATATATATATTTTTTTTAACCCTACCTAACAGTTGATCCAGAGGATCAACCCAGCTAAAAGGGGGAAAAAAAATCCTTCCTGACTCCAAACGGCAATCGGAAAGTATCCCTGGATCAACCAGATCTATATGCATTAATACCAGTAATTCTCAATATTATATAGTATCCCCCGTACCAACCAGAACTACAGTATATGTATTAATACCAGTAATTCTCAAGACAGAGAGGGGAGGGGGACTACACAGCTTGGTACAAACTTCTGCCAATGTGAAGAAACGAAGCCACACAGAAACATGAAAGTAAGGCAGCTTATACTAAGTGATCTATACATTGTATACAGACAAAGTTTTTTTTCCACTATAGTTGCCCTTTAACTGTCCATTATATATGTATCTTGGGGGGTCCACTGCTTAGTGTGTCTTTATTATATGTTTTATTAGATGTGTTTAATAAAGATGTTTTGTACTATTTGTGTACATCAGTGTCCACCACTGGGTCCCAATTAATTTTTGAGGCCTTGTTGCTCCCATGTTTGCTATCTAGTTGCCTTTTATGCAGTTTTGAGTGTCTAGAGGGCTCTGTGCCCCCAGTCTAGCCTGGCCCAGCCCCTTTATTTTTTATCTTTTTCCTTCTTATCTTTCCTTTTCTTTCCTTCTCTTCTTCTTTCTATATCCTCTCTGTCCCTGTTGTTGCATTATTCCTTTTATACAAGGCTTTGATGTTACTGCTGGCACTCTTTATATGCCCTTGTATATATTTCATTCTCTTTGTTGTGAGACCCCATTAATGTCACTGGATTTCCTTTCTGCTATAGTAAGCTGTCAGTAAATGACAGCTTACTATAGTATTTGTGAATGGAGCTCAGGAGTTTCATTCACAAATAGGATTTTTTTCTAGAAAAAAAATGGGGGCAGAGATCAATATAAGGTGATCAGTTCTGAACACCTAATGATTGATTGCTGCCAATGGATGACAAATCACTTCCTGGAAAATTTGTTCTGGGAAGTGATTTTTCCAGTTGGATTTGGACTTACAGACATGGATACAAACAACATGCATCCCAACAGACACACACTCATGAAAACAATAAAACACACATGCATACAAGTGATGTCACTATTAAGTAATCCAAACCACACAGACTAGTATTTAATGTTTGACTCCTACCACCTTTTAGGGTCATCAGGACCCTACAACGCCGGGCAGAGAACATCCCCACTAGCACAGAGACTAAGGGTAAAAAAATTAAACACCCTTTAAACTTGTGTACGGTATATACTTAAGTGTAAGCCGGGGTTTTCAGGCTTTAAAAAATAGCCTGAAAACCGAACCAAGGCTTATACTCGGGTCACTTAGTGTGCAATCCAGCTGCTGCTCGCTCTGCAACTGCCGGCTGACGTCACTACTCGGCGCTTGTCTCACCCATACAAGATCCGACGTAACCCCATTATTTAGGTTGGAAAACTTTTTTGAATTTTTTATTGTTGATTAGTAAGTACTTTTTTTAAGTTTTAAACTTAATCTAAATTCTGCAGTTTATGTAGTGATCTGTTTTATTTCTATGTCTATAAATTAAATATATTCTTTTCCAATTAAACTTTCTATACTATTAAATCTGCAGCATGATTAGCACCTGTTTATTATCCAAAAGGATTTGATGATTTTAGCTGGAAGGATTTAAAAAAGAAACCCCCTATTTTCCAATATCATTTTTATATGTTACCTTAACAGATTTGCCAGATTAGAAGAGAAGATGATACAGCCAAGTGCTTTCCAGCATTCCAATGGAATCTTAACATGTGTTTATAACTGATTATTCCATCCAGTGGGAATGTATTGAAGAATTTTCTGTCCTGTCCAAAGAATTTAAAAATAACTGGCCTGCTACAAATCCCATTATTTTATTAATTACCATAACTATACAAGGCCACGGTTAACAAATACCATCTGGTATTGGTACTTTGCAACTACAATGTTATTTTGTAACCAGACTGCCTATAATAGTATTTTACAGTATGGTGTGTAAATACAGTACCATTACTATTTGGCGTGTTCAGCCACTTCTTTACAGTATTTTATGACCATAATTGGAAAGGACGCAATATCAGTAATTACTGATGTTATTCCTATCCAAAATGTACAGTACTTTCTTTCATCAATTACAGTAATTTCTTTCTTTTCAATTACTTTCAATTTTACATACACCTCCCTTTAGTACAGGGGATACAAAGCAGATGATTGGAGAATTCCTCTCTTCTTGTGTGATCCTATTTAGCATGCATGAGCTCACTAAACTAGAGGAGAAGCATCCAGAAATATGACTGAAAGTAGGTACATGGGTAGGTACAAGAGCCTGCTGATTGGTGGCCACATTCCTCCATAGACTTAGTGGGTCAGGAAAGAGAATATGTCCATACCCTGATGCATTATATTGGCACAGTTGGACACCCCAAGCTGAGATCATGTGCTCTTGGTGCTGTCTCTAATCTCTACTGTATAGTATACCACCAATGTCCCAAAAACAAAATGTTTAATGATTGGAAATAAATAGAGACTCCCACACAGGCTCTACTGCGTACTGTGTATTCATTAGTGAACCTTAGAACTGTGTTAAACAGTACACAACAGATCTTTTGTGTAAGTCTCTCTCAAATGAATTCCAGTTATTAAACATCTAATGCAATATAATAAATAACATTTTCTAGTCTGTCATTTATAAAAAGAAGGTCCATTTTCTGCATTATATCGTTGATATAAAATAACCTAGGTTTGTGACTGGATTGTGTTGTAGTGCTATAATGGAGGTCAAATAATCCAGTAAAATGTTACGTTAGCTTTTCTTTATGTAAATCTTTTACATTGCTTAAAATGGCATGGTTCCACAATCTGGGAGAAAGTAATGAAAGAGTCACATTAAGATATAAATTAAGAAATCTGTCAGCCATGTTCTCTTTGAATAATGAGCAATTTACCTAACAAAAGTCTCTCACATTATCACTTCTCCTAGGGCACGTAAAATTTTACTGCTGACGTGGGAGTTATTCTAGAGGAATTTGGTATCCAACTCACATTTACATGGAGCGGACACTTTGTGTTATTTAAATTAGGAATATATATTTTTATATATATATATATATATGGAGTTTTTAGGAGCTACCAATGAGGTGGGGGGTATAGGATATTACATATAGGAAAGGTGTATATGTATGTGTGTACATCTCAAGAGAAGAAAGCTTAGGGAGAAAGGGCCAAAAGGAGCAAAAAGCCCTTCTGAGCATAAAAATGGAGAAACACCTTCTTATAACCGAAGGCATCTTGCAGTCTCATGCTATATGAATAGCATTGTCCACAAATTCTAAGAAACAAAGACATTTCTTACTTCCATGTTCCCCAGAGTAAGGGGCAGAGATATGCAAAATACTCCTTTATGTCCATTAGCTTATGCATGTGTCCAGAACCACTGGCTAATAACATGCAATATAGCTTAATATATAGAGCCAATCATCTGACCTGCAGACACAACGCTCTATTTATACTCCATGTGATATTTAATGATTGACACATTGTGACATTGTTATATTAGAATAGAATGACTACGTTGTTTTCGGTAGTTTGCAATGTTTATAAATAAGGCCGAATGAGAGGTGACTATGTATAATTTGATAATTAACAGAACATGAGTAATTACTCTGATTACCATTGTGTAATCATTACAGGAGATTTAACAAGAGACAAGGCAGCTAGAAAGCTTAGGGAGAGGGGGGCGAAAGGAACAAGAAGCCCTCCACTGAGCATAAAAGCGGAGAAAACACCTTCTTATAACAGAAGGCATCCTGCAGTCTCATGCTATATGAATAGCATTGCCCACAAAACCTAAGAAACAAGAAGTCATTTCTTACTCCCATGTTCCCCACAGTAAGGGGCGGAGGTATGCAAAATACTCCTTTATGTCCCTTAGCTTATGCATGTGTCCAGAATTGCTGGCTTAATAACATGCAATATAGCCTGATAACCTACTGTACACCCAAGTCCTACACCATAGAGCCATGAATCTGTATCTTGCACTGACGAGATCTAACAAGATCGAAACACGTTATGTCTGCAGGTCAGATGATTTGCTCTATAAATTAGGCTATAATTGCATGTTATAAGTTATAATATGAGTGTTTTGCATATCTCCGCCCCTTACTCTGGGAAACATGGGAGTAAGAAATTACTTCTTGTTTCTTAGGCTTTGTGGGCAATGCTATTCATATAGCATGAGACTGCAAGATGCCTTCTGTTATAAGAAGGTGTTTCTCCGGGAGATTTAACCAAACACTCATTAAGGGAAATAGCCCATAGGGCACTAATCAGCAAGAAATCTCATGTAATCTCCACCTTAGAACAGTGACGCCCAATCCCAGAACCAGCCACACCCCCTTCTTTATTCATCACACAGTAAGTTCCATGGTTGTCAATACGATTGAACAAAATTGATTAAAAAACTCATCACCCCAACCATGCCGCCCAGGGTGGCTTAAAAACCAGTTATTAGTGATGGGTACGGTCCAAATCTTGGGCACAGCGATTAACTGGGGTTAATTATCTACCGGTGTGTACCAACCATAAACCCCAAATTTACAGCCAATCCTTATCAACAGGGCTACAAACCTCACCAATAGCCAGGACACCTCATATGGCCGATTTATCCTCCATCTGTTTCCTCCTAATCCCGGATTGTCCGTATACACTATATACAGAGCTCAGGGTTGACATTGTTGCACCTTCCTATTGTGGATCAGACAAATGAGATCAGGGCCCATCAATGCAGAGGAGCCTTAGTGAGTGTTTTTTTGCTCTTCAGACCATGGAGACTTATTAGATGTGGTGCTGAAGACAAATCCACAGGAAATGATCCTGCTATCAGGTCCAAAAACTAGTCATTCACTCAATCGGATCCTGATTTCTCCCTGGAACAACCTCACATGGAGCCTGGGAAAATTCTTAGCACGGAAATAGCTCAGCAATGGATCAGAAACTGGGGTTTTCTCCCCTTTCCACTCATTAAACGGAGCAATAACTTCCACCCACTCATATGGGAGACAGACGAGAGTCACACACCTGCTACTTTATTCGGCCCCTTGGTTTAAATTAAACTCAGATCCCAACGTTCACAAATATTCTAAAGATGTGACTGGTATTTCAATGCTCCATCGGCTACTGCTTGGCGTAAAATTGTCATTTCTTTCTAAATAACAGACCCCAATAATGAATTGTGTTTTAGTCTTATAACAATTTTAAAAGGACACCTGGAATTGAAAGGAAAGGCAGGTGGCAATGGATGGTAAGATGACAGACAGGTGAGAATGGATGGTAAGATGACAGACTGGTGGCAATGGATGGTAAGATGACAGACAGGTGAGAATGGATGGTAAGATGACAGACAGGTGAGAATGGATGGTAAGATGACAGACAGGTGGGAATGGATGGTAAGATGATGGCTCTATATATTAAGCTATATTTCATGTTATTAGCCAGCAGTTCTGGACATATGCATAAGCTAAGGGGCATAAAGGTGTATTTTGCATATCTCCGCCCCTTTACTCTGGGAAACATGGGAGTAAGAAATTACTTCTTGTTTCTTAGGTTTTGTGGGCAATGCTATTCATTTAGCATGAAACTGCAAGATGCCTTCTGTTATAAGAAGGTGTTTCTCCAAGTACTATCTCACTATTACCATTTAAATGGCCATCAATAAATGTATATAAAGTATAGCACTAACTTATATTAGGTACATGAAAAAATATACAACTTGTACAAAATGTATAAACTTACTTGGGATAATCATAAAGGGAGATTAAATTACAACCCTGTGACTGCTAAGGGGTCTCCTTTACAGGTACTACACTCATATGCAGAGAGATTCAATATCTGTAACACAAGTCTAAAGTTTACGAAACCCAGTGTAATATCAGGTTAACGGAATTTTTTCACTTATTTTATGGGGGCATTCCCTATTGTTTTGGGGAAATTTTAAAATTGTATTAAAAACTTCAATAAAAATAAATTAAAAAGAAACCTTAAAGGGAGTTTCCACACCAAAAAATAAAATTTAACCCACTACTGGCCCCACTGTGAAGTTTAAAAAAATCCTTACCATTCCTTTCCGCTCCCTCCATGCCAGCCCTTCCATCTAGCGTAAATTCCTTTTTACATATTGTAGCTCCCCAGCCCACCCCTAACTGCTGAGTTATATCTTTAAAAAAACCCATCAGAATTGCCCTTGGATGAACCTTAGTATCTCCTCGAATATCCCCTCTGCTGGAGTATTAAAGCTACAAAAGCACCAGAGCCAAAGCTTGCAATGGAGTGACAAACATTTTCTCCTACAAATAACACAACTGCTCTCCTTCACCACAATAGCCGGAGTGACAACACAGCTACAGTTAGTTACAACAACTATGATTTGGTTATTTTGTTGCATTTTATTTTGTATTATACATATCAGGATTATTCAATAAAAGTTCTTATCGTTTAAAATGGTGCTTATTTTGCCCCAACCAATCAGAACTTATGTAACATTTGAAAGCTAACATCTGATTGGTTGGGGCAAAATTAGTACCATTTTAAACGATAAGAACTTTTATTGAATCTCCCTGATAGTTATTTACAAACTTAGAAATATAGGAATGCGTGCCATGGTGTTTAATTCACACCTTGCTAGACCTAATGAAATGTACAGTAATAAGGGATTTTATAAATGTGGGAACATGCGTCATGATGGAATAAATGTAATGTATTTACATAAATGACAAACACTTGACTGAATCTACTTTTCCACAAAGACTGGGCTGTAAGTGATGCAGGAGAACAGGACACAGGAAAGTTTTTGTCAGAATTTAAAAGGTGTGGTGCATTAAAATGACATGGAAAAAACAATCTCTTAAATTTTGCGTACAATTAGACCTCTTTCAAAACTGCATTCCAAGGCATTTTTATTACACACAAATGTGATGAAAAAGAAAACCTGCAAGCATATAAACTTAACACCATTGAATAAGAGCTGTTTTATCCATACAATCTGCATTTAAATGGATAAAAATCTATCAGGGTTATTCAATAAAAGTTCTTATCTTTTAAAATGGTATTTTTTTGCCCCAACCAATCAGATGTTAGCTTTCAAATGTTAAATAATATCTGATTGGTTGGGGCAAAATTAGCACCATTTTTAATGATGAGAACTTTTATTGAATCTCCCTGAATCTTTTCTAAAAGTCGAAAGTTATTGGGTAATACTTTTTAGATAAAAAGAAAGTGATGTATGAAAGTTATAACTGAAATGGTAGTTCCCCTTTACATTTAATTAGTAGTAAAACTGACAGCAACCATCATACCTTTTCTTTAATAATTTGCAAAGGTTTTGCTCACCCCCAGACAAAAATGTATAAATATCTTCCTCACACCCGAAACCCCAAGACTGCAATATAATCCCCTGAAGGAAGCTATTCATTATGGTGTTGGTCTACCCCTTCTTTCTTCCAAATTCTTTCAGCTGCTGCTTCCTGATCCACCTCCTCTGAGCATTTTCAATCTCATAAAGAGCTTGTACAGCTGTAAAAGGAGGCAGGAACCTTTGCATTGAAGGTTGAATATCAGAGTAAATATCTTACTTGTGGAACAGCTGGGCATGTATTGCAGCTTAGGGTTTGAGGTAGCTAAACTAATACAAAAGTAGATCTGTACGTGTACTCTTTTATCTAATGGGTGAGTTCAGACACCTCAAATATTCCACCCTTATATGAACATCAATAACAGAAAATATAAAAAGGAGGGTCACATGCCAAATACAAAATTTGTGAGTTGACATGTGTTCATAAATAAACATGCAATTTTGTATTTGGAATGCAAACCTTTATTTTGGTTTCTCAGCTAAACCAATTACCATGTTTTCTGTCGGGTATCTGTTAATGTTGCAGTATTAGGTTAGTGTAAGCAGCAAGCTTAAAGGGAAATTACATTCCGTTGGAATAATGGGCCATATTTGTAAAGCGCGGTGTCGCAATTTAGCGCTAATGTACTACAGCAACCCTAAATGTACATTTACAAATATTTGTGAACTAACGCAATGGTATTCTATGGGGATCGTAAATCTGTGATCACATTATCGTAGATTTACGATTGTTATCATTAATTTACGATCGTTAGCGTTAATTTAGGATAACAATCCTAAATTAACAATTGTTAAACCTATCATAAATTAACAATCAGTTTGACGGTCGTTAAATGCGCGGTATTGCTAAAAACCAATACCGCAACTTTTACACATGCGCACACAGTGCGAAGGAGCGAGGATGCGTCAGTGAAGTCGGCGCTGGAGCGGGTCCGCGGGTAAGTGTCTCCTCCTCTCCTGTAAGATTTACTGAAGAACGGGAGGTAAGAGAGAGTGCATTTACTTCCTGTTCTTCAGTAAATCAGATTGTTATTGTTAAAAATGGTGCTAATTAATCAGATCTTATTTAACATTTGAAAGCTAACAACTGATTGGGGCAAAATTAGCACTTTTTTTAACGATGGGTTGGGGCAAAATTAGCACTTTTTTTAACGATAAGAAAAAAGAAGCACAACACAGTTATGTTAGCATTCTCTTTTTATTGAGGGAGGGGGGGGACATATTACTATAAATGAACACTCTGTATTGGCGGATATTACTGTATATGGAGACAGTGTAAGTGACAGTGTATGTGGACACTACAGTATATGGCAACTCTATATACTGTATATAGACACTGTATTGGGGGTGCTTACTGCATATTAACACTCTCTATATGGGTACACTTACTATAAGCACTCTGTATATGGGGGCACCTTGGGCCATATTTATAAACCCGCAATACCGCGGGTTAGTTAATTTAAGATCACATAATTAACGAATGTTCGATCGTAGGATACTGTGCGGTAGTAAATGGTATTCTATGGGGATCGTAAACCTACGATTTCGTTATTCACGATACCGATCGCTAAAAAGCGATACCACAGCTTTATAAATATGGCCCTTACTGTGTATAAGTTCTATGTGGGACACTTACTGTATATTAGCCCTCTATGTGGGGGACACTTACTATAAGCGCTCTGTGTGTGGGGGCACTTAATGTGTATAAACACTATGTGGGGACACTTTCTGTATATTAGCACTCTCTATGTGGGGGCACTTACTGTGTAATAATACTCTATGTTGGGACAGTTACTGTATTTAAGCATTCCCTATGTGGGGGCACTTACTGTGTATTAACACTATGTGGGGAAACTTACTGTATATTAGCACTCTCTATGTGGGGACACTTGCAGGGGCCTGTTTAAGGGGGGTTACTGGTGCCTGGAATCCCACTTTCTGTCTGCTCAGTGCAGTCTACTGTTCTACCTCTCCTGGTATCCATAGACTGTTACATAGTCTATTTAACAATCTATTTAACAGTCTATGTAACAGTCTATATAACAATCTATATAACAATCTATATAACAGTCTATATAACAATCTATGTAACAGTCTGTTACATAGACTTATGTAGATTGTTATATAGACTGTTACATAGATTATTATATAGACTGTTACATAGATTGTTATATAGACTGTTACATAGATTGTTACATAGATTGTTATATAGATTGTTATATAGACTGTTACATAGACTGTTACATAGAATGTAACATAGACTGTCACATAGACTGTTACATAGATTGTTATATAGACTGTTCTGTTATATAGACTGTTACATAGATTGTTATATAGACTGTTCTGTTATATAGACTGTTATATAGATTGTTACATAGATTACATAGACTGTTACATAGACTGTTACAAAGACTGTTACAAAGACTGTTACATAGATTGTTATATAGACTGTTACATAGATTGTTATATAGACTGTTATAAAGACTGTTTCATAGACTGTTACATAGATTGTTACATTGTTAATTGAGCTGTGAGTGAGAAGCAGCATTTGTATGTTTCAAAAATGATTCCAGCCTGCCCTGTGATTGACAGCAGCATAGAGAGCTGTATCAACATTAACCCTGCAGCTGCCTGAGGTGATTGCTGAGACTGGGTTAATATACAGTACTTACTGTACCTACTGCACTGTGATGGAGCTTAGTGAGAATAGGGACATCAAGAAAGTCAAGAAAGGTTGGAGGTGTTTGTATAGACCAGACCTGGGCAAAGTGCGGTCCGCGGCTGTGCTAAAAAAAATCTATATTTTTGCCCTTCTCTGCACCCTTCTCTGTACTGAGAGTCCCTGCTAGACTATCATAATGCCTGATTGAACCACACACCCCTACACACCCTCCCCCACGGGCCTATCAGCCAACCAGCCAACAGGACCCCGACGCTGCCTGCGTCTTGTGTGTTGGCCTCATTAGTGGTTTAGTGCGTGCCGCCAGTTCTGTCGGCATGCAGCGCATCACTCCTGCAAGCGTAAATCTTCCTGATGCCACTGACTGCTGGGCCTGGGCTGGGTGCGCAGGAGGAGAAGAGGCGTGCTGTGTTTCCAAGTAAGTTCCAAATTCTGCTGCAGTGTGTGCCTGCTGTTACTGTTACCCAATTTTCCAATGCTGTTTGCCCTGCAGGGATGGGGTGAGGGTGAGTGTGCAGAGACCAAGTCTGAGTGCAATCAATCACAGATGGGTGCCATGGTGCAGGCCCCAGGAGGACTTCAGGAAGGTGTGTGTGCAGGTGGTGCTGGAGTGGGGGGTGTAATCGTAAGATGGGCAGGTAAATTTATTTTGAATTGATGAATTAAATTTGTCCAAGACAAGTCCAAGAGCCGCTGTTTGTTTCTTATGATGCTATTATTACTGATCTGTGTTACCTTTCCCTTTTTTCAATTTTGCTATCTCCTTTCCCCATTTTGCTGTCCTAGTCCTATTTTCCTTTTCCCCATTCTTTTTTAAGTAGCCAGCACAATGGAGACACTGGAAAGCAGAATGGAAAAAAAGGGAAAACAAAGTGGGGAAATGGAAAATAAGACTAGGACAGCAAAATAGGGAAAGGAGATATCAAAACTGAAAAAAGGGAAAGGTAACATGGATCAGTAAAAATGTGCCAGCATCATAAAAAACAAACAGCAGTACTTGGGCGTGGAATTGGAAAATGGGAAAGCTGAAAGAAATGGGGAAATTTCCCTATTCTTTTCCCATACTGATCTTTTCCCTTTTGCTCTTTTCAACACAGTGTGCATGCATGAGAGCAGACAACTGCAAGATACGAAATGCTGTCATGTTAAAAAAAGAACGATTGATTCCGAATGTCGAATTTTCAGTAATGACTGAACTTCCAAGTATCTATTTACTGAAGTGAAAGGCAATGCTGTGCTTAGTTTGTGGAGTACAGATTGCTGTGATGAAGGATTATAACTTGAGTCGCCATTACGAGACTAAACATGCAGCTCAATACAAGAACATGGCAGATGCAGAACGGGGACCGATATCTGTGGGTTTCCATAGTAAACTGCAAAAGCAACAAGGAACTTTTGCCAAGCTTCATGCTTCAAGAGAGGGTGCAGTCAGGACTAGCTTTGTGATATCCCACAAAATTGCAAAAAGCAGTAAGCCATTTTCTGATGGGGACTTTATTAAAGAATGTCTGGTGGAATCTGCAGCAATAATAGGCCCTGAGAAAAAACAAGCATTTGAAAATGAGCCCCTTTCCAGGTGAACTGTAACAGGAAGGATTGAGGGACATTGCAAGAAACATGGAGCTTCAGCTACAAAATAAAGTTTGTCTATTTCTCGTTAGCTTTGGATGAGAGTTGTGATGTCCGTGACAGCCCAGTTACTTATTTTTGTACGCGGGATAACTAAAGATTTCGCAATTACAGAGGAACTGGCAGCAATGCGACCAATGAAAGGAACAACAACAGGGAGTGATTTCTTTAGAAAAGTACATGGATGCTTACAAAACCTGGGACTGAAATGGGACAAACTTGCAGGTGTTACCACAGATGGTTGTCCAAGTATAACGGGGAACAATGTTGAACTTTTGAAGCAGATGCTAGATAATGTAAGTAGAATTAACCCAGAACAGAAGTTGATATTTTTTCATTGCATTATACACCAGGAAATGCTATGTAGGTCAGTACTAAAAATTAATCATGTTACTGACGTTGTTATTAAAATGTTAACGTTATCAGGGCAAGAGCACTGAATCACAGGCAGTTTGTTGCACTTTTGGAGGAAGATGAGACTGAACATGGACATACGCTACCACACTGCTGTCAGATGGCTCAGCCTGGGCAAAGTGCTCAAAAGAGTTTGGGACCTGAGAGTGGAGATTAAAGAATTGTGTGGCAAAAACATTCCACAACTTTCACATGCAGACTGGGTGGCAGATCTTGCGTTTTCTGTTGATGTGACTGCTCTAATGTAAGACTTAAATGTCAAACTTCAAGGGAAAGTTCTTTTTTCCCATGATATGTACAGTTTGGGGGAGGCTTTCATGAGAAAATTTAAATTTCTTTCAAGCCAACTAGAAAGCAATATTGTCACCCACATGCCTACACTTAAACCACACCATCAGGTGATAATATTCACAGGTACTCAATCAATGTTAGGGGAACTGCATGGTGAGTTTTCATGGCAATTTGAAGACTTTAAAATAGTTGATTCTGAAATGCATATGATTTCTTTTCATGCAATGTGGATATTGCACCCAGTGATGTTCAGTTTGAACGTATTGAAATGCAGTCTGATTTACTTCTGGCAGACCGCTTTAAGTCAGAATTGCTTCTGAGTTTTTATTCTTCTCTCAGAGAGAACTTTCCACACATTAGGAGACATGCACAGAAAATATTGGTTCTCTTCGCATCTACCTACATATGTGAACAAACATTTTCAGTGATGAACTTTAATAAATCCAGATACAGATCTTCTCTCACTGATGATCACCTGTCAGCTGTCCTTCGCATACCCACCTCAGATATTTAACCAGAATTCAGTGCATTAGTTCAGGCTCAAAACAGACTGGATCTTTCTCATTGAATGTTTAATGTGCAGTGGCACTTTTTGTAAAAACTTAATTTATTTATAGGCTGAAAAAAACAGAAAACATTGTCCATGTTCAATATCTCCTTTTGTAGATGTTGAATAAACAGTGATTATGAGTTACTAAGCCTGTTCCCCTTTTCATTGACTATTCACACCTAGTGGTCCTACTCTTAAAATGTTTTTATTTTGATTATTACTAATACTGAGTATTCTCTGCAGTTAATAACAATCAGTTAATTGTTAAATAGATATCTTTATTGTAAAAAGCAGTAACTTTTACCACTTTTTATAATAAGGCAAGACTGATATTCAATAAAATCAAGTTAAAAATTTTGGTCCGGCCCTCCACAACAGCCCCAGTTCCTTGTGTGGCCCCCGTGAAAAATGAATTGCCCACCCCTGGTATAGACACACACACAATATAGGGCCCTATTTATAAAAGATTGTTGTCGGAAAAATAAGATCGGTAGCGTAAAATAGCGACCGTTATTTTCCGATAATGACCGTTATTTTCCGATATCAGGAAATACCGGGCGTTATCGGAAAATACGAGTCGTTATCGGAAAATAACAGTCGTTATTTTACAATACTGATTGTTATTTTTTCGATAATGATAATAATCTTTTATAAATAGGGCCCATAGGCCCAAAGAGCCTGGTGCCCTTAGCCCCACCCCTAAACACAGACAAACCACACCCATTTTCTCATTTTGGGGGAAGAAAATAGATTATAAAGGGGTGGTTTGGTGGGAATAGATAAGATTGACAGCCGCCCCTAGGTGCATACCTACTGTGCCTAATGGTAAATCCTGCCCTGGTTGTAACATAGCATCCCCTTTATGCATTCATATGCATGGTGAGGTGGCAAGCTCCGGAAAGTCCAATCATTGCTTGGCAGTGATGTCAGCAATGGCAGCCATAATTGAGCAAGATTTGGGTGGATTATTATTTTTACAGTGGACATGCCCTTTAATTAACTAAACTTTAAAGTGAGCTCACACTAACATTTGTTTCAGAGTTATCACTGTGCTTATTGGCAAAGCTGTAGTTAATTGTCTGCCCTTTGCCTTGGAAATAAGTCTTATCAGTTTGTGTTGAGTTTATGGGTTTGGTTTGTACCTTTTAGATATTACTTTGTCAGTTCTTTGTGTAGCAACTAAAACCTTTCCTGTGAATCCTTCCCAAGGGATTTGCGATAATTCCTAACAACCAATGATACTTTAATGTTTCCTTAAATAACTGTTACATATGTACATTGCTCATTTGCAAAGAAATAGGTTGTTTTTTTCTCAGAACAAATTATATCCAGTTTTTAATTATGGAGGGAATTACGTTTATTATCAGGAGGAAGAGGATTAAAAAAGGAGTTTGTAACTGATGTAAACCAAATAATAAAGCCCATCTACCTGTATTTTTAAGCTTGGGGCATTGGATGTTTACAGGTTCTGTGGGTTCATACCGGGTGCATCTGACAAAGCGGACAAATAAATGCACCAATTGTAAATTTACTATTGTGGCCATGAAATTACAATTGCACAAGTCCAAAATGAACAGAAAAGGACAGATGCATCTTAAGGGATTCTTAAGGGATTCTGTGCAGTAGTAAAATGCCACAAACTGTAAGTACCGTATATACTCGAATATAAGTCGATGTACCTATTTTACCTGGAAAAAAAATTGACTCGAGTATATAAGTCGATGGTAGAAATTATGACCACTACTGCCTTCTGATTCTATATTGTTTTGAGGCTTTAGTTGCCCTTTAAATGGGCAGTAGAATTCCCATTCAGTGGTCCCATACAGTAATAGCCAAATCCAGTATTGCTCTTACTGTATGGGAATTCTGCTGTCCATTTAAAGGGCAACTAAAGCCTTAAAACAATACAGAATCAGAAGGCAATAGTTAACAAAAGATACCATCCTCCTGATTCTGTATTGTTTTGAGACATTAGTTGCCCTTTAAATAGAGAGTAATTCCACACAGTAACATTTCCAAACATCTGCAGTGGCAAGCCCCTGTCATAACAACCACCTTTGGCAGATGCAGTTCCGGTAAGGTCTGGTCCCAGCAGGGCCTTGCGCATTTGCCTCTGACGTTGGTCTTCCCCGCCTCGCATTCACCTGCTTGAGGGGGGTTGGACTGTGAATTCAGCAATCCGTCTCGGTAGTTGCTCGCTTCCGCATCCACACATCTTTTCTAGGTTTGTTGGAAAACTCTCCCTAACCTTGCATATACCCAAACATAACTTAATCGCCACTACCTAAAATAACAGGGTTATTCAATAAATGTTCTTATGTGCTAATGTTCTTAAATGTGCTAATTGTGCCCTAACCAATCAGATGTTAGCTTTCAAATGTTAAATAATATCTGATTGGTTGGGGTAAAAGTTGCACCATTTTTAACGACAAGAACTTTTATTGAATCTCCCTGTAGGTTTGGTATTTCAGTTTTAGCTAGGTGTCTTACCTCCTGCTCTTAGATAATACTGCAGAAGCCAGGAGAGATGCAGAACTTACATGGTCTCACGCTCCTCCGCTGTTCTTCTGACAGGTCCCGATGTCGTTTACTCTATTCGCATGCGTTGCACATAAAGTAAAAACTATGTTGGGAGAGACAATCCATCATTAACTTAAAGGGCATGTCCAAAAACTTTTGCCACCATGCAGGGGATACCCTCCCACCCCCAACTGCTATATTCACAACTTCAAAATCGTTTCCCTTCTTTACTTACACCTCCTCAATCCTGCGCTGATCTGGTCCGGGTCCCCTGCCCGCCGGAACTGGCTGGACCCGCAGCCATGGCTGTGATTGGCTGAGAGGCAGCCAATCACAGCCGTGGCTGCCATTAATGAAAACAGCACTGGAACGAGGAGGAGTAAGTAAAGAAGGGAAGCGATTCTGAAGTTATGAATATAGCGGATTGGGGTGGGAGGGTATCCCTTGCATGGTGGCACAAGCTTTTAAAGTTACATAACTGCCAGCCACAGAGGGAATGGGAAGGAGGGAGAGAGAGAGGGGGAAAGGGCTCTACTGAGCATGCCTTATACCTTGATGAGTTTAGCTAAGATACAGGCACAGGATTAGGCACTGACAGCTCCTACCCAGCAGTTTCCTGCACTTTAAAGAGGCATAACAGGAGAACCACAAGGAGCAGGGATGTAAGGTAAGGATTTTATTTTTATACAGTGGGGCCAGTAGTTGCTAAAATTTTAGTTTAGGGGGTGGACATGCCCTTTAAAAGACAACTAAATTCTATGTACAACACTGAATCAGAAGAGAGCACCTTCTCATAGAAACAGTAAACTGTCTTTCACCTTTCATTACTGTGCCTTTTAAGTACATGAATATGCCTTATTTACACAGTCAGGGGAGCAGGTGGAACAACTACAGGGGGTGCCCATCTTCTTATTTTTCCTATGACAGATATAGCCTCTTCCCAGAAAATCACTGTGGATGAAGTGCAGAGATAGGGGCCCCATCATAGTTTTGCTTGTTACACCACTGGTCCTGAGCTACTGCAGCAGCTTGTTACAGGAGGTTACTGCCCACTAGAAGTCTCCAGCCAATCCTTTTACAGATTAGCACAGGCAAGAGGGCAGATGAGTAAGTAGAGGAAAGGAGACCAGAAAAATAACATACATAGTAACATAGTAATTGAGGTTGAATGAAGTCATACATCCCTATTAACCCTACCTAAGAGTCGATGGGGAAAAACAAAAAAAGACAAAACTTATTACATTTTAGATTTAATATTCCAAAAGGTGGACAGAGCATATAATACAAAAATGTAAGAAAATTGTGTTACAATAAAATGACATACAATAGGTACAACAGTTATATAAAATAAAAAGGGTAAAAATGTTCACAGACCCTACTTACTACGAGTCCTGTGTCCCGGGGCGAGAAGGAAATATGATCCATACACATTTAGCATGTCCCCTCAGTATGGACAAAGTTATAGGGGCTACAAGGATTTTTAAACCCATTGATGAACCACCCCCCTACTTAGCTATGCATGAGGTGGGAGAGTTCAGGAATGTCCAGATTTACGATATACGGATATAGACCACATAGTCTTCTCCTGTATTAATTATCAATTCCTACAATACCAAACATGACCTGTGTGTAATACATATTTCCCAAGGTATTAATAACTCCTCTTGGCAAGGGAATAAGTCTATAAGGTCTCTATATTGGGTATCATTTTAATGGGCCTACCTTCCCATTCACAAATATAATATTGATTTCCATATCACATATTCCAATGTCAAAATATATTTATTTTACATGTATGACTATCCTTAAAGTGACCTATTAAGGTATCCACCAGACCTCTAGCTGTAGAGAATTCCAGATACACGGTTCGGCCCCACATTGTCTGGAAAAGAAGATCTGGTTCCATGCTTCAATAACCCTAATCTAACACTGGGGACTGTTTGCAGGGATGGTATTTTTATTGGTCCTTTGAAATAACTAATACCAATAGTTATCCCATTCTTGCCAAGTCACTACACACTTCCCTGACACCTCCCCCTTTAAAATTGGCACACAGGATGTGACTCACAGGTCACTTCCACTGCGTCCATAATCCGGTGGTTCTGATAGACACAAATATCCACCTGCATTCCCTTTGTTCGGTGAATGTAAATCATATTGCTCCAAGATGTGATTCCACCTGCACATTTTTACAAAACCACCATCCACTTTACTGTGGTTATGAGAACTGGGTTTGGGTTCACATTCACTTACCCAAGTAGACTCGTTAACCTCTTGATGCCCAGTCTGTACACACTCCGATATGGAGAGCAAACCACCCATACTACCTATCTGTCTGACCACTCTGAGTGCTGACAGGTACAGTTCTGTATCCTCCACCTGGAGTACATTGATATGTAGGTGACTGGACCCAGCCACTCCTAACCTAAATTGCGATTTGCTTTCCGCATTTTTAATTGCAATCGCATGTGTTTTCTTATACCCAACGAAAAAAACACATGCGCAAATGCAACAAAATCGCACATGAAATCACATGCATTTCCGTGTGCGATTGCGTCGCAGTGTTCCCGTGCCCTAACAGTCCTTTGTGGGATAGCTGAATCCACATCACATCCCAACTCAGTTGTGTAGTTCTGCTGCTCCTGGTCACTCTCCAACAATGCCCTTATCAGCAGCTCCTTGGATTTGTCCAGAACATCAATACCTCTTTCCTCCCAGAGGTTGATCAGGACCTCCTTGGTTTGTCTTTTGTAAAAGGTTGCCATCCTCAGCTAACCTTTCCAAATAAAGGAAAAGAAAAGAAAAACAGAGATGGGGGGGAACAACTGTTTGTATGTATATCTTTTAAAAATAAATGCACTGAGTTTGTTTTTGAAGACTGATACCCTTGCAAGGATACAGTTCTTTAGTACAAGGGTTAAATACTTAATCCAAGCACTAATGCCCTAATAAAAAATAATTTATCCCACACGCTGCCAGCCAATTTGTCACGAACGCCAGTTCGCTGGGCACGTGATCTGACTAATTAATCGGTAAAACCACCACTTCAAATTAAGGCTTTGAAGATGCCCACAAACGATTATTCTTGAGTCTCACTGACTATGCACACCCGTCCTGGCAGCTAAATGGTTAATACTACACCATTCACTCCAGCAACTAACTGGTTAATTAGCATCAGTCCTTCACAAGCAGTCACAGAGTTAATTAGCATTTACACTACCAAAAAAAAACCAAATGCATCACCTTATATTTATCAACAATGGATCTCATCTGCCATTCTGCTAATCTATCTAGGTCTGCTTGCAGCTATTGCACCTCATTTGAAGTTTCCAAAGCTCTGCACAGTTTAGTGACATGCAAATAATGATGTTTGAATGATGTACTGAAAAGTAATATGGTGGCTCTAACCCAGGGCCGTATTTATAAAGCCGCTGTATCGCATACCGCACCTTTAACGAACGGTAAAAATGATCGTTTAACGAGCATTAATTTACGATCCCTATAGAATACCATTGTATTGCATGGTATTCTACGACCGAATTTTCGTTAATTACCGAACGTTCGGTTATAAATGTACGATCACGACCGTAAATTAACTAATGCGCGGAATCGCTAAAAAATGATAAAACGGCTTTATAAATACGGCCCCCAGTTGGCAATAAAGCATGCTGGGAGTTGTAGTTTCCAAACTGCCAAGTGAGGGTGGCATTCAAGATGTTTGGAAACTACAACTCCCAGCTAATAAAGCATGCTGGGAGTTGTAGTTGCCAAACATCTTGAATGCCACCCTCACTTGGCATTCAAGATGTTTGGAAACTACAACTCCCAGCTAATAAAGCATGCTGGAGTTGTAGTTTCCAAACATCTTGAATGCCACCCTCACCCTCCCACCCAGTTCAGTTTGTACCTGTGGGCTCTTCTCCATCCAGGAACTGTGGGCTCTCCTCCATCCAAGGGCTTCCTTTTGGGACTATGTGCCATTGAAGGTAAGCGTCCTCTCCATTCCGACATCCGTGCGCTCATTCCTGTACTGGCGCGCTGGCTGACGTCACTAATTGGCGCTGGGCTTGGCGCCGGGCAGTGACGTCAGGCCCGGCGCACCAGTACAGGGGATGATCGTGCGGCTGCCGGAGTGCTAAGGTAAGTAGTGACTCGAGTATAAACCGAGTCCAAGTTTTCAGGCTGATTTTACAGCCTGAAAAACTCGGTTTATACTCGAGTATATACGGTACATAGGAAAAGGGGATTTCTAAACCATTTTTGAAAAGTCAAGGGTTGATGTGGGTGTCCACACGCAGTGTTTTGCCTTGGACCCCCAAATACCTATTCTTGCTCTACAGATCCAGAGTTCAAAACAGATCATCTCTACCCTGGCTTTGATACAATTATGATTTACATTTTATAATATTGTTTTAGACTGCTATCCAACTCAAGGGTTTGGAAAAATGAGTGGAACAGTTCTTTTAACTAAAAAAATGAATGTATTTAGTAAGAATGAAAACATGGACATTGTGAAATTTATATGTGATGAGTAAATAATAAGTAAACACAGACATGAACCCATCCCAGGGTAAATATGTTATGCAATGCTTCTGTAGTTTTCTTTAGTTTAATCCAAGCAATGCAAGTATAAATATGTAACACCCCATTGTACCAATCACTGAGGGCACAGGGCCTTCATTATGCTGAACATCAAAGCTTTATTTAGAGCAATTACTTCATTGAGGTAAGTGAAAACATCCAAACCACCCATTTGAAAACAAAGCTTTAGGCCCTAGTTTGCCTTTGTGGCTTTTTGAGAAGTTAAATTTTTTTTAATGCACTCCATCTGTGGCACAAGAACATTTTAATAACTCATTATTTTATTCAATTTATTAGAAGAAGTAACGTATTATCTAAGCATTACATGATTAACCCATTTGCTGATGGTTCTGCCAGAAGAGACAATGGGCCCAATGGATGCTAATTGATCTGTGACTGAATCTGACTTAAAGAATGTTCCTTTAGGTTTTTAGGACTATAACACTCTTGGCAGTGTTGTACTTCAAGCATCCGTTTTAAGACAATAGAAGAAAACCCTTTTGGCTACTTGTGGAGGTTTTTTCCTCCAGGTCATTGTATATTTGTTGTATTCAGTTAGATAAACTGGACTTAAAGTTTAGTCCTTGAAGACGTTTCGCTAGTCATCCGACTGGCTTTCTCAATTCAGAATGGCTTGTAATTGTTAACAGATTCTTGTACAAGTCATTCTGAATTGAGAAAGCCAGTCGGATGACTAGCGAAACGTCTTCAAGAACTAAACTTCAAGTCCAGTTGATCTAATTGAATACAATAGATATACCTTTTGCATCTTATTCACTTTCCTCGCATTTAGAATCCCACCAGCTTTACTATGGTCTATTTAAATGTATTCTGTGATGAGCACAGGAATGTTTACCTGCATGGATTTTCAGTTACTCAAATTGTGCTCCTTCTTTTCTTGAACACATTTCCCTCCAAGAAACCTTACTCCTATCCAGATAATAGATGTAATTCCTCCTGTCTTTTCAGGAGCTATTTGGTATGTATCTTCACAACTACTACCAGCTTACATAAATCACTGTCAGCTGCATAATGCTTAGGGATATCCCATGAGTGTAAGGTTGACAGGTGTCTAGCAAAAACATTCTGACCCCTTAGCTCAGGGTTCTGACCTTTGCATTTTACTGGCAGAATCTCCAGACACAATGGATATTCTGTTTCCTCCCTTTCAATCATATTACATTTTTTTTAGCTGGTTCCCTTTGTGTGTTTGTAAATACATATATATATATATATATATATATATAACTAGCAAAAGTGTGTCGTTGGTGCACAATGGAAATATGTGTGTGTATGTTTTCCTTTGTGATATAGTGGATATAGAATCTTTACACAGGTATATTTAAAATGTTACTCAGACAGTCACAGCTTCCAGGGAACCAAATAGGATAATCCTGCAGGTCTGAGAGTAGACATAGGCAAATCTGCCACACTGTGTGGTTGAAACTAAACATGCTAGGTTAATACTTATTAGTATTCACCACGGCAAGTGGTAATGGTACCTCATATATTATAACAGAAGGTACCTCACAGCATCATGTTATTGTAATAGCATTGCCCTAATAATCTAACATATAAAAAAACCTTTCTCATTCCCAGTTTACCTAAAGAAATGGATTTATCCTTTATATACACTTTTATACAGATCTAATTGAAAACAAATTGCTTCAGATAACTGCTTTTTATTTCACTATTACAGTAAACTCTTGGTATACCTGCCTGGCTTTACCACTATGCAAAAGGCTAAGGACTTGCAAGTGAGCACCTTTATCCCAACCATTAATAGTGGCTGCCAATTCAAATAGTTCTAGCCAATCAGTCCACTCACTAGTTACCCCATCAAATGGATCAGGTTTAAAAATAGGTTTGGCAATTGGGCCTGGTAGAGCTACTGAGTCTAATTGGGGAATTTTTATCTGCAGGTACAAGAAAAGAAGGATTTAAATCAATACTATCAGTTGCAGCCTTCATAGCTTATTGCAGAGAACAAATATACAGAGAAAACAGGGAGAATAAATGGTATTACTAGCACCGCTGCCACCAATTTGTACTAGATCACTGCTTTATGGAAGGATTATGGGTAGCATGGCACACAGTGGGTTACTCTAGTGGTCTGGCACAAAGCAGAAAGTGCACATAAACAGGTTCCCACATAACATGCAGTAATCAGGGATGCCCCTGTCTATGTTGCACCACATTGAATATTGACAGGCCTGTATATTGTGTGTCCTTGTAAATTGGTGTACACTTATCTGTTAACTCAGAGTTTGTATCCAATAAGGTAACTTGTCTGTCCAATAATCTGTCCTCCCAACAGGTGGTAACAGGATCTTGTGTTGCAGTCAACAAACAGTAATAGAGATGGTGGCTTCCAAAATGGCCACCAGAGCTCCACCACCAAACAATGGGGGAGATCCAAAGCCGGGCGCCGCGTTACTTACCTTTGCCCGATCCCGCGATACAATAAATGAAGTAAACGAGATTACGTCAGTTATTGCATCGCGGGATCAGGCTAAGGTAAGGAGCGCGACATTAATGCTCCTAAACCTTTACCGTTCATGCTACGAGGTAGTGCAAACCTTAACGGCAGAGGTTTTGGATCGTTAGCACAGCGCTGTTTCCAAAAACATTTGGAAACGGCGCTGTGTTAAATTCCGTCTAAAACCCACGTTAACCCGAAATTTTTTCGGGTTAACGTGGGTTTTAGATGAAAAACGGCTATATTGGATCTCCCCCAATGTGTATTATAAAACAAACAGTCACACAGTACATGTAAATGGAAACGTACAGACTCTGGCGGTAGGGCCGGGTGGACACACCCCCGACCCTCGCGACTCAGTAACGCCCGTGCAGCCAAGGCATTAAACAGGCAAACAATAAACCAAAATGAGCAGGGACTTACACCTTTAGAATGGTGGCCCAGGTGCAACCATGCCTCAGGCCCTTCGCAAGGCCAATAAGAACACACACTACAATCACCAAACGAAGCAGGGCACCCGGTAACAGACTACAGCGTTTCCCATAAAATCCAAGTTTTATTAGTACATCTTAAAAAGCATGTATGATTTCGTGTAATGGTTACACAAAATCATTGTGTTGCAGTCAATATCTCTCCAAAGCACACACCACAATCTACTTTCACTTTCTCTCCTCCTAGCCATAAAGAGCAGGGATATCTTGTCTTCTATCACTCACTGACACCACTTGCAGGCTGGAGGTGGTATATAAGGAGCCTTGGTGTATATGTCCATTACAATACACATCACATCCTGTGTAGCAGACAGAAACATTTTTGGATTACACTTCCTTTCACATGGAGCAGACACAGGGGTGTGGTTTAAGCTGCCATTTGACCATTCCATGTTGAAATACGGATCTCAGCTCTGTAAGTAAGTTTATGGATTTTGTATGGTCATTTAAATGATAATAGTGAGATAGTACACACATACATATACAACTTTCCTATATGTAATATCATATACCCCCACCACATTGGTAGCTCCTAAAAACTCAATGCAATCTCCTATGGATATATTTATATAATATAAGGGATATATAGTACATAAATGTATGTATGTATAATTTATATAGTGCCACTTGGGTTGGCAACAGAGTATACAAATAGGGGGATAAAGTGCAAGCCATTATACAGATAAATTACACTTACAACGAGGTGTGCCTGTTGGGAGGACAGATTATTGGACAGACAATTTACCTTATTGGATACAAACTCTGAGGCAACAGATAAGTGTACACCAACTCACAAGGACACACAATATACAGGCCTGTCAATATTCAAAGTGGTGCACCATAGACAGGGACACCCGATTACTACACGTTATATGGGGAACCTGTTTATGTGCACTGTCTGCTTTGTGCCAGACCACCAGAGTAACACACTGTGTGCCATACTACCCAGAATCATTCCATAAAGCAGTGATCTGGTACAAATTGGCGGCAGCGTTGCTGGTAATACCATTTATTTTCCCTGTTTTCTTTGTATATTTGTTCTCTGTATTACCGTATATACTCGAGTATAAACCGACCCGAGTATAAACCGAGGTACCCAATTTCACCTAAAAATCTAATAAAAGTTGTTGACTCGAGTATAAACCGAGGGTAGAACTTGGCATTCAAGATGTTTGGAAACTACAACTCCCAGCTAATAAAGCATGCTGGGAGTTGTAGTTTCCAAACATCTTGAATGCCACCCTCACTTGGCATTAAGATGTTTGGAAACTACAACTCCCAGCTAATAAAGCATGCTGGGAGATGTAGTTACCAAAACATCTTGATGCCACCCTCACCCTCAAACCCAGTTAAGTTTGTACCTGTGGGCTTCTTATCCAGGATCTGTGGGCTCTCCTCCATCCAAGGGCTTCCTGGGACTGTGTGCTGGTAAGTTCCTCTCCATTCCGGCAGCAGCGTCCTCTCCATTCCGGCAGCCGCACGATCAGTCCATGTACTGGCGCGACGGCTGACGTCACTAATTGGCGCGGGCTTGGCGCCGGGCAGTGATGTCGGCCGGCGCGCCAGTACATGGACTGATCGTGCGGCTGCCGGAATGGAGAGGACGCTGCTGCCGGAATGGAGAGGACGCTGATCTTCAAAGGTGAGTGACTCGAGTATAAACCGAGTCCGAAAAATCAGCCTGAAAAACTGGTTATAACTCGAGTATTATGGTAGAGTATGGAGGCTGCTACTGATAGTATTGATTTAAACCATCCTGTCCTTGTACCTGCAGATGAAATTCCCCAATTATACTCAGTAGCTCTACCAGGCCCAATTGTCAAACCTATTTTTAAATCTGATCCAATTGATGGGGTAACTAGGGAGTGGACTGATTGGCTAGAACAATTTAAATTGGCAGCAACTATTAATGGTTGGGATAAAGTTGCTCGCTTCCAAGTCCTTAGCCTTTTGCTTAGTGGTAAAGCCAGGCAGGTATACCAAGGATTTACTGTAATACTAAAATAAAATGCAGTTAGCAGTTATTAAAAATTGCTCATTTCTTTAGGTAAACTGGGAATGAGAAATGTTTGTTTAAATGTTACATTATTAGGGCAATGCTATTATAATAACATGATGCTGTGAGGTAACTTCTGTTATAATATATGAGTTACCATCAACAGTATTAACCTAGCATGTTTAGTTTCAACCACACAGTGTAGCAGGATTGCCTGGGTCTACTCTCAGACCTGCAGGATTATCCTATTTGGTTCCTCTGGAAGCTGGTGACTGTCTGAGTAACAGTTTAAAATATACCTGTGTAAAGATTCTATATCCACTATATCCACACATAGCAAAACATACACACACATAATTTCCATTGTGCACCAACGGGCACAATTTTGCTAATAATATAATTATTAATATATATATATATATATATATATATATATATTATATATATGTTTTGGAACTTGGACACAACATTGCTACATTTAAATATCAGGCTGTTGATCATGTGCCAATACACGGCGTGGAGGAGACAGATCAAATCTTACTCCAACGGGCAACATATTGGATTAGGACTCTAAATACAGTCAATCTATATGGACTATACTGTACATTTGTCACTTATTGCCATTATGGTCCACTATGTTCTGAGATGATTGTGATAATTATTTGTTTAGGGTAATTATTTGTTTTAGTATTTTTAATATTAGAGGCATCGGAGTACTTGCACTCTGTAATTTATGTATTTATTAATTATATTGTAACATATTTAGCAGTTTAATATATTCAGCATTTATATTATATAGTACTTACAAGGGATATATTCCGTAAGCATCTTCACACTGTTATCTTAACATAATTAGCACTTTATAACTATGTGCACTTTATATATATAAGTACTTACATGAGACACTTATCATGTCACTATAAAAGGCACTTTATATTGTGAGCAGGTATTATTCTTATCCTCTATTGGGGAAAAGCACTCTGTGGGGTTAATTTAGTAATTGGTCTGATGTCACAATAACGGGAGGAGTTTCCTCTACTTAAGGGTATTCACTGTTTGTGTTCACAGGCTTGATAAAGGCCCTAGACACGGGGCCGAAACGTTGCCGCTGATGTGTTATTGACAATAAACTGGTTAAAAATCCAGGAGTGCTCCTATTTTTCCTATATTGTATGCAGTATCATTGGGAAGCACCGGGTTATTTGCATTGCAGGGTGGCTCAGAGTGCCCCCATATCGTTGGCCTATATATAAATATATATATTATATATATATATATACATATACATAATCTTTAAATAAGTGATAGTCAGCGCTCCACAGGTCTTCTTAAAGTGCTTTGTTTAGTGCAGAGTGCATAGTGCAAAAAACAGCAGCAACATTTTGGCCCTTGTCTATTGGCCTTTATCAAGCTTGATAAAGGCCAATAGACAAGGGCCGAAATGTTGCTGCTGTTTTTGTGATAGTACATAGTTTACTACCGCATGGTATTATAAATGTACGACCCATAGGGCGATAACGTGCCGTTAACGATTGCTAAAATGATTTGTTAATATATGGTCATTTTAATGATCATTAAAATTATCATAAATCAATGATAAAGATCGTAAATCTAGTACCGCTATTGTAGATATATGATCTCCATAGAATACCACTGCTGTAGTTTACACCACACAGTATTGTACGACCAAATGTTTGTAGATTTACTAACATTCGGTGCAAATGTACGATCGCGACCACATATTTAGGGCCACCGTCATAATTTATCGATAACGTGCAATATTGCACATTTATAAATATGGCCCTTGGTTTCAGTTTCTGGTCATCTGTATCTTTCAACGTTCATTGGCTGCTTCAGCTAGTGCAAGCATATGTGTGTCCGAAGCTTTAAAGGGCATCTATAGTGGGAAAATGAACTTTTTTTTCTTTCCTTCCATGTGTTCTATAATTCTCCCAAACTCCCAGCATGTTTTTTTTTACTTTGTTCAGATTCCCTCTCTGTACTGAGATACACAAGTTAGAAGAAGACGTGATTGCATTCCTCTACTCCTACTTGTACTGTCAATCAAATCCCTGTGACGTGACCATCTTCCCTGCTCAAGTCCCTCCCTCCTCCATGCTCTGTAATAAACATAGAGATAAGAGGGGGAGAAAAGTAGCTTTGATGGCAGAGATAAGGCTGCACTTGACCCCCCTTCTTGATTGACTTCGCTGATTGATGATGGGTCACAAAGAGAGAGATCAGGATACGGAGAGATCCGTGTCTCCAGGACAGCTTACTTTCTATTGGCCACTGTGCGTGGGTGTGTTTTTCAGGATGTTGCACTTTTAACTCCTACTGCACATGAGAAGCTTGTCGGTTAGCCGGAGTTGAGACGTGGAGGAGGTAACAGAGGGGAGGGGGAAGTGCTGCAGAGAGATCTGACACCATGGAAAAACAAAGTCACTGACAGAGGTAGGATAAAGGCAGCACAGAGTTGATGAATTTAACTTTGCAATGGGCCAATGTGTTTTTTTCACTATTGATGCCCTTTAAACACCTGGACTAATCATAAGGACTTGTTGCAAAATGAGAGGTGGATCTAGGAATGAGGGCTTCTTCTCACCCAAAGCCTCTAGATTTACGATAGTGATAATGCTTGTTAAAGGCACGGTACCGCTAAAAAGCCTTAATAGAAGGGCTCTATTTATAAAGCAAATTAGACATACCGTTCCTTTAACGACCCTTTCCACGATTGTAAATTTGCAATCACGGACATAAATCTAGGATAGCAGTCATAAATTTTCAATCGCGATCATTGATTTATTATCATATATTTAAGATCAGCCATAAAATACCAATGCGGTTTGTTGCTACTGCATGTTATTGTACTAATGAAGATTTTATAACCGCAATCGTTCTTTTATAATCCATAGTATCGCAGTTTTGATATATCGTGGGTTTTTAAATATGCCCCATAGAGACGTATTTATAAAGTCGTGGTATCTCTAATTTGCCAATAATGTAATAATTATACCCAATCCCTCCTACTCCTTTCATTTCAGAATTCAATGTAATGAATGTCAAATCTCCATATCCTATAATTCACATGTAAATGGTAATACACTGCTAGTTTATGCATGTGTGTAAGTTACTTAACGGGAATTAGCCACAAGTGTCTTCTGTCTGAGTTTAAAGTCATATTTCACACGCAACCCAGATGGAGCCCCAAGGGCAGTACTTTTCATAATACAGTAAATCTCAGACCAAACATTATTTAGTTGGCAAAACTAGTAGCAACAGCAAAGAGGAAAAAAGATTAGACAACTATATATCTTGCTCATGTGTCTTTGACAACTAGATAAATGTTCTTATTTTATAAGGTATTAAAGGTCATATAAATATTTAAACCCCCTGATATTCTCTGTTAGAGGAAAGCCAAATTAAATGCACCTGTGTTTTTCTCATATGGCAACTTTGCATTAGAGCTGAATTCAGCCAAATCCCTGCTTGGTGGTGCAGAACACTTGTGTGCACAGGACCTCCTCAGGGAATCCATTTGCGGTTAAAACTACAGTGCATTAGTGGTTGTGTATAGTGTAAAGGTGCCCATACATCTATAAGATTTTACTTACCCGACCGAGCGCTCACGCGATGTTCATCGATGCTGCCGGAACCGCTCCTCCCGATCTTACATTCGGCCAACATGCAATCGCAAAATCCCATTCATTTTGCGATCGCATGTCGGTCAAATGTAAGATCAGGAGAAGCGCTTCCGACAGGATCGAAGGAACATCGGGTGAGCGCTCGGTCGGGTAAGTAAAATCTTATAGATGTATGGGCACCTTTAGTATAGTATGCTGGCCAACAACAACATAACCAACCAATCTTGTTAAGGTTTATTTTGTCTGTGCATGGGAGCAGCCACAAGAGTAAGGCTGGTTACACACCATACAATATTTCTAGCCGACCGACCGATATTACCGTGTATTGGTAAGTCACCCGGAAATATTGTAAGGTGTGGGTGGGGGCGTCCACATCCATTGCCGGTTGCGCTTTTGTAATTGTACGATTGCTTATACAATCCCATTGCGGTACTTTAGAACTGCTTGGTATTGCACAGTTGATTGGTTATAATGTATGACCGTGAACATACAACTATAACCTGCAGTATTGGCTTTTACTGATATTGCGGGTTACAAAAGATTTACTAACGTAGCCGTAAATCTACGATAGTGATTGCTAATTTATGATCGTACTTTCTCAGCAGCCCACGGTATTGCAAGTTTGTGATACTGGGAGTTTATAAATATGGCCCAGAGAGAGGGAGGCGGAGAGGACCAAAGCAAAGAAGTTAAGTGACCTAACTAAGAAGAACTTAGCAGTTTAGGTCCTCACCTCGAGTTTTCCTTTAATAATGTAATTGACAAACATACAGCTGTACAAAATCAAAATTTAAATAGGAGTTGACCGGCCTAGCAATAATGATATAGTGTAATTTGTACATAGGGTTCTCATCTATCTTTCTATTAAGCAAATACAATGGATATGACGGATGTCAATTGGAACAGGTTATTTTCACACAAATTTTTTTTTTGCCTTAATGACATTTTGTTTTGGCAACAAATTTGCATATATCATTTATACATTTATTGTTTTGCAGACTGTTCCTGAAAACGATAATGTATTGTTACCAAACCATGAAAAATAAGTAGTATTTGTGGAATGGGTGAGGTAGAAGACAATTTACATCACAGCGCACAGATGAGGTCATATTTAAAGGGCATGTCCACCCCCAAAACTATAATCCCCCCAACCACTGGCCCCACCATGTAGTGTAGTTTAATCCTTACCTCACATCCCAGCTCCATAGGGTTCTCCTGTAAACCCCCCCCCCCAAAGTCCCAAAACTAACCACCAGGAGGATAGCAGGGCTCAGCCTGCTATCTTGCCTCCGGTAGATATTTGCCATGCGCACTGCAGCCCTTCTCCCCCCTCCCTCCCCCTCCCTCTCCCTCCCGTTCTACTATCCTCCCCTAGCATTAATCCCCCTTAATATGCTGCTCCCCATGTCCCCCAGCCCCAACCGCATGTTTTTTTTTTTTCAAAAAGCTCCCCAAACTCTTACTTACCTCTCTGCTTTCCTCCGCTGCACTGAATGACCGGCAGCCGCGTCCGTGATTGGCTGCCGCTCAGCCAATCACAGACGCGACTGCCGGTCCGCCCCTCTGCTTGCATTCTCGCAAGCAGAGGGCCGGCAATGCGGCGGAGGATCGAGGGGAGGTAAGTAAGAGTTTGGGAGCTTTTTGAAAAAAAAAACATGCGGTTGGGGCTGGGGGACATGGGGGAGCAGAATATTAAAAATCTATTTTAGGGGTGGACATACCCTTTAATTGTGACACAAATGAGTCATCCTAAACCTTCTGTACTTCATTGTGCATTGATTATTATAGTTAGATTGTCAATCTTTCTGTCTTTTGCGTCTATTTTTTCCGCTTGAACATGCATTATTGGCTAATTATCCAAGCAAATGCCTTTTGTTAAAGAGATCACAAACATAATGGGACTGGAATAAGGTCCTGGCTCATTTTCGCAAGAACAAAAGTAATTCAATTACCTTACAATGCTAGCAACAAAATGATCTCCATTAACCACAGAAAGAAAACATTTGCTTTCACAAAATATACAAACACCATTAAGTACCATTATCCCACTACACATGCAATAACAGTGAGATACTATTTAAATTAAATATGTTATTTTAAAAAAATTGAGGAATATGGGTTTAGGAGCAAATAGACATGGACACAGGATATGCATGAAATGCATTGAAACTATTAAAATGACTGTAAATTAAAAGGAATGATAATGAAGTATTTCAATGCAGAAAAACTAGTTTAAATGGCATATTTCATACTGTAGAGCCATAAATTGAGCATTGCAAGGGTGTCTGCTAGCTAGTGGAATAAGATCTACAGCAAGTTCATGCATGATTAGAAGCTGTAGTTTATCCAATGGTGAAATTGCTTTGTGGCTGTAGCGTAATTGGCTGCAAAGTCAATGGGTGGTATCGAAAAGCAACAGAATCTGTAATTATTAGGGAAAGGAGTGTTGAAGAATGTTTGCACTACAATGTGAAATCCCAGTGACTGAAATAGGCAGGATCTCTGTGCTGTAATATTATCTGTGACTTACAAAGACAGGTGTCCGTGCAGTGGCTGTCAGTTTATATATTATACTCACCTCACCTCTGATCCACACCTACAGAGTACCCAGGCTGAGTACCTAAACTGCTAGGTCCCCATCTCTGGGTCATTTACAGATCATCTGTAATACTTACATGAAGCGTTCCTTCTCCACACCCGTCCGCTCCTCCTCTAGCCTTCTTTCACTGACAGTCCCCAGTGGGGCCAATGGGAAGAAGACACGCTTCTCATTGAGCATGTAGTATTAAAGATAATCCGTAAAGCGCCCAGAGGTGTGGACCTAGTAGTTTAGCTCCTCACCCTAAATACTATTCGGTTCTGGAAGGAGAGGAGCGAGGTGGAGGAGAATACTGCTGTGGCTTAAAAATAATGTGCTTTATTTTTCGTACAACCCTTTTTATAAATAAGTTACTTATTTAAACTTCCAGCAAACCCAGAGAGATAAATTATGAGTCCTAATTTCATAAATCATCCAAGAAAGGAGAAAATTATTTAAATGCAGTGACAAGTGTAGGGGAGCAATGGTGGAAGATATCCGTTTCATTTGGCTACATAGCTGAAAGATATATCCAATTATAATATATTATTATAAAGATGTATGGATTGATGTAAAAAGAGTCACTATAGCAGTATACCTTAAAGTTCTGAGTGATAAAAACTCTTGGTACTTTGCCCTGTTTATATGTGGGTTGTTTTTCAATTTGCCCATGTGTCTTAAACCCCCCAGTATTTTTATGTCACAATCACTTGTCAGAAATTCATTGATTTAAAAATCAAAGAAACAAACAGGGATTGTTGACAGATACCTTCTGACATACAAAGTTCTTTCATTGGCAGGTAAAAATGACAATTACCTGCAGGCTAGGAGAAAAATCTGCATCTCCACTGCCTCTCTATTTGTAATACCGGTAGTAACAAAAGGCAAGGCAGCTGAAAAGCTTAAAGAAAGGTGGGCCAAAAGAAGCAAAAAGCACTCCACAGAACATAAAAATGGAGCAGAGTCTTCTTATAACAGAAGGTATCTTGCAGTCTCATGCAGATGATTGGCTCTATACCATAGGCTGTATTGCATGTTAATAAGCCAGCAGTTCTGGACACATGCATTAGCTATAGGACATAAAGGAGAAATTTTGCATTTCCCCTTACTCTAGGGAACCTGGGAGTAAGAAATAACTTCTTGTTTCTTAGATTTTGTGGGCAATGCTATTTATATAGTAAAACTCTCACAAACAGAACACTATGAACCCTAGTGTCACTAAGTTATAAACATATATCTAGACCTGCTCAAATTATTGTTTCTTATCGAGTTAGATCAGATATCTTACCCAACGATATATGGTATATCTATACGGCAGTGCTCTAGTCCGTGCCCTTTATGACCTATAGGCACAGTATCTGACATTTTGTACAATTGCTTAACCTATAATTACCTAGGTATTATCACACATATTCCAACTCTGGTACCCCACAAGCGTATCTAATGTCTAATAACATCGCTATCCCCTTCCCACTACCTTCCCAATACCTGCACCAAACCCTCCACCAACAAACAAAAACATGAAATGGAGGAAGTTAAGCATGATACATACGTACTGTGCACCATTCATATAGTTAAAGGGTATGTCCAGCAAAAATTTAAGTTTGTTTCTAAATGATTTACTGAAGAACAGGAGGTAAATGCACTCTCTCTTACCTCCCATTCTTCAGTAAATCTTACAGGAGAGGAGGAGACACTTACCCGCGTACCTGCTCCAGCGCCGACTTCACTGACAGTCTCCGACGCGTCCTCGCTCCTTCGCACTGTGTGCGCATGTGCGCGGGTAAGTGTCTCCTCCTCTCCTGGAAGATTTACTGAAGAACGTGAGGTAAGAGATAGTGCATTTACCTCCTGTTCTTCAGTAAATCAGTTAGATACAAACTTAAATTTTTGCTGGACATACCCTTTAAGCCTGAATTAACATTGCAGTCAGGTAAATGGCAGACATCATATAGGTAGTTAGGTCCGTTGTAATACATAAACCCAGTAATGCATATCTCATGCACAGAAATATCCTCAACCTCTGTATCTATACGATATTTCCTTGGTCCGGAAAAAAGTACTTAGTTTCAAAGTCCCGGTTTGGAATTTTTTCCTTTTTCAAATGGCAACGGCGCCCGTGTCTTAAGATGCGCTCCTGTATCATGTGACCTACTCCACTGAAGCCGACGTACATTTCGTCGTTAGCGTGACTTCTTCAGGGCGCCCTGACGAAGTCACGCAAGCAGTGGCATAGCAAAAAAAATCTCAGGGCACCATAGCAAGGTTTTAGATAGGGCCCCTCAACCCACTAAAACAAACAGTTCGGTGCAGTTAAACCCAACCTGAGCAGGTTTTTTTTTAAAGGGAATGTCCACCCTCCTAAGAATTTTTTTGTGTAAGCCCCTTAAACCCTGTTTACGTTTACCTTTCAAAGATGCACCCAGGCTCAGATATTCTAGTTATAAAAAACCCACCCCTCGCTGGCGTGGACACCACTCCTCTGATGCTGTTGCGAGCTGGTTGGTTACGAGCATGCACAGTTGCAATGAAGTCTCTTCTGTAATGGGCATCAGCCTTTGGCTGTAATGTCACGGATGCGCGGCTTTGTAAGTAGAATATCTGAGCCTGGGAGCCTCTTTAAAAGGTTTAAGTTAAACGAAAAGGGGGTTTGTGGGACTGAACTACGTGAGGTAAAATTTTTCTTAGGAGGGTGTCTGCAGGGGGTCTGGTAGGGCCCCCTAGCAATCGCTATGGTGATTCCTACACCCCTGCACGCAAGTGACGAAACATATACCGGTAAAGAACAATAGTTTGAGCAAGTCTAGATAATAGTTTGAGCAGGTCTAGATATATGTTTAATGCTATTCATATAGCATGAGGCTGCAAGATACCTTCTGTTATAAGAAGGCTCTGCTCCATTATAATACCAGTAGTATTGTTTCGACTGCAGTGTTGCTTTTCAACTGGGGGATATATATCAGCGTGGTTGAAAAGACGGTTACCATATGGTATTTCAATATTGCTCAGTATCGTCTCATAAACTTTTCTCCTGCAGCGATAATTTGCCCAGTCGCAAATGGTCGACAACAATACTAATAGCGATACTTTATAAATACGCCCTTTGAGTCCTTGGGTTGGACTGCTATACTGTGCACACCATTATTTCTACAATGCAAATTTAAGCAATGTAATGTCAGGTCAGAATGCCAACTATGCTCAACTGAGGAAAAGGGGCACCTTTTAAGTATATACAGGGTTATTCAATGAAAGTTCTTATCCTTAAAAATGGTGCTAATTTTGCCCCAACCAATCAGATGTTAGCTTTCAAATGTTTAATTAGATCTGATTGGTTGGGGCAAATTAGCACCATTTTAAATGATAAGAACTTTTATTGAACCTCCTTGTTGATATATTAAATAATTAAATACAATAGGAGCCCAATGTGTATTACATACATGTACTATATATTCCTGGCCCCAGCAGCCCTGCCAGCCCCAAGAGACCCAGTAACTTTTAGTCAGAAACAGTAGTAACCTGTATTACTAGGAAAACAGATTCCTCCCATGCCTCCTCTCCTGGCACTGAAAGAGTCATAGCAGCCCAGCCAGCCGCAACTCTACTGAAAATGAAGATTTCAAAGTTACCTCCTGGCAGTAGGCTTAGGGCAAGTCACAGGATCTCCTCATATGCATCCTGATTGGCTAGCTACATATTCTGAAGCTGTAATGAGTGACAGCTTCCAGTAAAGGTCCAGAAAGTCCTTGCTTAGCTTATTTTTGAAAGGGCAGATGCCGAACATTGGGAGAAAAACAAGGTGCTTTAAAGAAATCAGGATTTCTAGACTCTTATCTGGGACACAGCCCAAAAATTGTGACTGTCTTAGGGCTAGGCCACACTAGCACGTTTTTCACACTAACATGGAAATTGCGGGAACGCGGACGTTCCTGCGATTTCCGATGCGCATGCGTGTCCATTCGCGTTTTGCGGTGATCATTCGCTTGCGTTTTTGCTTTAAAGATAGCGAAAACGCGAGCGCAAAAATGACGCGCACTAATGCACAGGAAGGGCGCACAATTGTTGTAGTGTGGCCTCAGCCTTACTCACAGGAGATATGGAGTTACAAATTCTCATGTAGACTGTAAGGGGCAGCTGGGTAATTTCTGCATTTTGTTTCCATGGGTATAACTAAAGATCTCCAGAAAGCTATAATGGGGCCCCCTTTTCTGCAGCGGTTGCCCTAGCCCCAAGACCCCTTGATGTTTACGACTCTGCTTTATATCCATAGAATTACATTTCTTGAAAACTAACACCTCAGATTCTAGAACTTCAGAAGTATTTTACTTAGCACAAGATATGGAGTATGATGTGTGTGTACTGTGTACTGTTTATCTGATGGTCTGAAAGCCAAACAGTGAACACTCTATCTGGGAGGGGTTAATCGGAAATTAACTTCTGTATTCCTGCCAAGATCTGTTGTCAGCTGAAGCTTTCAGTCCACTCAGGAAATGATCTTAAATTGCATGGAGTAAAAATGTTATAATCTGATTTGCCATTAGCAGACATGTTTAAACTCCATAGCGGATTCTGTCTGCACTTCCAGAAAATAAGTCAATTGTTGCCCATTATTCAGGACATGCACTACGTAGTCATATTTATTTACAAGGGCAATAACAACTAACAGAAGAATTAGCAATACATTTTTTACAATACAATTTTCTTTGATGCTGGCCCTAAATGATAGATTATCATTTTCTATTTAGTATGAAGGATGATTGCACAAACTGTCCTGATGGCAGGAAATTAAATGTAACTATTTTTTACATTTGCATCCTGTATTTGTCTAGTATATACAGTAACTACCAAGTATATGTAGCTAATAAAATAAATATAAAAAATATTTTAAAAATGCCACGCTGTATTTTACAGCCATAGGTGTTATTTTATAACACGGTTACACAATAATGCTGTGGTCATAAAATTCTGATAACTATCTGTATATTTTACTTAAATGGCATCACTTTATGAATGCAACATGAAGTAATGATGCGGCCTGTAAAAGTATTGATATTGGTATATACCGTTACTGATCCTTTATAAATACCTCAGGTATCCCACCTCTCCCGGATTGTCCAGGAGTCTCCCTCATTCTGGGGTGGTCTCCTGCCCCAGACTCTCACGAATGATAGGAGACTCTAGTCTCCTCCTCAGTCTGGCCCCCTTTTGAGAGCCATGCCCCCGGGAATGCACCTAACTCCTCCCTAACCCCGCCTCCCACCACCCCTAGAAGATTAGCTCCGCCCTCACATGACATCATGCCCACCTCACCCTGCCCGGAAGCCTAAAAGGGCAGGGTGTGATGTCTGATACCTCCATTATGTCAGCTTTCAAAGTTTATTCCCTCATTTACTATAGTTAATATACTCAATGTTTTGTTTTGTATCTCATTAAATATCGCCAAACTAATTTGCAATACTTGTGTTACTATCACAAAACACTATACTTCCGATACATCTATTAAAAACATAAATGAATAAAATAAACTTCACAAGGCCTTTGCCTCTAGCAAATCAATTAAACTGTAAGCTTTCTGGGGTAGGGCTATTTCTATTTTTGTTTTAGGGTTTGAAGAACTTTTATTATAGCTGTATACGTTGTGTATTTCATATTTACGTGTTCTTTATTTTTTCCCCCTTTGTATGGGTTAAACATCTACAGTATGCTCACACATATACACACATTAATTTCCCTAAAAGACTTCAGTTTATAGGCAACCAAACTCCTACATAAAGATAGTTGGGATTTTTTTTATCAAGTCCAACTACTAGGAACTGAAGGAAGATTGTAAAATAATGATTTCAACATTTTGTCTAACTAGTTTTACAAAAACGTAAAAAAATAAAAAAGGAAACAAATTGAAATAGAGTTTAGACCCTAAAAAATTTCTGTGTAATTGTTTATGATTTTTGTAAATGAAAGTGGACAGAAGAAAGCACACAGAGAACAAAGCACAACTGACAAATCATCATATTGAATCATACCATTTCATCTGGGATGAATACCATAAAGGAAATCCGAGGCCTTCATTGCATCAGTTTTTCACTAAAATGATAGCAAGTTAATGATTTCACACAGAATTATTTTTACTAACTCCATTTTCATGTATCCACATATCATAGTAAATAGGGTTTTTAAATCTAAAAGCTCCCCAAAAAACACATGCAGTGTATAATTCTGTGCCTAAGAATGCGGTCAAATTACTGAAAGTACACCTCCATCACCAGTCCATGCAATCATTTGACAGATCGTTTTGTATACAGATGTCTCCACACTGATACGGAAGACCCGATACTAAGAAAACTGCAGAAATGCCGCTTTTAATGTTTTGCCATTTATTCTGGTTGGGAAATAAACCAAATTGCGAACTGGCAATATGCATATGCGTTTGGTCAGGTGACGTTCATTGATCCGCCTCCCGACAGAATGCATACGCGCGCGACTATGCGGCATATTTGTGTATGCCGGATATGTGTACGGACCTTAAGTTTAAAAATTCAGTATATACTCCAGTTCAGACCCAGTGTCCCTTTTTGCCTAAAGAAACCAGCTGCTACTGGACTACATGCATCTCTCCATCAAGCAGTGCACAGGGGAAATAGGAACTAGAAAAGGAGAAGCTTTAATGCTGTCTTTTTAGTGACTATAAAAAGTCAAGCAGAGGGTCAGCAATCAAACTCACAGATGATTATTAGCAGAAACCTTGATTGGAATTCGATAATTCTGAATCTTTTGGCCAGTTGTTTACAAGATCCGTTTTCTCCTCATGGTCTCTCAATAATCAATCTCTTGCTTTTAAGTGGTTATTTATTGTACCCAACTGTGCAGTTACTTTTTTTGCCCTAAGTAATTTAGGAAAGCTGAGAGCTCTTTTAATGACTAATCATGAATAATTGATATTAGTAATGTATTGTTACATAGATCTATTAGAATTCAAATTGAGTTGATGTATTCTACACAGACATTTGTAGACCTCCATTTCACTGTGCTGATAAAGGCTTATATGGTCAAAACTTCAATAAAATATAATGGCAGCTTCAACCATATTTATAGGGGAAGTTCAGTGCAAATACATGTATTTTTCAGAAAAAAGATAAGTATTTTTTCATCCCAATAACCTTAATCTGCCAATTTAGCATTCTGTCTGTGTATAAATAACTGCAACCGAAATACTGTCCTGTTTGCAGCCTAGTAGAGACCGTTATGGTCTTGCCCTTGACACAGTGCCTGGGTTGACTCAGTTGCTCAGTAGAGATGTGAGCATCTTTGTATATATTATATATATATATATAATCTTTATATTAATATCTACTGATCTGTTACATATTTCTACAATCAAAATCAATGTCCTTTCTCTTATATGTGTGTATTAAAAATGTAAACATTTAAGTGACGTAAGAGTTTTTCCGGATTTGTTTTCCGCCTCTTACCTTTCCTCTGAGAGGTCTCCTATTTCCAATTTCCTGCAAGCAGAGGGCTAGATCAGAATGCCGGGGGGAACAAAGCTCAGTAAGTAAATTTTTGATTTTTTTTTTTGCAAACAAACATGGCGGTTGGGGGTGTGATAGGGTCCCCTAAACTACTGAAAAAGTTTGTGTGGAAGGTAGAGGTACCCTTTAAAGTAGAAAAATTTCAGTTATTTATTTATACTACACATATCTAGGTATTCTATGTATTTTCTTACATTTTTAAAAAACAGTCTTTTTGCTATGCCTTGTTATTATGAGCGAGTGTACCCAGAGTTTTGACCCGAACATGGTTTTATGGCAAAACTACTGTCCAAATTTTGATGCAAAGCTACTGAAATTTCAATAGTTGAAATAAAGTTTTGATGTTAATATTTTGCAGTTTTTAGACTGTAAGGAAGTTAAATATTTCATAGACAAATATAGCTGTTATTCCACCTATCAACAAATATCGTGTTTTGTTTTTAGCAACGGGATAGCAATGGGATAGCAACGGGTGCAAAATTCACACCCATGTGTGCCAAATCCCTTATTTAGGGTGAAGGAAGAGCATTATATTTCATATTCCAGTGCACCTTATTATGAACTGATTGGTCTATAGAAGCATTACAAAGCAAATCTTATTTTTGGTTGGCACAGGACAGAATAAATATTCACATTTATGGATTGTATTACTTGTAATTTTTGTAAAAAAAAAAAATTCAACATGTTTCGTAATTCAATATCACAATAGATAATCAGACTATAGTTTATTTTAAACTTAATATTATGTGCAAATTCTGGGGCATACCCTACAGACGATTTCCAAGATTGCGACAGAAATTCCATATACAATGAGCATTTGTTTTTCAGACTTAAAGGGCAACTATAATGAAAAAAAATACTTTCCCTCATCTTAATATTTAATTAACTACATGTAAGTAGCTCTTACTCCGAGTTGTCTATAGCTACATGCCTTCAATACACTACTTGATTTGCTCAGGCTCCCCCCCACCCTCTCTTAACCACACCTCCTTTCATCTGACCAGACTTTCTATCAGCGCAAGCATTCTCAGTAATCGTAATGAAGCAGGATTGGAAGAGGGAATTTCCCATCGTGCAATTCAAACATACAAACTGCCAGCATTCCAGTTACAGCAAAACTGCACACAGCAGAAGAGTTTACGATAATAAGGTACTTGACTGGCAGGTGAAATGTAAGATGGTTCAGCCTGGATATCTAAGGAAATAGGGGTTAGATTAACAAAAATAATGGTACAGTGTTAGTTAAGAAGAATTAGAGTTTCCCATAAAGGACATATTTTAAAAACTATTTTTTTCAGTATAGTAACAAGATGCATATATTTACAGTTTCAGGGATATTTTTTTATCAGCACAGTATTTTCCATTGCTATAATGGATAGGGAAATTGAAAGAGAGGTAAAACTATTTTCATGTTGTTGCATCACCTTTAAAGGACAACTATACTCACCTCACCCTCGCTCCTCTTCCTCCATAGCTGCATAGTACCCAGGGTGAGGACCTAAAATCGCTAAGTCCTCACCCTGGGTACTTTCCCTAATTCCTGCACTACTTACCGCAAATCTGCTTCGCCGATCGCTCCATTCCTCCGCTCTTCCTGCTTCAGTGACAGATCGTGAGGCAGCCAATAGAAAGATACGCTCTGCAAGGAGGCGTGTCTTCCAATTGGCTGCCTCGCGACTGTCACTGACAGTAGAAGAGAGGTGGAACAGTGTGGATCGGCGAAGCAGATCTGCAGTAAGTAGTGCAGGAGTTAGGGAAAGTACCCAGGGTTAGGACTTAGCGATTTTAGGTCCTCACCCTGGGTACTATGCTGCAGTGGATCGGGGAAAAGGTGAGTATAATTGTCCTTTAAATGGTAACTAATCTGGAAAAAAACTTTTAAAAATTTTCAAAACTCATAGAAAATTCTATTCGGAAAGCAAAAATTCCTATCGAAGTTTAAAAGTCTCATAGAAAATTTGAACATTCTTATTGAAAATATAAAAATGCTATTGAAAATTCGAAATTGGTAATCAGATTCAATTGGGTTCAAATTGGATTTTTAGAACTTCAGTAGGTTCCGCAGAAGTGCTGTCGGAACAAAACTAACCTGTAACTTTCATCTCAACTAGCACTATACTGAAAACCAGATTGTTGGATTTAATTGGAAATGGAGCTTCAGACAGATCATCTGTTTGTAATTTATTACATTATTTATATTTAACAATAAAAAAACAGAAACATAATTTACTCTTATATTTTTAATTGCAGGATAATTGTTGTGTTAACAATCACGTTAAATGTGCAACTAAATTGCACTACCCTTCCTGGTTTTTTTCCTCCTGTACCTGCAGAAATCTAACATGGGCACAATGAAATTTTTTGTATTACACCTGATATTACTCAATCATCAAGCCTGCCATTTACAGATAAATGAATTTCAAAATACAGATATTATTTGTTACACATACATGATGAATACTAATCTTTACTGAAAATAAAACTCAGATGAACGTAGGACACCTTGGTAGTACTCTGTGCACTTCAGTAGAGTTGTCAGTATATCGCTCAAGGGCCCGACTCCTGTTCCTGCTGAACTGAGCCAGTGTGTAAAATAGAACTGATATCAGTTCAGTAGGCACAAGAGGACGGGTCCATCATATCTGAAGAACAGCAACAGGTCCAGTCATATTGAATAACTTTCCAGAACTATGGATCCATGTTACCTATAACACTAAAAACACGAAGGGCAAAAATTCCTGTAACTGTATAGTTTCTTCCTAGAGCCATTTCTTTTTTTTTGCTTTACTTTCTCACATTCTCAAGAAACATTTAAGCTAGTGATTTGATGAAGAGTTTAAGGGAATGTTCATATAGGTAAACCACCCCCCAAAACCACATTAATTAAAAAGCTAAAAGGAGGTTCAGAGGAGGCAGCTAGGGGGAAAGCATTCAGTCATTAGTTGTAATGTCATCTGTAAGATCCATGACTGACAGCTGCTAACTAGAAGAACCAGGATGCAGAAAGATAGGTAACAGAACATCAGGCAGCATTTCAGGTTAGACTTACATCTCTCAGCTTCAGAACTATTGCATTTTTGAGGTTTGTGGGGTAATTTACCTATATACACATTTTCATTTGCCCTTTAAGCTTTTTTGTTGATACTTTTGTTTATGCAGTTATTGTTAAAGAAAATGTAACTTTTTTTTTACAGAAACTTAAAAAAAATTGGTAAATGTCACAATTACTGGTAAAAGACATTATAGAACATTTGCAATTTATAGTGCAGTTCATTCCTCACATTTGACTATTCATTCTTTAAAATACAACAATATTATTAGCCATAGGTTTGTGTTAAATTAAAACAAAAACGAGGCTTTGTGCCATTACATTTTTATAATTTGCTCTAGGAAAGGCTGCATTCACCAGTCTTGCTGCTGTAAACTATCATAGTATCAGTTTCATCAGGCACTTGGGTAGATGAAAGTTTCAACTCGCCCTCTCTTCAGGTGCAGAACTTAGCCACTGTGAACAAAGAGGAAATCAATTACTGTTCACCAATCAGCTAAGCTCTGCACCTTGGTAGAAAGGTCAATGTCTGATGCTTGTTAAATGCTGGATCATGTTCCGTGAGAGAATTTATGTGGCTCCTCTTGTTTCCTGGATACGCCTTTTTGGATTTGAGTGTTTTTCGGGAAAACAGCTAGTGTTTCCATTACAGTCGCCAAGGACATGGTTGTGTGGTAATCCCTGGCAATGTGATTTTAATCTTAACTCACAAATCAGCATGCCAGGAACCCAAACAGCCATACCAGGTATTTAAAAACTTTAAGAGCTTGAAATGTTAAACTCCCTTTTATATTAAATGCACTGGATGTTAATTATATTGCTTTAAAATAAAGAGCCTGAACAGCAGTCATACCACATTCTCCGTCAATAACTGTACAGCTGTGTCTAGGTCTGAACAGTGTCAGGAAAAATGTTTTAATCCACAAAGTATACAGGAAAAAGGAAATACCCAGCAATGGTGATAGTGTAGACATACAATCAATATAACTTCATAAAACTTTGTCAAAAGCATTTAATATTAAGAAAAAAATTGTATATTGTAAAAGCATCCACAGGAAGTCATACTATTTCCCAGAAGCAAAATATAATAATATTAGTTTTAACTCTATGGTAGGTGATCACTGACCACGTCCAAATTGTCCTGTAATAGCAAGGGGTTGGTTCTATTGCTTTTAAGTGCAGCTACAGATTCAATCAATATGCTTACATTTGATTATTTTGCCATTAAACATCCTGAGAAATTGATGCAATTATACATAAAACTCCATCTATCAGATCAATTTATTCCTAATGCAACACTGCAACACTCAGCAAAGCAGAGTGCGATACTGATATAGAAATGGTTTTCAAATCCCAAGTGCGTTAAACCAACTCTCAGCCTTTTTTCCCATCCACTTCTGTTATAGGCACTTACCAGAAGCTGTATATAATATGGGGTAATTGCCAGTACTAAACATTTTTGTTTAGTTTTTGAGCCCATATATTTAAATGTGGCTCATTTTTTGACAAAAGGAGGCCTTACTGGCAGAAAAGTAGTTATGGGTTAAAATCGATCCATGCAATATTAACGTTTTTCAATGCATGCTAGTTAATACAGGCGAGATAATGCATACCAGTCCATCTATATGACTAAAGGTGTGTACGAACAGCCGTTTTGGGCGACAATCGGCCCGTGTATGGGCACTTTATCAGACGAAACTGGCGGATCGGGCCAATAAAGTGCCCATACATGGGCCGATTGTCGGCCGAAATGGACATTCATACACATTGTGTTGGCACCCACGATCGCACATGCGTACGAAACTTTAGATTTAACAGACTGATTTATTCATACTTAGTTACATAAACAGTTTACGACAGCTTCAAATATTACACATGTTGCTGATGGGATTCTTGCACAGCAAAGCACAGTTTATTTCACATCTTATTACAAAAAAAGAGTGGTAGAATCAGTGGATGATAGCAATCTTCACTGAAGTTATGCGAGCAGTCAAGGGTACAGAAAGCCGTATGGGTTATTTCATAGGTTTAGTATGTGAAGTATGCTGTTCTACTGAAGAATGCATTCCAGCCCCAGATGAATTTGTTCAAGTGCAAACACCACTGCACTGAAATATTCTGAGAGTCAGGGAAATGGGGCTAAGTAGGAACAAAGACACACCCACAATAATGTACACACCCACAATAACTTGCACACTCACACCTACAAATTTCACTTTTTTCAAGATACTGCATTTTTGTTGCATTATACATTTTGAACTATAATAAAAGCACAAGTTACATTCTGATAAAATGTTTACATTTATTTTATATTACAAGTTAATAGATGTAAAAAATATTAACCACAAAACTACAAAAACTGCAAATAATCAAACATAACTTGGTCCTTACTTTGAGCAAAATCTCACTGTTCACTGTTTATTCCTGAAAAGATTATATTGTATTAATAGGAAAACATTACAGATCTGGCATAGCATGAGGTTAAGTGATTCCATCAAAATAACATTTCTCCAACCACTTTTACACAGGATACATCCATTTCTTCTCTTACAGCAGCAAAGCATTTGCGTGCTAGTTCTTGCTGTCTGGCGTCCTCATTCACCATTAACTCTCCATAGAGATACACACCCATGGCCTGTTGAGAAGGAAAGAGCAAGTAAACACTTATTATGAGAACTATCCTACATTCAAGCATACTTGTACATAACCTAACCCTCTCCCACCCTAGCTTACTCTGCATGGAAAGACTTTTCAAATACAAAGGATGTGTTTGTGAAAGTACTCTTAAACGTCTTAGAGTAACTACTTCTATTAAAGTACAATTTAAAATTAGTCAATTAGTTAAACTAACATTGAAAAATGTTAGTCGAAGTCACGCTAACCAATGTAATAACGTGGAAGTCAACCACACAACTGCTGCAAGCGATGTTATATGCCAATAGCGGCTAACCATTGTGGTAAATGGCACTTCACAATGTGCAGAGGGCCCCTATCAGCATATAACATTAACAGTGCAATCGCACATGGGGACCAATAGTGTCTCTCAGTGTATTGTCCTGCAGGAGTCTATATGTGGGTGAAGTTGCTACATTGTGAATTAAATGATTCAGGTACATGGTTTATAAGTCTTTAAATGGTATGTCCAGCCTTAGAAAGTAACCTTAGAAATGTTAAGCACCCCCCCCCCTAAACCCCACTTTCTCATTATCTATACGTTTCAAAGATTCCCCTGAAGGTACTTACCTGACCCGGTCTTTTGCTGCCTGGGTGCCACCCTCTGCTTCTGTTTGGCGCAAAAACAGGAGCAGGGGGCTTCTGCACTGACAGCTGTTCTACTTCCTGGTCGCTGCTGTCAGTCGATTGGGTGTGATGTTGCATCGCGTCTTAACTGACAGCCACAACAAGGAAGTGTAATGGCTGTCAGCCGCAGAGCAGAGGAGGAGAGGCGAGGGACCGGGTATGTTAAGGAACTACAGGGGCATCTTTGAAACATATAGATAATGTAAAAGTGGGGTTTGGGGGGGATTAATACCCAGAGCCGTTATGAGATCAGGTAAATCTCCCTTAGTAAATTTAATGAGGGGTTTGTGACTGTGGCTAAATCCCTTTTAGGATTTGCTCAAAGCACAACATTCCTTACACTGGCTATAAGGGTAATTTTTGCGATACCCACGGGCCATGCTGAAGGCACAATGAAGGATTTAAAGTTGTGTTAAGAGATATTGAGTCCAATGTATGAGTGTCTTGCACGTCAGAAGTATACCGCAGGTGCAGCATCTGAAGACAAAGTGGAGGGGGGAATCAGTCAGTGCTCTGAGATGGCTTTGTGAAATTGTGCCACACTTTCTAGCACACTCTAAATCAGGGATAAACAACCAGTACATCTCCAGATGTTTAAAAACTTCCAGCATTCCTCTACAAGCACTCTGCTTTATGTTGACAGGTATACTATGGTGCAAATTACAGGGCCCTGGTGATGTGGTTCGTTATTGTATCATCGACAAACATGTCAGGTGTATCACATATTTATCTTCATTTTAGAGCACTTGTCTTGTTTATTATAATCAGTCCTTATTTGAGGTTTAAATAACGTTTACACGTGTTACATTTAGAAATTCTAGTGTACTGATTTGTGCATTATTAAACACTTTTCCTAAAAATCCATGAGCCCCCCAGAAATCGATAATTCTAGTTTGCTCTAAAGCGGTTAATCCCATCTGTATATCTTTTTTAGCTTTTGATATTCCAAGATATAAGCCAATCCCAATTACAATATAGCATGAAAGCATGTTCATGTTCATTAAATTGCCTGCACAATAACGGGGTATGCATTTTAATGTTTCCCTTCTTTAGTATGTGGGAAAGGGGCAAATGATATTGAAAAAAAACAAAAATGAACATAAAAGCAACCACAACCGTACCGATATTTGGCCAACTGTATGGGACTCAAAAAACAGTCTCACAGATTGGTCATTCTAAATGACATAATTTGCCCAATCAAGCAAGTCTGGTAATGGTAATGCAGTGCTAAATTGTAAATGAATGGTCCCACTGCAAGAATGGTCATCCATCGTCTGCCAATATATTTATTTTCAGGTCGGTCATGCATCAACATCAACATTTTCTCTGCATATTATTGTTGTCTTAACAGTTTTTAAGGAGAAAGAAATTTGTTCAGACAGATAATCTAAAGCCAATACAACTCCTACTTACAAACAGAGCAAATGAAGCGGATAAGGGCAAATACTGTACAGCATGGTGGTCTGCAGAAGCAAACCTTCCTCTTTACCTACCTTGTGCTATACCAGAATCAGCTTTTAAAAACAGCTGATTGCAAAGCTATCCAGCACATCAATCCATTTTTAAAAATGCTGCCTAAGCATACTAATTCATCTTAAAGGGCATGCCCACCCCCAAAACTATACTTTAACCCACTACTGGCCCCACTGTGTAGTTTTGAAAAATCCTTACCTTACATCCCTGCTCCAAATGGCTGCTCTGCAATGTATGTCTTTGCAAAGTCTAAAAAAAGTTTAGAGCAGGAGCCTGCCTGTGTCCCAAAAGGTCTCTGCCTCTTGCCTCTCCTCCGGGGGAGAATTATGACATGCCCAGTGAAGCCCTCCCTCTCCCTCACATTTTCCTCTCTTCCCCTAACTCACAATCCCTTTTTCTGCAGTGTAGCAGTCCCTATCCCACCCCCAACCCCTATATTTATTTGTAAAAAAAAAAGATCCGAACATTACTTACTTTCCTTCATTCCCCCAGAGTCCTGTAATGCCTGCAGCCGCGTCTGTTATTGGTTACCCCTAAGCCAATCATTGACACGGCTGCAGGTCCAGCCCCCTGCTTACAGTTCTAGCAAACAGTGGGCTGAAATTAGTGTAAAAAAAAAAAAAGTATTGTTAGGATTGTTTTTTAAACAAATAAATATAGCGTTTGGGGGTGGGATAGGGACTATTACAATATATGGAAAAATTTATCTAAGGGTGGACATGCCCTTTAAGAACAAACCTACTGGTACTGTCCCCTGGTTCTGCCTGTATTGTACATTCCCCCATATAATACTAATATTCTGCAGCAACCAATAGATGTTGTAAAAATTTTTTAACTGTACTAGACAAGTAAAAGCTAACATTTGATGGTTTGCTGCAGACTAAGAGCACAAGCAAATAGTTGAGGATATAGAGGTCACAGGAAGTCCAGACACTTTACAATTATGGGAGAGGGGAGGGGGCTTGAGAACTTAAATGTAAAAGTTCTCAGGACACACTCTGGTGGTGGGGTTTTAAAACACACAAGAAGCCAGAGAGGTATTGAATGAAATAGTTAATTTCAAATTGCTGCTGAATTGTGAAATGAGAGATATTTCTATTTTTTATAGAATTATAGAATCCATTCAGACATTTTTGTATTTTAGCTTTAATTCTCCTTAAAGTAATTTGGAGGTTAGTTTTACAAGTAGCTGTTTTTGGCATGCTGTGTACGTTGCACATGCAATTTTATATAGTTTTGGCATACTGTATACGGTATACTTCACGTGCAATTTTATATATTTAACTTAGAAGGGGGTGCAAGGAAAAGGGTGCAGCAAGGCAGGGTGGGTGGGGCACTAAGCAGAGAATTTATAAAAATTGGCGGAGCATGGGAATGGCTTGATTGCAAGGTTGCCAGGCTGGGACTGAAGTTCTGACTTTCCTTCCCTGAAGTCAGGGCAGTTGTGTCAAAATAGCGACATCTAGCACACCTGCCTAAACAAGATCTATAAATCCCAAATACAAAGATATTGAAAAAGCAGATGAAATCATGTTCATGATGCCAATGTGGAAGTCATACAGCAACTGTCACTGAAGATGCAGTTTGCTATCAGGCAATTTCTTCCAAAGGATCAGTTTTCCTGTTTGTCAAATCCATGTCATGACAATATTTGGATACACAAATTTAAAAGAGGATTTGAGTTTGTTTTTATAATTTCCACTAGAGCCAGATCTCTGTCTGAATAGCATCTTCACTAAAAAAAGAAGCAAATTGTGTACAAGACAATTCATAAATATATATTTAGGTTGATTTGGGGCCTTTCTCATTAAATTTATATTTAAAATAAATAATAAAACAAAGAGAGATATCACAATCCCTGCCATAATGAACGAAAATAAAATCTGCTGTCATTTGTTTTTGTATGCACTCTTAACCATTATATTTTTATTTTGTAAAGTACACATTCTTTTCCTTCAAGGACAGAAATGTTCAACCTTATTTGGCATAAGAAGAGCAAAATATATTTAGCTGTTCCTAATATAGATTTGTTGAAATGTATCTGTCAAAAGCATTTTAGAATTTTTATCTAGCACTTCAATGTGAAAGAAAGAGTTGCGCATCTTAGTTTTATTTACTTTTATTAAAGGGCATGTCCACCAATAAAACAAATCTGTCCGCACTCCTGTACTAGAATAAAAAAAAGTCCTTCATTACCAATCACATCTTAGGGACACTGTGTTGTCTAAAAACATTTAAAACCAAAAAGCCTCATGCATCAGTTTACTATAGTCATCAGTATTCGCAAATCAAAAACATTGCCCATGGGTATGTTACCCATGGGCAATAAAGGACTTTTGTATTTTTTTTGTTGTTGGAGGTATCAACTTTGTTAATGTTTTAGGAAACTAAATACCTGATCCTCATGCAGGAAGGTTTCCACATCCTTGTAAGCTACAGCATATTTATGTTTTACAACCAGCTCACACCATCTATGCCGAACCTGTTGGAGAGACAAGGTACATTAGTAAAAAGATATACAAGTAAAGAAACACAGAATGATTCTCTGCCAGTCATAGAAAGCATCTCTATTGCAAGGTGATACTAATCAGAAAGGTTTTCAATTTATCCTTTAGGCATATTAGGGGAAATGCAATAAAAAAAGGCAAACAATTTTAAAGCAACCCAATGTAATTGGGTTAGTGTGGCCTTAAAGTGTGGCACTAAAGTATCGGGCCTGCGTCATTTCAATTAAAGGCTACTTACATTCAATGCAATAACAAACGTTTTGTGCTACAGTACTATTAAGAGTAAAACTTAATGTGTCCAGGAGGGAGGTGGTTCTAGGGTTCTAGCTATGCAGTAAATTTTGCAAAGTGATTATTGCATCCCAGGAGCACCTCTTAACTGATTAAGCCTGTTAAAGGCTAAAGGTTCGTACACACGTGCGATCGAACGAACGGTCGTTTCGGACGATAATCGGCCCTTTATTGCCCGAAACGGCCGTTCAGTCAGGGATCGTTGCCCGACTGACCCTGTGGATCTCCGAAAGACCGGTCGTTTCGGCCGATAACGTTTTTTACCTCTTATTTAATAAGCTCCTTTGTGTTTTGAATAAAGCGAATATACAGAATTGCCTTTCTAATGTAATGACCATTGGAGTTGCCCTCACAATATTGACCCCTGTGCTCCCTGTTCGCAGTCATGGTCATGTCACAGTATTTTCAGCAAACTTCCAAAGGTTCCCATGCGTTAGAACTCCCCTTCCGGCGTTCGTGCGATTCCGGGGGAGGAACCAACTTGCAATCAGAAAATGAATGGGCCAGGCAGGTCCATCGCGGGAACATAAGAAGCTAAGAAACCCATCTGCACTTAAGATATTAGATATATTAAGCTATAGACAAACGTCTAATCTATATAATACCTCAGTAGTGTATGGCCACCTTTAGTCTGGGTGCCCCAGGTTTAAGATATTTATTATAGAGCTGGGCAAACTTCCATTTTTTATGAAACAATAATGTCTCTTTCTTTGTTATAGGATCTGCCAGACCTTAGATAAGAAGTTACAGGGATTAGTCAGTGAAAAAAGCAAAGCTACTTCTCTGAATTCCTATGATAACATGCATTTTTGTCGGGATGTTTGATTTGACATTTCATAGCCTGAATCCATAATCTCTCCCATTTTATTCTAGTTTATGTTCAGACTTGCACATCAGCTTTGAATGCACAAATCTAACCTGGAGACACCTTGGTTCGTTGCAAAGCACAAAATTTCACTCAATGAAATCCTGGAATGCAGTTGGACAATTTCTGGATGACCCTATTATTTTAGAAATGTACAGTTCACTGTACAAGACCATACTGCAATAATTCCATGAGTGCACATGATAAATTATATTGAAGAGGATTTACACCTCTACATAACATACTGTACACAGGATGAAAGTATGTATTAATTTTAATTTTTGGTGTGTCCTGACTGGTTACTGTCTCTTTAACCACATGTTCCGTAAGACAATTACAAGATACAAAAAAAAGCTATGCCTGGCTGGTCAACCCCTCGATACAGACTCAGTGGGCAATGTTATATTGGCTGCAATCCAGGCGAATTAGTGCAAAACCCATGCTACCAATCTTCTATTGGGTTAGTATGGGTTTTTCGCTAACTTAGCAGTGGACACGCGATTTCCAAAATAGAGTGGCATATTTTAGTTTTGCGTTGACATTTCACGCTAAACTTAAAGGATAACTGTATTGCCTCAATGCATTTTTTTTAAATAATTGCTTTAGAAAGAGTAAAGGTAAGCAGCCCACCCCATACATTTTTTTCCTGAGCCTCTCTAGGCCTCCAATTAGCAACACCGTGAAGGGGGTGTAACAATTCTGTCTGCATCTAACTGTCACTCATAGCTAGCATGGTAGAAAACATTCCTCCACCCACAATTGATCAACTTGTTTATGTAGGCTGTATCCTAGCAACAGGACATTTCAAGTTTGTTTGACTGGCAGAGGAGGAGGAGAGAGGTTGTAACAGACAATCCCACCAGCCAATGACAAGTGTTATGTTAATCATGGCCCTGGGCCGTCTAGGAGGCAGGCTTTTATCACTCATCTTAGCTGTGTCATATCTAAGGCAGGGCAGCACAGCTGTAAATGTGAGTAAGTGATTTCAGCTGCTGGAAGTGTGGATATGTAATGGGGGTGATGTTTTTTTTGATATTGTTGTCCTTTAACGCCTTTCCCATTGAGGTGTAAACTGCTTGACTTAGCTGAGCGGGATCCCACGATGCAGTAAGTTTCCCAAAGGGATTTACAGCATTGCGGGATCGCGGTCTAAGAAGTTATGCCGGAAAGTTTCTAACATCATCCTGTAAATGTAGCTTTAAAAGGCTTCATTGGTACAAGCAAGCAAGTAAGTTTTTTGTTTTTTTTAACAAATAACTTAAAATTAAAGTCACCATTTAATTTTTCAATATTCACCATTAAAAAATAAAATATTCCTTTGTACTATTTGGTATAGTAAGTGCCACATTTGACAACATCTGTTTACTATTGTAGCCTGGAAAAACTCTATTGTCTAGAAATAAAATATTATTTTACAGAACAATGCTCATGTGACGATTGGCCATATTACGAGCTTGCAAAGCAAAGTGTAAAATGTGTACAACTAATATTTCCAAGCAAGTCATTACAACAGAAAAGGCCCAAAGTTAAAGATAAATGTTACCCTCAGTTACAAGGGTTATAAACAAATATTATGTAAAAGAGATTACGTAAAGAGAACAAAAAAAGTTCATTGTTTCTAACTAGTGTGGGTTAGGGGTTTGTGGGATTTACCTATGTATAATAATATAACAACATGTTTAATTTAAGGGGTGAACATTGCCTTTAAGTAGGGAAAGATTATTGGATCAACAATACTTCTGTGCATTGTCTCTCATTATAAATAAGAAACAAATTGTACTGCAAAATATTATAGTGAGCTTCCGAAATCAGTAAAAAAGGCATCAACATATCAGATATTATCTTATCAGCTCTGTATACAGTGGGAGGGTATAGTTGGTGGCTAATGCCCATTTGTCACATTTCTGTAGAACTTCATCCTTTCAGCTTTTCATTTACCTGCTTTTCATTAGACATGTTCACTTGTATTATTAAGAGCTATCAGCAAGTTCATATTAGAAGAAAAATAGCAAAGAGGCTCACAGAACTCAGATGACTGCCTAATTAAAATGATTAACAAGTGATGAATGGTCAGAAAGGATCTGATATTTTTCACTGTATTCAGGTGCTAAAGGGAAAAGACAATAGGGTAGGTACTGGGAGTTAATCATTCTATTACTATGTAGTTACTGAATGATTGGTTATACCCATAGCTAGCAAACATTTACTTCAATTATTAACTTCACAAAGACTACATTTTTGTCACAAAGCTGTAAATGATGACAAGGCCTGCCCAGTATTGTCAATAACAGTATAAATAACCTTCATTCATGATCTAATTCTTCTTGACAACCCTGACGCCACTGACATGAAGATTAATACTTCACAACAGAAGATTAACTTTATTTTAGAATCTTATTAACTCTATATAATATTGCAGAACCCCACTATTACAAATACACTACAGATCTACAGATGTGTTTTATTACTGTAACCTCAATAAATCAAATTGCCCACAATTAACGTCAACACAGTTTAAAGGCCTGCAGGCATGCTAAGACCCTCCAAGGCTGAAAGCACCAACTGATGGTGAAACACAAATATTTATCATTTCAATAATGAATGCAATAGCCACAAGGTGCTTGTTACAGTAATGTCAAGTTTGCAATGCCACAATCAACTGTAACATTAATTTAGCTAGCACAATTTGGCTTAGCTTGTACAGTAACACATCCAGCTTGTTGGAAAGTTGATCTATCAACCAGGTACAACCAATATCTGAAATAAAATACATGTGTACAGAACTTGATACCTTACAAGATATCCTAGTCCAGGAAGACCTTAGGGGCCCAGTTACACCCGCAAAAGCAATAATTTACTGCTATAAAAGAAAAAAAAAAGAAATGTAAAAAAACTCCCTCTTTTTAGATTAGCAGACTTTGCATATATTGTATAGTGAAAAAAAGAAATAAAAAAAATCATAAAGTTGTAATTTTTCATTTAAAATAATGCTCTACAAATATAACTTATGCCAGAATCAGATTTAAAGGGGAGCTTAAGTTAAAAATCAACCACCTCTCATCTCATCTCTATTGTATGCAAAGGCCAGGACCTAAAGTGCTAGGTCCTCATCCCTATATATTACATTATAAAGAAAAATGATTGAAGGTCTTGTTCCTCCTGAGGGCTTTGGCCCACCCCCTTTACAAGGCAGGCTGAGTAACTTATGTCAAGACATGGCAATTGAGACAATGTTGTCTGGTGACTTTAGTTCCTCTTATAGTAATCATTATGTCATTAAATGAGAACTAAAAACTAAACCCAAAATATTAAATTTGTGTAAGATAAGGCAGCATCCAGGGTTTTCTGGTTACTTACCTTTGTTCTATTGCTGCCAATTAAGAAAGGGTCTGGAAAGGACGTAACCAGATCAGATGCTCCTCCTGCAGTGGTACCGCCCCTGTGTGAAGTGAACCAGCAGCCAGAGGAGTGTAGAAACCAGTGACCTCAAATATATCAATTTAGGAAGTTGATGGCAGCAATATTGGATGCTACACAGAGATGTACAGTTGCAGAACTGTTCAAGGTTTCTAAGCAGAATTTCAGAAGTTGGAACTGCATAATATAGACAGTATAACAAAAAGAAATTTTGAAATGTAAACAGGTCAGTGTCAGAATCACACCAGTAGGTTTAACCAATGAAATTTTGATGGTGGTACCATCAGTTTTGACCTGACCGGGCAGGTTTGGGTCACAAAACCTGCATCCCTAGTTCAGAAACACTGAAAAAGTTAGTATTTTGGGTTTAGTTCCCATTTTAGTATTTACATCTTAAAGCAAGTGCCCCATAAAAAATTTGTAAGAATCTTCTGGGAAGTTGTATGTTGATATCTGCATTGAATTTTCTGTTGGGAATGGGCCAAAGGGAGGGGTGGGGAGAACAAAAATGGCTAAGAAAAACTTTGTTTCTTCTTTTACTTTTTTTTTTTAAGAATCTGTTATTCTCCTCAGGGAAACCGGATTCTTCAGAGATTAGCAATAAAACAGAGAGCTACAGTAGTGCTTTGTGCAAGGGCTGGATGCTCTTTAGATCATGTGGAATAATATACTTATGTCTACAATGTGGTATCTAAAATAATATATGGTTTATATGACCATATCTGTAATCTCCCTATTGCATTTAAAAAAATACTGGAAATTTAGGTTTCTCCCTTATAGAAATCTTTTAGTGGCTGGAAGGAATACGGTACTTACTACAAAGGCCCGATTTGTTATAAATCAGGAAAAATCCCTTATATAAATATCTAATATTTTTAACCCATTATTCTATAGTTGCAATTGAAGCTATCATTTTAAAAGAAGAATATCAAAATAATGAAATCATAACATTATTCATGTAAAATGATCATTGGGGCATATTATATATGCAGTGTATAAAATGCCTTAAAAAGCACATACATGCGAATGGGCATTTATATATATATTTATTGTTTAAAACTTCGGCCGGTTCAGTACCTGCCTTTTAAAAAGTCGATCATGTGTACCTTTACTGCATATGTGTGATCAACTGTTTTAAAAGAGCTGGTCATGGTGCGCTGGGGAGGGGGGTTTGTCAGGGGCCCAGTCACCAATCTTGCAGGGGGCTCCGGTGCCCCTGCAGTTTCACCGATTAAATAAATTCTATATTTGTATAAACATCTGAAATAAACCAGGTCTCCATCATCAGTCTATTTACTACAGTATATCATATAATAAATACTTTGATTATGTAGATCTGTGAGTGTGGTATACTTCTGATGTATGTGATACCTGGTTCCAGCAGCCAGACAGCTAAATAAACACGTGGGTGGGTTTTGGCGTGCACTATATAATCAAGACGAAGAAGACTTTAATACTTAAAGGGCATGTCCACCCCCAAAACTATAATCCCCCCAACTACTGGCCCCACCATGTAGTGTAGTTTAATCCTTACCTCACATCCCAACTCCATCTGGTTCTCCTGTAGTCCCCCCCCAAAGTTCCAAAAACTGCCCACCAGGAGGCTAGCAGGTCCATATAGGACACTGCCTGCTACCTGGCCTCCCGGAGATTCCTGCCATGCGTGCTGCAGCCCTTCTCCCCCTCCCTCTCCCTCCCGTTCTACTATCCCTCCCCCTAGCATTAAACCCCCTTAATATTATGCTCCCCCATGTCCCCCAGCCTCAACCGCATGTTTTTTTTTTTTAAAAAGCTCCCCAAACTCTTACTTACCTCTCCGCTTTCCTCCGCTGCACTGAATGACCGGCAGCTGCGTCCGTGATTGGCTGCCGCTCAGCCAATCACAGACGCGACTGCCGGTCCCGCCCCTCTGCTTGCATTCTCGCAAGCAGAGGGCCGGCAGTGCGGCGGAGGATCGAGGGGAGGTAAGTAAGAGTTTGGGGAGCTTTTTGAAAAAACAAATCATGCAGTTGGGGCTGGGGGACATGGGGGAGCATAATATTAAAATTCTATTTTAGGGGTGGACATAGCCTTTAATAAATTGATGAATGATGTTTTACAGTTTTCCTTTGATAAGAAAGCCATGTCCCAATATGTAACAGAACTGGATGAACACCCTGCATGGAGTTTTTGGTCAAGTCTAGGTTAAATTGACAGCCAATTTAACCAATGAGAATATGTGCTAAAGAATGTATGTGTTCTCATTGGTGATTGGTGGGATCATAGGCCAAGCAAGGGGAAGGCGTCAAGATTGGTCTAAAGCAGGAATTTGTAAATCTGATAACACCTTTTAGGATGTTCATGCAAAGAAGAATATTGCATTTTAGTCTACTATGGAAGGTTTAACTCTTTAAATCCCCTTTAAAATCCATCAGAATCAAAATAATAAACATAACAAGTGCTTTCACTAAAATTCATTATAATGAAATCTGATGCTCTAGTCTACACAATACATGCCTCCTAGTTACATCATACATAATTCTTCCACTCGTTATCAGACAGAACACAAATGGCACTAAGCGGATGTATGTTGCTCAATTTAAGCCTTCAGTTAACTGTGGGAGTTTCCGTCAACCCAGACTTAATAGCCTGTCAGGAAATGCAGAGAGGCTCCTCTTTTTAAGCAGCTGTAAAATAAAATGACCCACATTGTGGACGATATCACTGCTAAAATGGCCAAGGAATATGGATGTGTAAAAGGAATTTGCTTTGCAGAAATGGTTGGCCAAGATATTCATAAGTCTCTAATTACCAAACAAATATATTGTTACATAGCCTAGTTGAGATTGCTGTATTTTCATAATTAACAATTAATTTAGCCATTTAGCCTCTACCAAACTAGTCAATTGAAATAAATTGACTAGTAAAGGACAAATCAAACCCTAAATTAAAAGTTCACAAGGCTGTCAATCATGGTTCTGGACATCCTTGCCAATGGCTGACTGGGATCACCTGTACATGGCGCCCTGTACATGCTCAAAGTTGTGCAGCATGGGGGAAAGCCTAAAGCTTTGGGAGGACTGGCAGGCTGGACAACGCAGTGTTATTACAGATTTCAGGACTTTTGCATCAGGAGTGGAGCGTACAGATCTCCTTTATTCAGCCAAACAGGTGTGTGGATTTTGCATTTGGGGGTAGACATGCATTTTAATAAAATCCCTTGTTTGTAGCCAAACCATGTAATTTCCCTGTACAATATTTGGATTTGTAATATAAATGATTGCATTTCAAATATAAAGCAAACCGCAATTTTTGCATTAGCAAAACATGTATATATTGAACGGCCACTTTCCAGGACAAAGGCAGATCTTCCATAGGCCAGAAATAAGAATAAACACCACACATTTAGCAATCTGCTGTGTAATAGATTTCCCTGCATTCTGCCAGCTTGTGTTCGGTACCCAGAACCCCATGGCAGACAAAAGAGATTGTCTCTATTACACAGCTGGGGGATGCATAAAGCTGGCCCGGTCCCCAATTTCCGTAACTCGGGGTATGGCTGTTCTGTACTATTTTCAAAGCTAAAGGTTTTCTCATGTTTTTTCCCCTTTGTAGGACGTTCTTTTCACATAATTTAGCTCTACCAATTGAAAGCATATAAACCCTGTTATGCTGCCAAAATATTTTAATGCATTAAAATGCCAGACAGCGTGACAGGATGCATTGCACGGTTTCCAACTTTTCATGTTTTTCCTTCACTACAGTCACAATATTCTAATAACATGAACACAAACAACTGCCTCCAGCAGACTACCTCAAGGTAAGTAAGTGAAGCAGGTTAGCCACCATTTCTTTAATAAACTTTCAAATCTATTTGACTCCATGACCAAATTAAAGATAATTGTTTTAGAACACCGATTAATTGTACATGAAATGCTGCCCAATGTTGTTACCCCACTTTTCTGGTTGTTATGGTTAACAGCTTTCAGTCATGGATTTGGCAGTTGACATCACAGCCAATGACTCAATGCTAATCCCCTAGTTGCCTCCTCTGAGCATGTGAAAGCTTGTAAAAGAGCTTGGAGAGGAGGTGGAAACATTCTGAGAGACAGATTTTCTGTATTTTCTGGTCTGACACTGCTGACATTCACAACCATTTACCCTTTATACTTCACACCAACAATCTCATTTGTCACCCAGTGGAAATATTCAAAAAAAACAAAATGAAAGCATACAGTTTTTTGCCTTCCTCTAGATGAACAGTTAGGCAGGAAATTAGGATATTGCTAGATGGCTGAGGCGTAACTGCAGGGTTGAAGGCCAGGAGATCTATATGGAGACACACGTGATCATCTGTCTTCTTGCATGCGCAAGTGCTCATAGGTTTTATTGAAGAGGTAAGACACAGCTCCTTTACCTCCCGTACTTCAATAAAACTAAATGCCAATTTTTTTTTCCAGTGGAGATACCCTTTAAACCGCTGATTGTGGATCATCTGGAGAGGATTGCGGTCCCTCTTATCTCCCGGTTCTTCCCGCCATCGCGGGCCCTATTAGTTACACCACTGGTTGTGGCTTAGATGCTTTCAGACTAGTCACACTTGCCCCTTGCTAGAAATAGGACATGTAAAAGGTTTTGTGTACAGTGCTGGAAAAAATCCAGTGCTTTACAATACACAGATAAGTTTGTTTAGGTTTCAACAGGATTGGCCCTTCAATGGTACTGCATGAACTGGAAAAAGCAGTCTTCCTTAGGAATGCCTTAACTGAAACTTTCCATTGGTTGTGGTTGGTTCCAGCGATGCAAAGGGAGTGTGGCTGTCCTAACTAATCTTCCCAACACTTTATATAGGAAGAGCGTGCAGGACTGTGTGCCAGCTTTAGAGTGAGCCAGCAAGGTCTGTACTGACAAGCAGGTTCTGATTTTTCTGCAATCAGCCACTGCACTTATTTTATTACCAGAGCTTTTCTCTAAATTTCTATTAAATGGGTTTATTTTCTGGCAACTCTACTTTTTCACTCTTTAGCAAACTGACATACATTTTTATAAATTATATCAGAGGCTAAACCTTACCTTTGTTTATTGTTGGAATATTATGCAAATCAGTAAAAGATATGTCACAAAAGTGAGTACACCCTCACATTTCTTTAAATATTTTTTCATGGGACACTTTGATACAAAGTGTACAGCTTTTATAACAGTGTAAATTTGCTGTCCCTTTAAAATAACTTCACACACAACTATTAATGTATAAACTGCTGGCAACAAAAGTGAGTACGCCCCTAAGTGAAAAATGATTAAATTGTGCCCAATTAGCCATTTTCCCTCCCCGGGTCATTTGACTCGTTAAGAGTTACAAGGTCTCAGTGTATGGGTAGTAGGTGTGTTAGATTTGGTGTTATCGCTCTCACACTGGTCACCTTGAACATGGCACCTCATGGTAAAGAAAACTCTGAGGATCTAAAAGAATTGTTGCTCTACGTTAAGATAGCCTAGGCTATAAAAAGATTGGCACCATTAAATTGGCACCCATGTGACTAAAAGGTTCCATTCCGAAAAGCCCTCACCATGGACAACTAAACAAGTTGAGTGCACATGCTGAGTGTCCTATCCAGAGGTTGTCTTTTGCAAACAGATGTACAAGTGCTGCCACCATTGCTGCAGAGGTTAAATGGGTGGGAGGTAAGCCTGTCAGTTCTCAGAGCAAACGCTGCACACTGCATCAAATTGGTATGCATGGCTGTTGTCTCAGAAGGAAGACTCTCCTTAAGATTTTGCACAAGCTTTACTAGAACTATCTCCTGTGGTCTGATAAGACCAAGGTTAACTTATTATGTTCAGATGGTGTCAATTGTGTGGCGGCAACCATGTGAGGGGTAAAAAGTGTGTTTGCCTACAGTCAAGCATGGTGATGGAAGTGTGATAGTCTGGGGCTACATGAGTACTGCCGGCCCTGGGGAGCTACAGTTCATTGAGGAAGCCATTAATGCCAACCTGTACTGTGACATATGGAAGCAGAGCATGATCTCCATTTGGAAACTGGGACACAGTGCAGTATTCCAACATAATGACCCCAAACACTCCTCCAAGGCAACCACTGTCTTGCTAAAGAAACTGACTTTGCTATACAAAAATGTGAGGGTGTATATACTCTATATACACTTACCACTGTTTTCACAAATTCCTAATGAATGGGGTGCTAAGACTACTGGCCTTGCAAAATACTTCCATCCTAACCAAACCACAGATGCTAACAATAGCACTTTATGAAAATTAGCTCCAGGAATGTTTTTTTTAATTGCACAAGAAACGTTATCACGTCAGCTTAGCAGTAAGCAAACATGGAATTTATTTTCAAAACAAATTACCCGCCCCAAACTTAAGTCGAAGTCTACACTTTACAACACTTTGGGGGTTATTTAATAAAAGTTCTTATCGTTTAAAACGGTGCTAATTTTGCCCCAACCAATCAAATGTTAGCTTTCAAATGTTACATAAGTTCTAATTGGTTGGGGCAAAATTAGCACCATTTTAAACGATAAGAACTTTTATTGAAATTCCCCGTTTATTTGCTCTAAAGACTAAATTAAATCTTGCCATTAGAAAGAGTAAAAAGAATTAAAAGAGTAAAGGCTGAAAAAGATTTGTCTTCATCAAATCCTTCTGTAAATTTCTGTTGATTTGATTTCTTCAATTAGCTACATGATCGGTATTGAAAGTTCAGCAGAGCCGTTTTTTATTAAAACCACCAAAAACCACCAGGTCATGGTACATCTGTTGTATTCAGTAAGATCAACTGGACTTAAAGTTTAGTTCTTGAAGGCGTTTCTTTAGTCATCCGACTGGCTTTCTCAATTCAGAATGAATTGAGAATTCAGTCTGAATTGAGAAAGCCAGTCGGATGACTAGCGAAACGTCTTCAAGAACAAAAAGTCCAGTTGATCTAACCGAATACAACAGATATCAATCATATTAATCATTAGTCTGTTATTCCAAAAAATAAGTCCTAAATTGACCTGTGTGTACCAGGGCCTTATGAGTCTCAATAATATACTTCCAGCTGTGCTAACTGATACTATTAAATATCCAGAAATAACTATGCTGCTTTTAAAGCTACGTATACACTTGCAATTCTCCCTCGCTGGAACGCCCATGGGTTGACCAATTGTTTCGTCAGAGAGTGCGAGTACAAGTACAAGTGTTCTTCTTCCAATAGAAGAATGATGGAAGAAATATTTTGCTGTAGCCTTGTATTCTATCTATTAATGAACACACTAAGGTTCCAGTAATAAATGTCTCATCTATTTATGGAATAAAAATGTTTGTATGATTTTTCTCTGAGAAAAGTATACTGTATGGTTTGTTTATTCTTTTTTTAATGATAGGCTCATTGTTGATGAACAAAAAAAACAAACAAAAGGCCAAGCAGAAAAAACGGTTACACAGCCTCAAAAGAATTCTCTATCAACAGAGAGCCATGGACCAGAAGACCAAACTACTGCAGTGATCTATACACTGTCTGCTAGATAAAAAATATTTTTTACAAATATACCTCTGAACTTAATGCAGAATAGATTTAGTTCTGTTACAGCAAGGATCTAGGTAGCTAATTTTCATTATAGTTTTATATAACCAAAAATAAGACAAAAAGTGATTTTTTTCTTTTTAAATGCCATATCTGCATGGCTTATGGGTGCTTACACTTAACAGCTGTAAAATACAATGCCACCATTTATAAAAGGTTTTATAGGCAAAGCATAGTCACAAAGAGGCATCTGTGTCCCCAGAGCGGATCCACCCACACTATTGTTCAAACTTACAGTCTAGTGTTAAGTTGTGCAGTGTTCCGATTCACACTGTATATATGTATATACAGATAGATAGATAGATAGAGATAGCATAGATCTTAATAGGCATTCTGGACCTCTGTGGTTTATTAGACCTACATAATATGTATTAGAAAAGTAATTAGCAAGCCTACTAAAAAAAATGCAAAATGGAGATGAATACTTACTAGTAGATTTTGAATGTAACTTTGTATAATGTTTTTTTGATAGTAGTTCTAAAGAAAGTAAGTTTGAGACAAAGGCACACTTTGCCATAAGATACAACTGCAATGAAAATGCATTATGCCAAATGACTAATTGGCATCTGACTAGAGACAATGGTAGGCCTGTATCCTTGTTTAGTCACATTTCCTTTCTGGAGAAAAGTATAAAATAAATCAGCCACATGACAAGTATCCTCTGTAACATCAGTGTGTACATGCTATTTTACTTTACACGATCTACAGTGTATTGGTCCACACAGGGACCAATTAAAAACATTAAAAACAAATTTACAGTCCAAAACAAAGCGTTTTGAAGAAGACCGAGAAAGAAGGGAAAATAACAGATGTACTCACTGATACTGAACTGTCCAATGGTTTATAATATATCTAATAAAGGTGCATGAGCCACAATATTAAAAGCCAACTACACCCTAAAACAATCACCTTTCCCTAAATCTATAATTCTTTAGGAGTTAGGATCAAGTATTTCTTCCTTCCGTTTTTCTTTGGAAGTTTTGCAGTGCTTGAAAATGTAAGTCTCCCTGGCTGAGTTCAATTAAAAATTTGGAGTCCGTCAGAGAAATGGCTTTTAACAATACCAGTAACAATTTTTACATTGCACTCAGCCAGGGAGACTGAAAGCTGCAAGCACTCAGTGATAAAACTTCTAAAGCCAATTCATTTTTATTATATCAGAATGGGATGGGGGTGGTTGTAGAAATACTTGCTAGTACCACCTATTAAATTATAGATTCGGGGAAAGTTAAAGTTGCTTTAAAGGTTCGTACACACATGACAATTTTTACCAGACCCCCGAGCCCGAGCCCCAACCACCCAGTATTGTCCGCCTGGCAGATCACCAAACGACCCCTGACCGAACGCATACACAGGTGCGACTATCAGCCATTTTGCCCATTCGTCGGGCTCGGGGGTCTGGTAACAATCTGTAGGTGTGTACGAACCTTTAAGGGGGTATACTAATCAACCTGCATGAGTCTTCACTGACCTCACTGATCTAGTAATCTACAATATGGTTGCACACATAGATATGTGTATATCCATGACAAGTAGAAAAGTATAAATAAATATACAGAATTACAACAGTCTTAAATTTCCCTTTGTAACACATCTGTTTGTTAGCCCTAATATATTGGAGCACACAGCATATGGCCCTATTAAAGATAGCCTGATCTTAAAAGGGTGACAACACGATTTCTAGGGATAAAAATCTTCATCCAGAGATAACATACTCTGGAATTATAGATTGGGTTTACATGTCTACCTTTTAAAGTCACTGGATAACAAACAATGTTATCTTGGCTTTACTTGTGAAGTCTGGAAAGTCCTTGAAATCACCTTGGCTGATAAGATAAAAGCTATGATATGTCCTTTGGAAAGGTCATTATATTGCTATCCTTTGGAGAATATGCACACACTTTACTGACAGTTCCACTAGTATGTATTGGCCAGGACAGTTTTTTGAGGTTTGTGAAAAAGGTCATAGCTACGTTCTGCTTTGCTGATTTGAACCTCATAGTGGTCCTGTGCTTTAATTTTTCCGTTCTAGCTGCTGCTCTCTTCCCTGTTATAGAAATGACATTTCATTGGTATTCAGCTATGATTAAAATACATGCAAAATACTATATATAGTGAAACTCTGTTTGCACAATAATTAAAAATAACTGTCTGGCATCTGTAAATGTGTATAAACAATGTCAAAAAGGCAGGAATAAAACGAGACATATGTCTCTTGCCCTATAAGGATATTTTGCTTCCATGGACAAGTGACTGTTGTATTATTTTGCTGATATTTCCCAGCCCCTATATCAGCACCATGGAATGAACCAGGGAGAAATGTAGTCTAAAAATCCCTATTGCTGTATCATGCTGTGGATAGCTCCACTCCCTATTAAAATGTCCCTGTTTAGCTACAGGTTATGAACCACAGCCATAAATTAATTTTGATTTCAGTATGGCAAGTGACAACTACCAGCAAGTGTAGTTAGTTAAATGACTGCACATTTTGGGAAGTTTCTGTGCGTTTTCGTCATGTACTTGTGTCCTCTTTTATCTGCTTTTACATGTATTTGCTCTTCACAGGGGATTATGGGTAAAAAGAAAATATCCTATCATGTTGATTGTATACGCTTTTCTCTGCTCTTTTATGCACTTCCAAAGACTTGTATTAAATGCGATTTTGACAGATACGGACCAAAAATGGTGATTCCATGCAACGCATTGCAGAACACACAATTTTCATTATCCACCAAGAAATTAATGTAAAATATGAGAAATGTAAAATTAATGCACTTATGAGACATGTTTTGCCTAATTCCTGGAAGTTATTCCAAAGCGATCATCATACGCGGGTGGCAATTGCAATGACTGCTGGTTGTTAGTAAAGTTGGCCATACACAAACTGTCTGGCTTAAGGTGGCCATACACTAGAAAGATTTTACTTACCTGACCGAGCAATCCTACAACATTAGACTGATGCTGCACCTTTCTCCTTCTTCTTTGCGACCATCATACGATTGCAAAATGAATGGAATTTGCAACCACATGTCAGTCGCAAAGAAGAAGGTGAAAGGCAGTTCTGACAGGATCAGTCTAATGTTGTGGAATCGTCCGGTCAGGCAAGTAAAATCTTTATAGTACCTTTACTGTACTTTACTCTATTAGTCATCTTATTATCCTTCTTTGGGTTTTTTTGCATTCCAATTATCTTTGTAATTAAACTATTAAAATATACCCTGTTCATAAATAAGAGACCTGCAATATAGTGAAAAGACATTAAAAATGAAAGGGACACTACAGTGCCCAAAACAACTTTATCAATAGGGGGGTTAAACTTGATGGACTACTGTCTTTTCTTACAACCCAAAATAAAGTAAATATATATTTCTCTGGAAAATATCTCTTCTATTAGACACAAGGAGATAGAAGTACTGTCTCATACCTCCCAGAAAAATACAGATATAATATTGAAAAAGCATATCGGGCAGTATGATGTCCATTTAAATATGTTTTAGATATTTTAATTACCTATGCAAACAAACAGGAAATTTAACCCAAATACAATACTGGGGGGATTTGTAGATGCCACTTAAAGGGCATGTCCACCCCTTTTTTAAACTTTTTATATATTATACATATTGATCCCCCAGCCCCAACTGCCGTAATAAAATTCTTAGAAAGTCCCCCAATATGTACTTACCTTCCCTCTATCCTCTGCGGCAGTCTCCAGGCCCTCTGCTTGCACGGAAATGCAAGCAGGGGGCGGGACCGGCAGTCGCGTCCCTGATTGGCTGAGAGGCAGCCAATTAGGGATGCGGCTGCCGGCTGCTCAGAACGTCGGAGGATATAGGGAAGGTAAGTAACTATCTGGGCACTTTCTATGAAATCTGTTACGGCGGTTGGGGCTGGGGGATCAATATATATAATATATAATGGGGATTTTACACTAGGGGGAGGGAGAAAAAAACGGGAGGGAGAGGGAGGGGGGGAGGACTCTCCTGCGCATGCCTCAACCCTGTCGAGGTTGAGGCAGAGACAAGCGCAGGATGAGTCACTGGGAGCTTCTACACTGCAATTTTCCTGGCTTTGGAGGGGCACAGCATGGCAACCACAAGGAGCTGGGATGTAAGGTAAGAATTTTTGTACACTACAGAGAGGGGCCAGTATGGGGTTAAATTTGAGTTTTGGGGGTGGACATGCCCTTTAAAGAGATAAATTAGCAATTATTTTCTATACAAAATGTCCAATATCGTAATCGTTCTTCTATTTTCTAAATATGAAGGACACAAGATATTAAACATCTGAATCCCTGTACTCAGGATGTTGATTCAGTAAAAACAGTAACTATAAACCTGTTCCCGTAATCCAACAAATCCATCTTGTACCTAGATGTCCATTAGCAGAGCTCTATTACAACCCAGAATGGTCCATCAGTCAGACAGGCAATTAAAACAACAATGTGTTTGGCACATCGGTCACTCTTCTTGCTGACTGGGAATCAGCTTTGCAGAATTTTCACCTGCACCTTAATAGTAAACAGAGACCAAGTATAGCTTGTATCAGATACACCAAACAACCATTTTCCTTGGGCCAATTCCATCTGTTATTGGTCATTTACTCATCATTTACACAATGATTTTACCCAGAAACCTTGCTATCAGAGAACATACATGCATGTTTAAGCATCAATTGCTTTTTACGAAAAGTCTGGTAGACATACAAGCAAAGGACTAAATTTATGTTCATTTGATTTTGTCACTTTTTACATTGAACATTCCCCATCCAGTTAACTAATCTACAGTTTATAACACAGTCCTTTTTAGCTCTTTAACACAGCCATGTCTTTGGGGCATATTTATAAAAGAGCGAAAAGTAGCGAAATGTTTTCGCATTCGCTTTTCGCCAAAAAGACAGTTAACGCTATTTATAAAGGTAGCGTTAACGAATGGCGAAACCGTTTCCGCGAGCTATCGCTTAAACCCTTTTTGCCTTACTTCACAATGGTAATTTTAGCGAAAAGGGAGCGAAAAGGCATAACGCGACTTATAAAAGAGCGAAAGGTGGTTTTTGCGTTAAAAAGAGCGAAAGATTAGCGCGACTGAAGGTGGTGAAAAGTCATTGTTTGAGCGAAAAAGCATTCTAATGGGTAATATGCCTTGGAAAAGCGAACGCACAATTAGAAAGGCGATCGCGCATTAGAATGTAATATGCCTTGGAAAAGCGAACGCGCATTAGAATGTAATATGCCTTGGAAAAGCGAACGCGCATTAGAAAGGCGATCGCGTATTATAATGTAATATGCCTTGGAAAAGCGAACTCGCATTAGAAAGTCGAATGTGCAGTGCAAAAGAAAATTGTATTCCAATTGAGAAATTCTAAGAAGATTGACTAAATAAGACATGGCTGACTTCTTGGTAAATGTGAGGTGGCCATTTTGAACTTGACATTTTCTAGTGGGCTTTTCTGGTTTCGAATGGTTTTCACAATGCAGTCTTCTTAGATGCGTTAAGTTTTCGCTGCGATACTTTTCGCTCTTTATCGCGCCCATTCGCCTTTTTCATCCGCGAAGTGTTTTTTTCGCTTTTTTTTTTATAAATAAAGCGAAACGAAGCCCCAAATGGCGCTATTTTCGCTGCAATGTTCTGCGCTAATTATTTGGCGAAAAAGACAATCCTTTATAAATATGCCCCTTTATAAGTGAAGGGCTGTATTTGTTTGGTCGTTACACAGCTAAGGAACATTGTCTTTGCTTCACCAACTCTGTATTCCAGAAAAAGAAAAAGTTATGTAGCTTTGCACCAAAAGAAATTCTCCTCTAAATGTTCAAATGTGAAACTGAGTTGTGTAAACTGTACCAATGTGAATACAGCCATCATTTGCCACTTAATTCTGATGGCATTAAAGGGCATGTCCACCCCCAAAACTATAATCCCCCCCACTACTGGCCCCATCATGTAGTGTAGTTTAATACTTACCTCACATCCCAGCTCCATATGGTTCTCCTGTAGTCCCCCCCCAAAGTCCCAAAAACTGCCCACCAGGAGGATAGCAGAGTCCATATGGGACTCTGCCTCCTACCTGGCCTCCGGGAGAAGTTTGGCATGTGTACTGCAGCCCTTCTCCCCCTCCCTCCGGATTCCCTCCCCCTAGCATAAATCCCCTTTGATATAGTATTCCCCCTGGTCTCCCAGCCCCAACCGCTTCATTTTATGTTTAGAAAGTGCCCCAAACTTTTACTTACCTCCCCTCTTTCCTCCGCTGCACTGAATGACCGGCAGCCGCGTCCGTGATTGGCTGCCGCTCAGCCAATCACAGACGCGACTGGCGGTCCCGCCCCTCTGCTTGCATTTTCTCGCAAGCAGAGGGCCGGCAGCGCGGCGGAGGAAAGTAAAAGTTTGGGGCACTTTCTAAACATAAAAATGAAGTGGTTGGGGCTGGGAGACCAGGGGGAATACTATATCAAAAAATAGTTTTAAGGGTGGACATACCCTTTAATCATATTTGTATAGATCGCCAAAAAGGACTAGCGGCACATGATACAGTGAGTAGACAATTGTCCCTTCACCATGCATCCTTTTGAAAACGCAGATAGCAATGTTTCTGGAACAATAAGCCAATATTCATAAGGATGCAGGGTTACAACTGAGGGGATCATGCAGTTGCTTGAAGTTTACTTTCTACAATATTTTTAATCTTACTTCCCTAGTTCAGAAAACACATCTATAAAAAATGACCAATGTTGTACATGCTAGTTACTTATAAAATTAAAGCGATTATACCAACAAGCAGAACACCATTTAAAGGGTATCTATACTATCAAAAGTCGAATTTTCAAAAATCATACTTTTAGATAGTGTAATGGTCCTCTACTCCAACACATTTTTCAAATTTGAAATCCGAGCTGTAGATTCTCAGAAATCTTCATTTTAAATAACAGCATGTACAGGGAAAGACCTGTCACTACCAGGTATGCTAATTTGTGTCCCTCCAGTGACCTCTTACTAGGATCTCCCAAAACATGTCATAACATTTGCTAATACAACCCCAAATACAATGAGCTGATTAATCATATTGGTCTCCTGTCTATCTAATTTATCTATCTGTCTATCTATCTATCTAATCTATCTGTCTGATCTTTCTATCTATATAGCCGTCTATCGCTGTCTGTCTAGTATATATCTATCCGTATTTCTATCTATTATATATAAATGTGCCTATTTGTGTCTATCTATCTGTCTCAATCTCTATCTATCTCTCTATCTATCTACAGGAGTTTGTCACAGGAGGTCACTTACAGGAGCCCCCCCCCAGCATGTCTGTGTTACACAGCAGCAGGAGCAGCCAACCCCCCTCCTCCCCCACCCACTATCAGCGGCATGTACTTGCCTTTTTGTTAGAAGGAAGGGAGAAAGTGTCTAACACAGCAGCAGCACCACCCACTCTCAGCAGTGTCAGGAAGATGTGTTAATGAATTGTACAGTGTCGGGTCGTGAATGCTCTTCATTACGTAAACAAATGTGTCCAGTGTCAGCTAGATTTGCAAGTGGGCAGTGACTAAGGGAGGGGGGGTGCAGTTAGGAGCAGTTACTAAACATTTACTTTCAGATTATACAAAGTTGTTTCAGTGAGTATGGTGACCCTTTAATGTTCGTAAACATTTGAAGCTATTAAAAAAACTAACAGGGAGAATCAATAAAAGTTCTTATCGTTTAAAATGGTGATAATTTTGTCCCAACCAATCAGATTTTATTTAACATTTGTAAGCTTACATCTGATTGGTTTGGGCAAAATTAGCACCATTTCAAACAATAAGAACTTTTATTGAATAACCCTGTTTGTTTTCATTGAGTGGTCATGCATGTGCATGGTTTTCATAGAAGTCTTTGTTTACATTATTAACTGCCCAAAATGGTGTTTAGTATCCCCAATGGCTAAAATCAGATGAAAATATATTCAGCTTTTGACATTAGCACCAATCCATATAATATCAAATGGTAACCAAGGTAAATATTTTAAAATTCTCATTAATCGATATAAGAAAGATGATGTTCCAAAAATGCAAAAAAGTTAATGTACAGCATGATGCATTAATTATACAGTTTGAAGGATGGTTTGCAGACACAATCAAGCCTTCAGTACAGCATCCTGTAGTGTTCAGTCAAGATCTTTACAATGCTGAGATGTCCTCATTTTATATTAGTTAAGTTCTGCAAACAGCGTTTGCTTGATGATTGTCTTATTGTATAACAGAACAAAGTATACCAAAGCATATCTGTTGTATTCAATTAGATCAACTGGACTTGAAATGTAGTTCTTGAAGACGTTTCGCTAGTCATCCGACTGGCTTTCTCAATTCAGAATGACTTGTACAAGAATCTGTGGCAATTATGTACCCTGGAAAATCCCAATTAGCATATCACAGCCAGGTGTTAAGGGTGTGATTGGATAGTGGCTAAGAGGTGTTATAGGAACGCCCAGAGTAAGGTGTTAAAACAGCATTGTACATGGCAGACAGTTGGTGTCGAACCCCCCCACCTCTTAGCCACTATCCAATCACACCCTTAACACCTGGCTGTGATATGCTAATTGGGATTTTCCAGGGTACATAATTGCCACAGATTCTTGTACAAGTCATTCTGAATTGAGAAAGCCAGTCGGATGACTAGCGAAACGTCTTCAAGAACTACATTTCAAGTCCAGTTGATCTAATTGAATACAACAGATATACCATGACCTGGATGAATGAGAACCTTCACAAGCATATACCAAAGCAATTTAAATCACTACCATGTCCATGGGTACAGTTCCCAGAATTCTTTAGAAATCTGTTGGTGTTTGTCAGAAAATGCAAGAGCCGTCTTGCTGAAAAAAGGGGAATTATACCCTCAAAATATCCCCCTCTCTCTTTTGAAGTACTCAGGATTAGGGCCTCACCTTTGGTTGGTCCCAAGCTATACTTGGTCCTAGTATTTTTGCTTCTCAACCTGCAAAAGGTGGTTGGGAGGGTATAATTCCCCTTTAAGTCTCTCCATTCTTTATATATTATATCTATTAATTGAACAGTTATTAATTTGGCTTTAGTTTTATTCTTAATACAAATGTAGCATGCTTTAAATTACCTCTGCATCCTGATTTTGCAGCCTATAGGTATTCAGTAGGTAGTGTAATGTCCTGGGTGATAGAGTTTTCTCATCAAGAAGTAAATCAAGGAGCAAAATCAGCTGGTCAGGAAGAATCTACAAACAGAAATGTCTTTGATTATAAAAATATTTAACAATGTGATATAACTATATTAAAGGTTTTTAGCAGTTATTACAAATGTTGTCACTACAAAGTGTGTTGTACATATTATTATTATTATTACTGTGGATTTATATAGGGACATTATCTTCCATAGCACTTTTAGGTTGGCTACACACCAGAAGATATTTTCGGCAGACCAACCGATTCACGGCACTTTTGGTCGGTAGGCCAATTTATATAGGGACATTATCTTCCATAGCACTTTTAGGTTGGCTACACACCAGAAGATATTTTCGGCAGACCAACCGATTCACGGCACTTTTGGCCGGTAGGCCGAAAATATCAGGCCGCGACCAACCTCGTTCGTTGGTTCGTCCGGATCGGACGTGTTGGTAAATTATGATCGATCGTGCAGCTCCCTATGGGACCGCACAATCAATTGTTTGCACTTTCGGCCACGCCCAAATTTGCCGCACCAAGCGCTCACTCGGGACAAATAGTCCCTTCGTGTGAACACAGCCTAATGTATTTGTACCTTGACATCAGGCCCTGCCCAAAGAGCTTACAATCTGAGCACATTTATTTGACATATACAACCAATTAGTACGTCTTTATGATTGTGGGGGAATCCAGAGTGCCCGGAGGGAACCCACGCAAGCACAGGGAGAACATACAAACTCCTTGCAGATGTATCAATTGGTGAATTTGAACTTTAGCGCGGCAAGGCATTAGTGCTAACCACTGAGCCACCGTGGTGCTACATATTTTGATGTGAACACGTTAGAAAAGGGTTACAAATCAATCTCTCTCAAACTCTGAGACTCCAAGGAACTACCATAAGAGTAATGATCTTCAAACAGAGAAAACAGTGGCCTGCCTAGCAAAATTAATTAGCACATAGACAGCATCTGAGAAATCACAGAAGAACATAAGGAATTGAAGGGCTCTTTTAGCTCAGTTAATGTCATTGTTTATTGATTGAAACATGAAAGCTTGTCTAACAATTTCCCAAACACACCTTCATCAGACACAACATATTTTAAACAATGTTTTTAGGCTTGAGGAGTCAAAACTCTAACGGTTTGGAAAAAATTAAAAGAGTCTTTTACAACAAAAACATCATGCCCACAGTCAAATATGAGGAGTGGGACAAAACTGACCTCCTGTTACCAGGAGAGTTTTAATAACGTTTCTGTTAAAAATAGAAAAATCAAGTATTAAGTTTAATAAGAAATAACTTTTTCACATGAGTAATATAGGTGCTGGCAAGTTTTTGCCTTTAAATAAATCGTACAATTATATGGAAACTGTGCATTATATTTGCATAAGGTTGTCTTATACTATATTTGTTTAAAAATCAAAAACAATGTAGTGTTATGAAGAAAAAGGGGGTAACTTACTTTACAGCACTGTAATTAGAAGTGAACAAAGCAATATGCTTTAATTTGCTAATTAAATTATTTTACATTTTTACTAGTTTGAAAACAACATGAATTAGAAGATGAAGACTGCACCTATTAAAATTAACTTTACGTTAATATTTGTATTACTAACTTTATTTAGAAATGTATCATCTCCTACTAGAATGAAAAAACTATTCAGCAGCAGTTGAAAAAAAAAAATTCTAGTAAAAAAAGAGATTTTAACATACTGCAGCACTGTGTTGGACAATTTGCTTAAAATTTTATTTAAAATTAATTTTGAAATAAAAAATTGTACTTTGCCAAGTTTTTGTGCATGTCTAAGTACAGGATTCAGAGGAAGACTGCTTTAAATGGCATGTTGTAAACTGTCTGGTCAAAACAAGTCACTCAGACGTACATTGTGGAATTCTGTGTCACTTATTTGAGGAATTCAAGTGACGAACTTAATCATTAGGAGTTAGGGTGGGGTGCATTTTACAGTGATACGTGTCTCACGGAGCGCATAGTGTAAAATAGCATTCTAAGAAGGCACACTAAGAAAGAATTTCTCTCTTTAATATATCTTTATTAAGGTACTTTTATTTTGTATAGCCTCACAGGCAAGCAACATGTTATGTTTCAATTACGGAACGTAACATATTCGGAATACAGAGAGGAGTCCTTCACTTATCGATAACAGAACAATGATTAACATGACAATGCTGACATTAATTTTACAATTAAATATAAAATAAATCAGGTCCTGCACTGCTCATACATTTTTACTGCTATTTTTAATAATTTTCGTAGGACTTTAACATTGCAGTTTTTGTGCCTTTTCACCTGCCAAAAGTTAATTTGCGAATGTAAAATGCAAACATCAGTAATTTGTGAAACAAACACATAATTCATAAACGTTGCATGCAACCTTCATGTTTCATGCAATAAAATAGTCAACACATACGAATCATTACATTAAAAGAGACTGCTCACAAATGTAAAATACAAAAGTCAAAGAGATAAACGATCCAGAAGGCTGCATATGCCCCAGGTCAATGCTAGCAAAGTATCTTAAATACCGTTCCATTCACAATTTCATTTCAATTGTACCGTCATTTTAATCTCCCATATATTTGATCCGAAAATGTGTCCGTTTCTAATAACCATAACCCTTTTTACAGTGTTTTTTACAAAGATATTTCCGACAAGTTGCTATCTATAATGTCATAACCTATAAATGAGAAAGGTCCACCTTTTCACAAAAATAAGCAAATACATTGTATGCTAGGGTAAAGTCTGAGTAGAATAAGCCTTGCTAATCTGATGTATAAGTAAAACTATAAATCCAAAGTTAATCGGTTTGAAGTATTATGCTTATGCAGGTCAAATAATGAATACAACAGGGAAATCTTTCTTATGGTGGTGCTTCACATCATAAACTTTGCCTTTATTATCTAATCTTGGAGATATATGAACCTGTTCAGAGCAGATGTGCATTTGGTGTGAAGTATTTATCTCTTGTGGTGCAAAACACTGACATATGGAGAAGAAATTAAATGTTTAGTCAACAGAGTGGGAAAAACTAAGATAATAACACTGAAAAGTGCCAAGTACCGCTGGCAGAAGTTTAAATTGCCTGCTAACATATACAATGAAAAGACATAAATCCTTATTAGACCTTCTATTGATGAGTGACAGATCCATTACAACACATTTCTAAGCCGCGAAAAAAATGTATTTTGCTTGACAATTAAATCACCTTTAAACTTACATTGTTATTTTCGGTTAAAAAAAAATACAAAGTTCAACCTTTCAACCCAGCAATACCCTTTTAACAGAAAGCAGCCACCTACATTCATAGAGACCCCCTTTCCACAAACACAGAGAAATATTTTGTGAACTAAATGCAACGTGTAAACATAAAGATATACATGGGAAAGGGAAATATATGGTGCAAAAAACAATCATATTTTGTAAATACTGTAGTCTCAGTGCGTATGCTTTAAAAAGATTTACTAGTGAATGGGGAAAATGTTATTAAAAGGTATAAAGAGATTTTTGCCTAATTACAAAATGTGAAAGTATGATTTAGTAGAGAAATACAGCAGGTGTACAGGGAACTTCCAACCCTCTCTAGACCATCCTCCACTCCCCGCCAAAAAAATAAAGTTATAAAAATGTCTCTACTGCAACTTACTGACCAACTATCCTTTTCCTTTTCTGGAATCCAAACTAAAACTGCACTGTACAAATACAGTCAGGGAAAAAAATCAAATATTACTTCAAAGGAACCACAAACCTTCTGCTGCCTTTACAACAGGCCTTAGCTTTTTTGGAAATCTGTTTGCGACTTAAGGAAATGGCCCATCTGCTCAGTGGTGAAGAGGAAGAGAAAAGACCACCCGCACCTCCCAGATAATATCTGTCAATCCATATGTTACAGCAAAACAAAGTCAGTTTTCTCTTGCAGAAAAAAAATTCAATGAAAATATTAACTACTGACCTTTTCATATGCACAAAATGTAACAAGCCTGAAACTGAGCATCCAGCTAACAAGTAGTGCTACCAATTGCACTGTGCCAGGGAGTAGTGATCCTACAAATCACACTACAGCTGGTAAACCGAATATTCCATTTGGTTCAGCCTGCATTTGAATGAAGGTATTGAAAGTCTTGTCTGAAGGGAAAATGTACTGTGGACTAATGCAGCGAACGATTGATAGTGGCGTGTTTTCTATTATTACTCCATTATCACGCTGGGATCTGTGCCTAAATGAGGCATACTTCCTCCCTGATGCCATTTCCTTTTATCCTGCCTGTAGTCTAAAAGTGGATCAATGGAAGTAATACATATGATGTCACTTCAATTTACAGCCACTACCTCCCTCTTTCTCATAGTCTAGATAGATTGATTCTTCCCAAAAATGGTTAAGAAATGCTTAGGGAACTTCATCTACCAGAAAAGGGTTCTCTGCTATATTTATCTAACTTACTACAACGGAAACTGTTTATACGGAGTTTGAAAGAAAAAAAAAAAAAAAGAGGAGGGGAAAGGGGGGTTGAAGTAAAAAAGTAATGTATGCATGCAAATATTGGCATGGTTTCAATGCAAACAAGACATGCAACTAAATTAACCCTCTGCAAATGACAATATGCTCTCTCATGCATTAATACAGCTGTTTTCGAGAGACATCTTCCTGCATCCTCTGCTACTGTGACAAACTTGCAAAGGAAGCTGGGAACTGTAGTTTATTATTTAAATCTGACATTTGCACAGGCTCATGAAACTTCCCAAATGCAATATACACAACATTTATTAATTTGATTCTATTTAATACAAAACTTATATACCTAATATCACATGGAATCCATATTTGTGGGCGGTATAATTAGCAACTGTATGAAAAAAAAATTCAGATGCACACAAAAGATTGACAATTAGAATTCCTTGTTTAAGGCAGAACAACTGATAATTGTTACCCTGGTTAAAGACAGCTGAAAATCTTAATTTCTGATTAGTTTCGGAAATTTTCACATGTCTTTTAACACATGAAACTAATCCTTAAATCAAAATCTTTTTAAGGATTTGTGATGGAGCTTTAACACCTTTATTGTTTCTCCACCTCCTACATACAATGCACAATAAATCATTTCTACCATGAAAATACAGCATGCACCATATTATGGGCATATCTAACATATGTGGTCGGTAAGTGCACACATTTTTTAAATTATAATGGCACATACAAAGTTGGATTCATTAACTTATTTTAAATATTGAACAACCTGGAAGTAATTTTGTGGCTTGTATTCAATGCAAAACACAATTTTGGGAAAATATTTTTCCAAGATTTAACATGACAACCCGCCCCTTCACCAGAGATAAAAAAAAAAAAAAAAAAGATCTAAAAGGATCTGGGCTGTGTTTGAAAAGATGTCATTACTGGATTAGACAGCATCCATCCAATTCTAGGAGACAGAATTTATTATCACACCCCACCCTTTGAGTCTGCACCCAAGAGGAGAATAAAGAATACCAAGTCATAAAACGTAGGGCATGGCTGATTTGCCTTTGAGGGCTGTTTTCCACTGGCTGCAATTAGATAATGCTTTCTCACACAACAGTTTTTTCTCCTCTATTGACTTAACCATATGCAAAAAAGTGCATTAAAGGAGGGTATTTGTATTGCAAAATAAGGAAAGAGAATCTTTTTATCATCCTAACAATCACATGGAAAATAGGTTTATGCAATTTATACCTTCACCCTAGGCAAAAGACAATAAGAACATTTCCTTATAGGTAATTATGCAAATAATACAATATATTAAAGGTTAACATATATGCATAGATTATACAATATAAAGTATTTCTAAAATGTTATTTTTTTTAGGAGAGGGGAACCATTCCTTTGAGGCAAAGCATTTTTATTATATAAGGGATAAGGCGCCCCTTACAGTGTAAGGGATATTACGCCACCAAGGAGTTCCCTGACCATATAGGGGACATCCCAGCCCAGCATCTATGCAGTTAAACAAATCTTTGTGGAGAAGGAGAGAGACATTGGTTATGAAGTGACAGGAAGCAGCTCCAGCAGGTTCCGTTTGCAAAAACGCTGAGTCATTGTTCAGGCATGAACACTGGAATGGGAGGGGCAGTGGAATATAAGAAATATAAGAAATGAGTCACTTAGTGATATAGCTCAGTGATTTTTATAAGGATATATTCCACTGCAGCTCCCATTATAAAAATCACACTTATGTATTATATACTCCCCAACTGTACAACTTTGGCAGGGATAGCCCTGTGTGCGAGTTTGACCAGGTCATTGTTGGGTGGGCCAGTAGCATGGCTGGTCAGTCCAGGGGCATGGCCATGCAGAGCATTAAGAGGCTCCCTGTCTACATCCTTTGTGTTATTAAAAAGCACTGCACTATGCACCATACAAATAAAGAAGACACAGTGCATATACATTTATGTAAAATGAACAATTAAGGAACATCATACATCTACATCTTAAATTGGTCCTATCTGAATAATATTTTTAACCCTACCTAACAGTTGATCCAGAGGAAGGCAAAAAAAAATTAATAAAAGAGGGGGAATTCCTTCCCGACTCCAAACGGCAATCGGAAAGTATCCCTGGATACTGCTAAATACATGCAGCTAAAAAATAAGTAACTCTCTTACCACATATACCTTAGGGACAAAGATCTGTCATTTTCATCACCTAATATTATACAGTAGTGCAATATCAATATTAGGATTCTACATTTAAAATTGGTAATCTGGTCACACGATTTTAAAATAATTTCATCAATTAGAGAAGCTCAGAGTGCACACGCTTATTTGAATTTTACTATAGGAAGACATCGGGAATGGAAAATTTGGCTCAGCAACAGATGGTTGAATGTTTTTGTATCATGAATAAGATATGCATTTTAGCCAGGAGGTGTATTCCTAATTGATGTGTGAATGATGTCACTTCCTCATTTCTTAGTCACATTTTCTTTAAATGTTTTGGATCATTTTTAAAGCGTGTCACTTCATGCTGACTCTCTGTCCTATAGCAGTAATAACAGGGCCTAATCTACAGGGTGCTAATCTACCTTCCCCAAGTAAGAGAATAGACACATTTTGGGGGACAGTGACATCCATGAGAGACATTCCTCATTATAGACAAATGGTTGCGTGTTTTAGATGCTACTTGTTAAAGCCATGTCACATGCTACTAATAAAAGTTGCTTTAACTTGTAAAAGTCACAGCTGACAAAGGCCTTAAATCTATCTGTGTAGAATAAGCTTAAATTGCCTTCTGTTCAATATCATGCATGACTCATCCACACACGCAAACACATACACAAATCTTGTATGTATGGAGAAATGAGTGTGTGTAATGTCAAACAAACCCATAGCCTTGCTAGAAAAAAACTAAAATACACTAGACAGCAGTACCCTATATTTTACAGAAAAATGACTAAATTATATTCAGAATTCTTTATAATGCCATTTTTAAAATAGTTTGTATTGTGATAAACATTTCACTATACTTAAAAAACAGCAGCGTTTCATTTGCAGCTATGATAATGTGTCCTTCATGCAAAAATGTTTGCAGTATCAAGCATCATTAATTGATAATGCTTGATTATCTAACACTATTCACTTTTATATTTGGTCATAAATGTGTGAATAAATAAATTATCCAATACTAGAATATATGGAAAAGTGCCATCCCACACTATATAAAAAAGGACAGAGAACAGAGTGTTGCTTATGGACGGGAAAGAATATTTTTTCTGCCTACTTATATTGTAATATAGCTACCAACAAATTTTTGTACAAGATACCATGGGCCTCATTTACCCAGAGCTGCAAATTGCTCCGGGCAAATATGGCTTTCAGTATTTAATACTAGATTTGCACCTTGTGGTAGATCCCAAAAAGGGATTTTACCCCAGCGCCACTTTAAGACCAGCCATTAGCTGGTCTTAAATTTTGGAGTTAAAAGTGGTGCAAATCCTTTATTAAATAGATTGCGCCGGTTGCACGGGTGTCTTTTGTGAAACTGGTGCAGCCAGTGCAATTATGGCGTTAAACATGTGCTAACCTATTCAATATTGGTTAGCACGAGTTTAACCCCTATTTTTCAAAAACAGACAATGCCCCCTCCCTCCTCTTCTGTATTATGCTCATCCTATGATTAGAAAGCAATTTCAGTGATCTATTTGGTTATGGTAAAAAGTCCATAAACATTATTGTTATAATCAGAAGCATTAAACATGCCAAGAATAACTTACTGACATAGTGACAAATAGCCCTATGTAAATCATTTCCAAGGAATAGCAAATATCGTATCCATACGAGTGGATGCAGCCATGCAGATGGATCTGAGTGTACAGCTTAGACTCAAATAATTATCTCAAATTAAAACATACAACAATATCAGTGGTACTTGTATATCCAACAGTGCTTTTCTAAAGGCAAGGAACAAAATTTGTCTTACATTCAAAAATATTTATTGAATAAATGTCCCCGGAGAAAGCCTTTAGAAGCAAGTTAGGAGGTAGGAATTACTTTTCATACCTCCCTGACCAGTGTACTTTTCATTTTAACTGTTTTTTTTTTTTTTTTTTTTTATAAAAAAACCCCCAAAACTTTCTATGCACTATGCATCTCCTATTTCATATACTATCACTACATATACAAATTAAGTATAAAAAAACACAATACGTGGCTGAACACAGGTAAAATCAGCAAACAAAAGTTTGGTTAGTAGTTCCATTAAAAGCATGACGGTGATGGAGGTTGAACCATTTTCAATGTAACTATACAGCATGCATATTATGAACTGGTCTTGCAGCACGTACTGTACATTTTTATTGTTCAGTTTTAAAGGGAAGTAAATGAGAAGGATTTACAGGATTATGAAGAAAGACATGAACAGTTTCCCACAGTTCAGCAACTCTTAATAAATTCAACCACTGAAACCTTTTTAAACTTTCGCTAATTCAATTTACAGGGGTGTGGCACTTCACAAATTTTAACAACTTTAGTGCATTAGGCACTAGAGGCTAAAGATGGCCATACATTAGAATGATTTTACTTAGGCTTCATTCACACTAGAGTGCATTTTGGTGTTGGTTTAGCAAAACACACATAGAAATAAATGGCATCGTTTGCATTACTGCATGAATTTTGGTGCATTAACGCACTGTAACCATTGAAAATAATGGCATGCACTGTGCAATAACACAGCGGAACTACGCATGCAATCGCAATGCTCTAGTGTGAACAAAGCCTAACTCGACCAAACGTACCAACCGGAACAGCCTTTCCTGTTCTTCTTTGCGATAAACATGCGATTGAAAATCCCATTCATTTTGTGACCTGTTGGTCACAAAGAAGTACGGGAAAGGCGGTTCCAGCAGGATCAGTCTAACGCCGTGGGATTGTTTGGTCGGGTAAGTGAAATCATCCTAATGTATGGCTACCTTAAGGGATTTAAACGGGCAACAAATTCAAATTTTTAAGAAAGCTGGGAGCTATTGCTTCAATCTCCATCTTAGGCTTCCTTCACACTTCTCATTAAAAATATAGCAAAAAGCGCTATATGTTGTGGTCCATTTTGTTCCGTTTCTAGTGTGAAGGTAGCCTTAAGCTCAGTAATTGAAATATCACTCTACAGCAGCCTCTGCTGACAGCTCAATCTCACGCATGTGCACCAATGTTTGGGGAGTGTCTGATGAAGGTGCGGAGGCACCGAAACGTCACGAGGCGTTCTTTGATGTTTCAATAAACACCATCTGCATCAAGACTGGTGTGCAGTGTTTCTATATATCCAAGCAGCCTCTGACAGGAGAGCTGTCAGAGGCTGCTGGCATTCAATATTTGCTTAGATTGGGGCTTGTAAGTACAAGTTAAAGGTAAGAGTAATCGTTCTCACCTTCATAGGAATTAAGGCTGCTCATAAGATCATATTGCATGCCAACATTCTAATCTTAAACACACACCCAATGATACCCTTCTCAGTTACTAGGCTTCTTGAAATTCACATGTTCATTATCATTTTAGATATTAGACATTAAACAAAAAATGGTTAGAGGAAAGGTAAAAAATAGTGGGAAAATAAATCATGAAAAATCTAAAAACTATTTATTTCATGATTACAAATAAAATTAGAGAATTGAATCAAAGTATACAATGTATATATATAATATATATCAAAATCTGCCTATCAAAAATGCAAAAAAAAAAAAAAAAACAACAGGATTAGAGAAGTATTGTAAATTTGATATTGGAATGATGTGTTTGTTGTGTGTGAAGTAAAATGGAACATAATCTTTTCCCAAAATGACATTAGCCCAGAGCAAAACTGCTCTTCGACATTTTTAGGCGAATAAAAATGCATACATAATTCTGATTTGCAGGTTGAAATATCCTGTTCAGCTACTCAAAGAACAGTGACATGTTAAATTGCTTTAAGAATTTACAGACTGGAAAAAAATTCTTCATGGTACTTAAAAGTGTCATCCACAATTGTACCTTTGTGATATAACAGCTGACAATGCAGAATTGGAGCCAGGTGTACTCTGCAGGTTCAGTCAGGCTAAAAAAGCATTTTCCAGTAACCTCGAAGCTTTAAGGACTTCTAGAAGTAGCAATTACGTGTGTGTTAGCACCAGGTGTTATACAATGTGATCCAAGGAGAAAAGGGTGTTACTCTGATTTTACCAAGAATCTGTACAGTTATTCCATCTGCACTGAAAATATGTCTTTCATGACCAAAATATAGCAGCAGCATTCTTTCCATCCCTGTTTGTACAATACATTATATATAGTATAATCCTGCTGTGCAGACAGAACCACGTCCCCATCTTTTACCAAGCATTTAATATTACCATTACCTGAATCCTAAACACAGCATGGAAAAGTAAACTGCAACCAAACTTGCCCCAAGCATTTGTAAATCTAGTGTCATGCCTATGTTTCAGGTTTGACCAATCCATATTTCCATTGCATCCCAGTACACAAGTATAAAATTCCAATCCCTTCCACCCAAAATGTCAAAATCTCCCTGCCATCAATAAGCCTAAATCTTATAGCCAAAATCATACGCATTAGCCAAGATCACAATCGCATGTCCAGATACTTCCTGCCTTTTCAGGATACTGAATGGCTGCCTTATTTTAATTTAGTAATGGGAGAGAAGTTAGTAAGTAAAGGTTATGGCAAAAGAAAATGTAATCTTTAAGCAGATGCATTCCATAAATAACACTATCTGAGTTTCCCAATCTCCATTTACAATATTAAAGAACAACTATACTCACCTCCCCCCCACTCCTCCATTGTACCCAGCATGGGGACCTAAACAACTAGGTCCTTAACCCTGGGTTCCTCTTAGTTAAAGGACAACTGTTGGGTCTAAATTCCCCCTTACGTAAGCCTGGATCTATCCAATGGGAAGAATCGCTTCTTGCAGAGCATCTTCCCATTGGTTAGGCCCTGTGCCAAAAAGGGGCCAAAGGAATAGCTATTTAAGGAGCTTTACCTATAGTTCCCTTTGCCACTCTGGTCCTCTCCGCCTTCTTTTATCCATCAGCGACAAGGCAAATGAAAAGGCATTCCATGCAAGGAGCAGGGCTTCCTATTGGCCCCATCACAAACCCAGAAGAGGGACCAGAGCAGCGATGGAAACTTTAAGTAAGTGAAGCTCCTTAACTAAAAAGAACCTACGGGTGAAGACCTAGCAGTTCAGAAACAAGACAAGGAACAAGGGTTAGGTGAATATAGTATTCAGGTATGTAATTTCAGTACAACTAGTTGGCATACTCAAAAAATATGTCACTGCAACTACATCATTATGGTCACTGCTAAATACTCAGTTTAATAATAGTGCCCAACTTTGTGATCTGTGCGATTATACATATTTTGTATATGTAGCTATCACAAAATAGGCATTTATTTTCAACTCAGAAAAGCTTGCTTCAAATGCCTGATGCATCTAACATGATTAGACCACTGAACATCGCCCCTTACAGTACATCAGGATTCCTAAATACAAATGGCCTTACAGTCAAGGCTAATAAAACAGCCTAATCTGATCTAAGCAGAATTTGATAAGTGACAGATGAAATTAGGAAATATACAGGCAGTAATCATATTAGGTGTAAGAGCAATAATAGACCCTAATCTGATAACATCCCAGAACCTTGCCTACAAATAGACAGACCCCCAAAACAGATATTACATATTACAAAAGGAACTTCAATATTGTATAAAGAAAATAAATCAAACAATCTAAAATGCAAAACATTGTCCATGTATATTTTACCTTCTTGTAACATAGGTTACAAGAGAAGCTGGCTCCTTTTTTTTTCTACTGCAAATACTGTAATAAACAAACAATAAATAAATATAGAATATGTGCAAAGAATCAAAAAAGTATCTGCAGCAGAATAAATATACCAATGCCTGCATTATTTATTGCTGTCTTATAAGGGTTTTGTTATAAAGTGTTTGGCTTGTATATTCATTTGGAAAGGAAAGTCTAGTTATCTAAGGAGAAAAATGCAAATCTATCAAAATCAGTTTATCCAGACAGCTCTCCAAAATAAGTCACATCTATTTGTTTTATTCTCAAAACATTAAACACAAACAGGCTCATTTACCCAGACTCGCTGGGCAAATATATGTTGTATATGTTGTTAAAGTCACGCTAACTGGTTCGCTACTGGCTAGCATGGCTTTAGCTCCATATTTAGCCATTTAGCGTTAGATGCGTGGGTTATGCAAAAATCACCTGTGCATCCGACACTCGTGTTTGCGCTCGTTTTAGCCACTGGCGTTAAAATCCCGCAGTGGCTAAATACCTACTGGGATTTACCCACATTTGCAAACGCGATATTAAATCGCACTTTTACCCAGAGCGGTAGCGGCTCTGGATAAATGAGCCTGAAAATATTTTTACTACCTCCAACTAATTACAAGGTTTTATCTCTATTCAGCACATGTTCTAATTTCTGCTACTACTCCTATTGTTTTAACCAACTCCTCTACATTCAGTTCCATATACAAAAGTACAAGGTGAATCATTAAGACTATTAAATAAAATAAACTAGTGAATGTTTTAAATTCTGATGACAGCAATGCTGATTTTTTGATCTATTGCAGCTTTGAGAAATATTGTATTTTAATTTAGTTTTGGCATGAAAAGCAGTAGTGGCTTTCAAACCATATTCTACATTTGAAGCTGCTCATTGGACACCTAAATCGGAAAAGACAGAGAAGTGGTAAATGTGTCTTTAGAATTCCAGCAAATTGCAGCGAGCCATAAATAAAAAGTCAGAAAAGTAATTTCTTTAGGTAGTGTTCCAGACAGCGGGTGATTTATGTACTAGATAATAACAACTAAATGAGGTGCCTAGAACTAAACAGCAAAGCAACCCAACAAGCTACAAAGAAAAAATGAAACACGCTTGAAAAGAAAACAGGGAATGATAAACCTTCCTATGCAAAAAAAATCCTGTAATAAACTACAGAATATACAATGTATTTTAAATTTATGTTATGGTATTTTTCAACCTACAGGCCCCCTACTGTTTATATGTCCTTAATAAATTGATACATTGTTACCTCATTTTAGAGATACCCAGGTTGTTGTAGCACTGGCACAAATCTTAATTATATGGAACAAAATCACCGGGCTCTAAAACAGTTAAAGAAAACGGAAAAGCTTGATAGCTGCAGCCAAGTCCCCCAAGTTAGTGATTCACAATTGTGCATGTGTATCTAATAGACTGACTTATAAATAAAATCTATTTATTATTCCAAGGCTACATGAAAATATAAAACAGGAATCATTATTACCAAAAAACACAACTTACTTTCACAGAACACTCTGCCTTTACATGGCTCTTGATCTACATTTGCTTTAAATAGGCAAAACTGTCAGGTCTGTGCTTGCCCCATCAGTGCAAAGCTTCACAGTTTAAAATTTTCCACCCTATAGTTCCCATTACTGCTGCAGTGTCTAAAGACTTTGTTCTTTGAGCCATCAACTATCACCCTGTAATTACAATAATGACAAGATTTTCCTTATTAACCTACCTTTGAATAGGGAGTCATTTCTCAGGCCCTGCACACGTCAGTATCATAACTAAGCAATTTTAGACATGCTGGCACCAGTAATCTGCAACCTTTGCCCTATGTGTTGTTGTCAAACTACAGCTTGCATTATCCCTGCAATAATGAAGTTAGACGAGCGTCGGTTTTATTTGTAGTTCTGCAACATCTCGAAGAAAATGCAGCCTTTTCTGGCTGGAACATAGCCTGGGATCAGCTTTGAATAGCGATAGCTTTTTGGAAGAATTTGCCCCCTACTTATATTGTTATTAAGAAAAAACAGTGATTGAATGCCACATCTACACAGACTAAACTCACATTAACTACTAAGGTTATTATTGGGGAAGGGGGAGTTTGATTTCCCCAAGAAAAAAAACATTTCCCTTTACATCTTTTGCCATCTGAAAACCTGCAACCTATTACATCTAATCTTGGGACTTTAACACAAAAAAAGTCAAATGTATTTAAGAGAAAAATGTTTCCCCTTTTTATGAACTAGCTAGTGTTCGGCGTAATCTGTCTTAAGGTACTCATACACTACGGCTTACTTGCAGAGGTTCCAGCGACAACACCATGGCCCGATAACTTTACAAAGAGTGTTACAGGCGTAACATGGATGGTAAAGAATTATCTGCCTACGGAACGTTGCAGGAAAGAAACGCTCAGGTGTTAGACATTAAGATCAATTTGTTGTTCGTCTATTCGAACATCAAATTGACTTTAATGTCTTGCTTGTGTATGGCCAGCTTTAACATTATATACTGTACAGTCAAATAATGTATCCTCTAAAGCATAATCACCAAATATATTATGACTGCCTAAAATATGCAGAAGCAGGCAGGTACTTGCCACATGCTTTAAAGTTTTAGCCAACAAGACTTTAGCTATAATAAGCCACGCTCAATGGAGCAGATAATTTTTCATGCTCTATAGTTATATTTTTTGACTCATGAAGACCACACAAAAACCAGTTCAATAAACAATGGCTAGCCTAGGTTCGCTTGGGAAATACAGTACAGCAGTTGATGAAAGTTGATCAAAGAAGAGTAAAGAGTAATGCTTTTAAAAATGCTTTTATATTCTTTTTGGACAAATATACCACATTGTAATAAAAGGCATTTTTTTTAATTTCCTTGCTGCTATCCCTCTGACTCATCTGTTCCATGCAGTAGAGATTGCAGTTAAAAATACTTCCTCATAAAAAAGCTTTTCCACCATTTATTATCCATTTTGGCCTCATCTTCCCTCACCTCAATAGCTTAGCTGACCTGCTTTGGAATTCTTTCCTTTCTTTCAGACATGCAACATTTTAACCCAGACAGTAGAGGGAAATGTGAACACTGTGTAATTTATTTTCTAATTTGCCAGGCATGAAGGAAACTTAGGTGTAGGTAACGTGTAAATATATATCAATTTCTTTAGCACACATGGAGTTCAGCTACAGGGGTGTGTACAAGACACCAATGAGTACCTATGGGTAAGGCTAGGCGTAGCCGTAGTACCTATGTATCAATAAAGTGTTTGATTTTACCCTATGCAACAGATGACTGCTTCTTACAGTGTGCACCAAAGTACCTAATTTACTTGTCTGCTGTGGTTACGGACAGTGCGAAGGGTTTGGGGCAGGACCACCGCGTGTGAGCTGTGAGTACAAAGAAATTTTGCTGAGTCATATGGTGAACTAGTGTCGGGCCTGGGGTTTATACACCTGGGTTATCTGGATTTAAAAATAAGGTTGAATATAGGAGCCACCTATTGGATGATCTCCCTTCTCAAGTTAGGGATCATGTGTATCAATTACTAACTCTGCACCTTACAGGCTGTTACTTTGTTATTGTTTCTATTGAGTACAAGTCAAGACTTCACTGTGCAGCCATTAATGTTTCATCAATTAAATCAGGAAAGCCAGAAAAGGTAAAAATATAATTTGTGCAAAATATAAATGTACTGTACATTATATTGATATAAAATAGATACACTCGGTATACTTTGAACAGCTTATTTTTCAGTGTTTGTCTTAAGTGAGTAATTTAGATACTGTAAAGTAGAAGTGTGATTTCTTCTGGACACATACCATCCACTGTTATCCTGAGATGCAGCATCAGTATACAGGAAGATGAGGGATCAGATGGCCAAATAGCCAAGAACTAAAACAGCGAAAACAGAAGAGCCTTACTGTGGGCAAGTAATTTGGCAGCACTTTAATTCCCTCTGGAAAATTTGGAAAGCTAAAATGTTAGTAAAACCAACAATCTAGATATAATGGAGAAGCTGAGTGGGAAACATTTACAGGGAGATTCAATAAAAGTTCCTATCATTTAAAATGGTGCTAATTTTGCCCCAACCAATCAGATCTTATTTAAAGGGTATGGCCACCCTAAAAATACATTTTTAATATATGATTGCCCCTGTCCCCCCAGCTCCAACCGCTATATTTATTCTTTTAGAAATTGCCCCAAACTTTACTTACCTCCCCTCTTTCCTCCGCCACGCTGCCAGCCCTCTGCTTGTGAGAAAATGCAAGCAGAGGGGCGGGACCGGCAGTCGCGTCTGTGATTGGCTGAGCGACAGCCACTCACGGATGAGGCTGCCGGTCATTCAGTGCGGCGGAGGAAAGAGGGGAGGTAAGTAAAGTTTCGGGAGCTTTCTAAAAGAATAAATATAGCGGTTGGGGCTGGGGGGACAGGGGCAATCATATAACTAAAAGGTTTTAAGCTAGGGGGAGGGAATCCTGAGAGGGAGGGAGAGGGAGGGGGAGAAGGGCTGCAGTACGCATGCCAAACTTCTCCCGGAGGCCAGGTAGGAGGCAGAGTCCTATATGGACTCTGCTATCCTCCTGGTGGGCAGTTTTTGGGACTTTGGGGGGGGGGACTACAGGAGAACCATATGGAGCTGGGATGTGAGGTAAGGATTAAACTACACTACATGATGGGGCCAGTAGTTGAGGGGATTATAGTTTAAGGGGTGGACATGCCCTTTAACATTTAAAAGCTAACATCTGATTGGTTGGGGCAAAATTAGCACCATTTTTAACGATAAGAACTTTTATTGAATAACCCTGTTAGTATGTCAAAAAAATGTGACATAGAATGGACCACTGTTTAAATTACTACGGACCTGTGTTACCTGAAACCTACAGGTGGTGCTGGGGATCATAAAAAGTCTAGAGAACATACATAGTGGGAAAAAAGACATCCCAAGTATCCCCGTAAGCACTCACACACTTGAGTCCATTGATAAGAAAAACGATTTATTTGCACAGATTAAATATAAACATGGGTGGGGTATGAAGTTTATATTTATTCTGTGCAAATAAATCGTTTTTCTTATTCAATGGACTTCAAGTGTGTGAGTGCTTACAGTGATACTTGGGATGTCTTTTTCCCACTATGTATGTTCTCTAAACCCTGTTAGTATTATTTAAATCATTAATCCATAGAGCACTTTGGTATTCTAAATATTGTCTTCATTTAAAAAAAAAAAAAAACAATAGATTTCACATTTCCTTTCATATTCTTTGTTGTGGTCAATAGTGAGCTTTCATTTCAGTTTCTCCAATGGTCCTACTTCTTCCCAGAATGCACAAATTCTCATTGCAATAGAAACAACACAGTAACTTTCTAAGCATTAATGCTGTATAAGTGTTAAGATAGGTACACACATTAATGATAAATGGCAAATCCTGTTGGTACCGACGAGATCAATCCTTTTTTGGTACTGTATGTACCTGAGAAACAACCGGTTCCGTTGCGTCGGAGATTGCCATTACAAAAAAATCCCCTCAGTTCTTGTCGGCTTCCTGTACTGTAGTATAGGAAGTTGACCGCAATCTTTAGGGTGTATGGCAGTTCTGAATAATCTCCCTATACTTTATTTTGGGAGAACTTTCAGGACATTGTGTAGCCACATCTTTAAAATATAATTACTGCCTAAGATATGCATATCTTATGCATAAATACTCCATTTACCCACTTCACTATACAAGAGAATAAATATCAAACCATACAGTTAGCGGAACAAATGACCATAAGGCCATGCAGTGAGATCTTACAGTCTACAGGGATTAGGTGGGGGGACAGATGGAACATAAAGTCCAAGCTTCTGGCAGTTCTACAGGGATGAACAGGTGGGTACTGGCTTCAATGTTGGCCAGAATGTGTGTGATTTAGAAGTGGGAATTCAGTTTAGGAGATTTTAGAGACAGGCTGCTTTACCATGTTATTTCATGCTATATCCTTTTAAAAAGTGGCACACACCTGGCTTATATCATGAAGATAATGAATTTGCTGCTTGCATTCTTATTTGAAGACAAATAATCATAAGGAATTGTTGAAAGTAAAGAAGACATACATGGCATCAATATTTCAAAGGATTCGGCAAATTAAATCAAATAGGCTGAAATATCGACAGCGGTTTTCCCATCGACTGTGTTTTATCAAAAAAAGATTGGGCCAAGCAGAAATGTCTTCATTTACCCCATCTTCCGCAGATTTCACCTGTTCCATCATTAACAATATAATCTTTCATTTCATTTAAATCATACTGTTTTCTGTTAAATCACACTGTTAAAAAAAAAAATACAACTTAACATAGTTTGCCATCTTTTTCCAGGAGAAAATCTATCATAACTAGTCAAAACAATAGTAACAAACAATCATAATACAATAATATTTCTATAGTGCTTTTCTCCCGTGGGACTCAAAGTACTTAACATGTCTCAGTGTTCAGTTCAGTAACTGTTTTGTCACAGAGGATGCAATCTACAGTTCTGCAAATGCTGCACTGAACAGATGGGTTTTCTGTCTGGATTTAAACATCTCCATGGAGGGGACAATTCTGACTGACTGGGGTTCCATAGAGTAGGTGTGGCATGACAGAAGGCTCTGTGACCAAATGATTTTAGGTGGACTTTGGGGATGACTAGGTTATTTGAACCTGCTGATCTGAGGTTGCGGGAGGAGCAATATGGTTGCAAGTATCAAGGGCCTAAATTATGCAGTGATCTATATGTAAGTAGGCCAATATTAAACAGGATATTTTACTTAATATGTAGCCAGTAAAGGGAGTTCAAGATCGTTGTTATGTTAACTGCCCACAGTTCACCACAATAGATTGTGTGGACCATAGGAGGTTGCATGATCTACAGGGATTTACAGACATGTCCGATCACCCGTTCGTCCAAATTTTTTCGCCCCAAAATATCTGCTTGTGCATACCCAGCCTTAAATATCATCATTTGTATTTGCCTGACATAAAGAAATGTAATGTATAACGGATCTCAGAGATATGAACAATTCCTAATCTGGCAAAAAACATTTCAATCTAGAAAGTATGTGAATACAAATTGCCTTTAAATTTATAGCCACAACAGTTTCTATTAAACACAAAAAAATCTTTCTGTTTAAGTTCCTCTGTGGGACATCTACAAAAATTTGGGGTGTCTTTTGCTTCAGCGCTATTAAGAAAATTCCCATACAGTGAAAGGGAAAATGTTGTATTAGCTAATGTCTGTAAAGTAATCTGTGGAAAATACTTGCACATGTGTATACTCTAGCAGCACAGAACTATAAAAAGCAACATTCAGCTATATTTATTGAAAGCATACTTTCCTGGACTGGATACAAAGTGATTTTATGTACTATTTCTACAGTGAATTAAAGCTGACAGACTGTAAGGTCTAACTGCTCAACAGGGTAGCATTATTTTTACACTGTTAGATCTGTATCCCACTGTTAAAAACACCTTATAAGACTGTCTCGTGTTGAATCCAATGACAACCTATTACACACACTGGATTTGCCCTTATAAATAATTGTTGACAGGGTGATGAAATATATTTCACAGTGTCAAAAACTGTAATAAATCTACAGACTAAAAAACAGCTGTTTACATCAGCACGTCTACAACTTTATTTCTGGCTAATAAAAACGATTGTTGAAACTAAAGGTTTATACAGTGCATATGCTTGTTTAACAAGTTTCTAAATGGACTTTTCAAATCATTTTCACAGCACCTCATATTTGCATTTTAAATCATTTTCAGAAAATAGCACAATATTAAAAAAATGTGTTTTTTTTTATATTCTACTAGCTTGTTTAAAATTTGAAGTTATAGCACAATTATGGTTCAGTGGTCTTTTTTTCGGCCTATTTAAGACCAAAATGTCAGTACCACTTTAATTCACATTTAACAGACCATCAATTGGTTTATTAATCTGTAGTTTGCCTGTAGGGAATATTGGTCCAGGTTTGACCCTTGTGTGCCCAGCCTAAGGGTAGCCATACATGGCAAGATCAGGTGCTCAAGATTATGAAGTTGTGGTTCATATAGTTGGAACATTTCTGACCTATTCAATCGACTTCTGACCAAGTTACTGTTGAAACAAACAAGCTGCTCATTAATAGGAAATCAAATTTTTACATATTCGAAATAGTTGATCGTATCAGCAAAAATACTCAATCCGTGCACGGCTAATCTAACAAAGAAAGGAAAAAAAAAATATTAAAGTCATTGGGAGGGTATAAGAACAGTTGTAGTCAGCATAGTGGGAGTGAAGAGCAGACAAGATCAAAGACTCTAAAAATGGAATGGAGTTAGGTTACACACTCCACAGACTGAACAAAAATATGACTTCTATTCATCCCTTCATTTGTCTATATCTTAACCACTATCAGTACTGATCACACACTAACATTTCACAAGCAACGGCCTCATGAAGGGCCAGTGGGCTTTCCCAGCTTTAACTGCTGTTTTGTGCAGGGCTTAAATAAATGGGATACTGTTACCTAAAGTGTAGGATGACATTTTCATGAGCTGTTATATAGAAAGTACTTGAAGGTTGCACAGAAATGTCTTTGTTTCCCTTCTATTTATTTTCAGTGCTTATTCTTTATAATCATATGTCTTGAAACAAACTCTCAGGGGTTGTTAAGGAAAAATAATTGTTCACTTAAACATTGTTTTACCCCTCAATTAAAACAAAATCCCAAATTTCTGTGACATTCGCCATACTGATTAGGATGGATTGATGTTGGGGGTGTTCACTAAAATGGTTGCATAAGGGCCCCTTGCCACTCAATCAAGCTACATGCCTTGACTCTGCCCTTTTTTTACCCAAACCACTGTTGATATTGTCTTATCTCTACCCATGCCCTTCACTTATTTGTGTAATCCTATCTACCACATGAGCTGGAAATGTTCCCTCCAAGCTGTGTGCTCATGCCTGTGACTATAGGTAACAGTATGTAATGCACAACATTTTATAATGTACAGTCCCTTGACTGAAATGTGTACCGTATATACTCGAGTATAAACCGAGGTTTTTCAGCTTTAAAAAAGCCTAAATCTTACCTCGGTTTACTCAGTCAATGTTTCCCCTCCCTTGTCCGCCCACGCGATCCGCATCCTCGCTCCACAGCCGCTGCGCATCCGGATGAGGTCACTACCCGGCGCCGCAAAGTGAGAGCGCCGGGTAGTGACATCATCCGGATGCGCAGGTGTGAGCGAGGATGCGATCGCGTGGACGCCGGACAAGGTAGGAGAAACATTGACATTCACACTACATGCAATACAATCAAATAAGAGTAAAACCTTCTTTATTTGTACATACTGTATGCACAAATAAAGGAGGATTTACCCCTATTTGCAAGTATTTGCCACTTAAGGTTTGAAAACTACAACTCCCAGCATGCTTTATTGCTGAGTTGTAGTTTTCAAACATCTTAAGTGGCAAATACTTGCAAATAGGGGTAAATCCTCCTATATTGTGCATACATATTGCACAAATAAAGAAGGTTTTACTCTTATTTTGAAGTATTTGCAACTTAAGATGTTTGAAAACACAACTCCCAGCAATAAAGCATGCTGGGAGTTGTAGTTTCCAAACATCTTTAGTGCAATATACCCCCTCGGTTTATACTCGGGTCAGTGTGGTTTTCCTCCTTTTTTTCCTAAAACTAGGTACCTCGGTTTATACTCGGGACGGTTTATACTCGAGTATATACGGTATCTTGCTTTATACAATTAATATTTAATGATTTGTGATGTGAGGTGTAAGTGTTTTAGTGTCTAGACATTTTGGTGTGCCTTACAACTGCTAAAAACTTAAAATACAAGTAAATAGATAATGGTGGACATATTTGAATGTACTTAAATAACTTTATTTTTTTCATGTGATAAGATTTGCAATCTGCTTTATATTTTCCTTTTTCTTTCTATGGGTCAATTAAAAGCCAAATAGGAATTATATAAGCAAAGGGTATAACGTGACAGAAATACTTATCCAGCCCAAATAATCAAATTACTAGAAAACTGAGAGCTGTCAATGCTATTTGGTTTCATTGTGACCATAGACAGATGTAGTACAAAACATACACCTTTAAGTCAGAAATGTAAATGTTTTTTACCTTCGCTTTTCTATGCACACGAGGAAGCTAAGCCCCTTCTCAATTCCATATTCCAAAATGGGTGGCCATATCTGAAAAAATAATTATTTAAGAAGCCTTCTGGCAACAGTGGGCTCACTTACATGCAGGCATTACATGTGCTGAAGCTTCAAGAAAGGGCAAGGGAACTCAGCTTCAAAACCAATCATTTGAGAATGAAAACATAAACCACTTCAAAGACCCACAGCAACTTTCCAAAGCAAAGGGACATCTGGTACGTCATAGAGCAACAGCACAAAGATTGTTCTTCAAGGTCATATATCAATTTACTCCTCTCTAGTTAATATCCATTTATAGATATAAAAATATTTTTAACTTTAACAACATCTTTCTGTTTACATAAAAAAACTAGACAATGGCAGATTTGTAGCCCACAAAAGTTCAGCTGGAAGGCCATAAACTGAATATATAACACAAATCGGTTTTATGGTGTGTGCCACACATTTTCAACATTTTCATACAAATTAACACTTTAGCAGTGCTATTTATTTACAACAAAAACAAAAAAGTCGAATTCCCAGCATAGACAGTAAGGTTAAGGCTTTAGGTATCAGATGAAATGTCACCAAAAAATCCTTCACTGCAATCACCTGTCTCTCACTTCAAATTAAGACTGAACTACGCAATCTACAGATATCCAGCTGCTAATCTATGAGTAACATACCACACATTTTTGGAAAAACTGGCATCTTGTTAGCACTGCTTTATTTGCCCAGTTCATTTATGTGAAGTTTTGCATCCAAAATTATTGGTACTAGTCTGCATTCGCCCCATATTAATGCTCTAGTCTGCATTCGCCCCATATTAATGCTAGATAAAATCAAGCAAGCTTTCTAAAATTTTCTTTGAGGATATGTCACAGCAGGGACTTTTCACTGGGTACAGAAATGATTGGAAGAAAATGGAAATATGCATACGAATGTGTTTTTATAGAGAATCGCCAATGATCGTGTGTTTTTATTAGCATGCAATCTTTATTTGTCAGCCAGTGTATAGCCTGCAATTAGAGTCCCTTTTAATGCAGACACAGTTTATGTCCTACACTGACATATCAACACTTTGGTTAGAAGAGTTAAAGGAAAAGAAGTAGTGCCCCATGGGATTTTAAACACACTGGATTATACATTGTATAATATAATATCAAATTTATTTCTGGTAATTTCTGGGGAAGAGCCTGTGCAAGCCCAGTTTGTGAGATAATACATACATAATACATTTTGGTATGCTAAATTACACATAGGATGCAGACAGCGCATCTAAAAAATAAATTATGGGCATATAAATAAAGTACCAATGCTTAAAGCATTTTTTTTACTTCGGACACAAAAAACTGTCTCACCTTTCCTTTTGCTGTGGCTGCTGGGTGATTTGTAAAATGAACATATGGGTTCTAGGGGTCAACTCCCATAATCCTGGGCACACCCAGCTAAGTGCATGCAGTACACATTACAGAAAACTGCAGCCTTGCTTCCTAGAAGCTAAAAGCTAATCATGTTACAGCTCAGAGATCATCCCTCCCCCTGAAGGGAGGGAGGGATGATTGCAGCAGCTCCTCTTCAGTATATGCAAATAAGGAATGGAGACCACTGGGTAATTTCCATGTTTCCATGGTAGTCCTTACAAAACGATTCACCTAATAAAAGGTTTTTACAGCATTCCATGAGCTAAATGCAAAACCAGACAGCCAACCACAGACGGCATATGATAGCTCAATAAAGCAGATACCGGTTTATGGTTGGCTCTCTGGTTTTGCATTTAGCTTGTGGAATGCTATACAAATCTTTTATTAGGTGAAGCATTTTGTAAGGACTACCATGGACACATGGAAATTACCCAGAAGTCTCTGTTCCATATTCCCTGACACAGAATAGAGATTTCAGTGCAGTTTTTGTGTAAACATATTTAAATGCTCCTGTCCCTAAAGATGATAAATTAATTTGCTAAAAGGAATATTTGCAATTTCTTAACTAGCAAGGTTGTAAGAAACATATTAACAATTTAGTAAAAAATAGTCCAAAAAAAAGTCAAATCTGCAACCTCAGAGCTTATCCCAACAGAGCTGCTATATAAAAAGAAAACTGAGGTGTCAGTAATGCATGTTGGCTGGATAATAAACTACAGGGTAACAAGCAGCTTTCAAAGTCAGGGAATTCCATATTGGTAGATAGATTGGAGACATCTGTATAGAAACACTCTGTGCATAAAGACAATGAATTCTGAGGTTAGGGGGTGTGGCTCTTTAATGATTACAAAGGCTGTGGGTTGTACTGGCAACAACATGGATGCCTTTTTTACAGAATCTACTAATTACAACATAATAGAGAAGAATCTAACAATTTATAGGGGTTTTGGGGCTAAAAACTTTCATGTTAGCATTAAAAAAAAGTTTAGTTCTCCTTTAATAGGGGCAAATAAATCTGTGTAATGATCCTCTGTCAATAATGATATTATTTTCCAGTTGTTACCATAAAGGTTTGGTAGGTTTGCAGGTGTTCACACAACTGTTTCCAGTAACACTATGCAAATTGATAATAATTAATAAAAATAATATACTTTTTTTGGTTTACAATTCTACAGGGATGCCCATAGGCTACTACTGTCCCCAGGGTTTTCAACTGTGGTTTCCTTCCTCACGCCAACTTCCCATCCTGAAGCACAAATAGTACAACCAGAATGCAGATTATAACCTGTGCACAAAGACAATCTACTTAATTATGTTATCACATAATGTCAGCAAATAACCAATCCTAAAATCCTAATCTGTTAGTAGAGTCCTCAGAGCCCTTAGGTGGTAGCTTTTAAATGGCATGTCCACCCCCAAACCTATAATTCCCCCCCTTCCGGCCCCACTCTGTAGTGAATAAAAATCCATACCTTACATCCGAGCTCCAAATGGTTCTCCAGTAATCCTCCCCCAAAGTACCAAAAACTGGCCACCAGGAGGTTAGCAGAGTCCATATAGGACTCTGCATCCTGACTCCCCTCCGGGAGAAGTTTGGCACTGCAGCCATTCTCCCCCTCCCTCCCTCTCCCTCCCCCTCCCATTTTGCGATCCCTCCCCCTAGTGTAATTTCCCTTTGCCAAATAATAGTTTACCTTCCCCCAGCCCCAACCGCTATAAATGATTTTTTAGAAAGTGCCCCGATAGTTACTTACCTTCCCTCTATCCTCCGGCGTTCTGTGCAGCCGGCAGCCGCGTCCGTGATTGGCTGCCTCGCAGCCAATCACAGACGCGGCTGCCAGTCCTGCCCCCTGCTTGCAGTTCTATGCAAGCAGAGGGCCAGGACTGTGCAGTGGAGGATAGATAGAAGGTAAGTTACTATCGGGGCACTTTTTAAAAATTATTTATAGCGGTTGGGGCTGGGAGAAGAACTATTATTTGGCAAAAAGTTAGTGAAAGGGGTGGACATGCCCTTTAACTTACAGAGAGTTAGAACATTTATAGCAGTACACAAACAGCAGTTCATTGAAATATATCCTATGGCTAGGTGCTAGATGCATGCCAAGGCTAGATACTGTATATCACTCAACTTTTTTGTTAGAAAATAAAGGGGTACAATCAATGTTTCGGCAAGACATATGATTCTGCCAGTTAAAATATGCAGGGTTTGGTAAAAATGACTGAAATATCTGATCTTTTTAATTTTAATCTGCCAAAAAATACATTACAATGGGGGTCAGTTGGGATGAAATATGGCAGTGTATGCCTAGCCTAATAGTGATTTGTGACCAACAGTAGTAAATTACATTGTGTAATAACTATTTCTGTTAAATACAATTATCCTTAACTTAATACATTATGTTTAAAATCAATAAAATCCTGGTTAAAAATGTTTTCAAGCAGCGAAGGTTCATGATCAGAATACTTGTTTTGTGGGATATATTTCAGTTTATTCTGGCACCTCTGCCAATCACTGATGCAGATGTTAATCTAGCCCTCTCAGTTGCTTCCTTGCATGGAAAAGTCACAGAACAGCTGCAGAAGGAATGAGGGCAGGTAAGTATACGTAGGAGCCGATATGAATGATTTAAACCTAGCAAGGTCTAGGTTTTGGGGGGTGTTCTACAACATCAAATTTTTGTTTTGGAGGTGGACATACTCTTTAATATGGTATTATAGTATCTCTGGACAGCAGGTTAAAGGGCATGTCTATCCCCCAAACTAAAATTTAACCCACTACTGGCCCCACTGTGTAGTTAAAAAAAATCCTTACCTTACATCTCTGCTCTTTATGGTTCTCCTCCAGTGCCTGTCCAAATTTCTGAAAAGTAGGATCTGTCTTCCTGTGTGAAAGGTTTCGCCTTCTCCTTGTCCTCTGAGAGGACAGTGGCAAGTGCAGAGGAGCCCTTTTCCCCCCTCTCTCCCTCCGACTGCCCTTCTCCTAGCGTAAAAGCTTTTTTATATAATGTTGGCCAATCCTTCCCACCCCCAACCGCTATATTAGATGTACAAAAAAATAATCACAACTCTACTTACAGCTCCTCGTTCCCTCAGCACTCCCTATACCTGGCAGCCATGGTTGTGATTGGCTGCCTCTCAGACAATTACAGCTGTGGCTGCCGGTCTGGCCCTGTTTGTAGTTCCGTTAAGCAGGGAGCCAGATCAGAGTCGCTGGAGTGAGGGGCTTTAAGTAACGATGTGATACTTTTTTTTTATACATCTAATATAACGGTTGGGGGTAAGAAGGGATGGCCAACATCAAAAATTTACATCGAGGGTGGAGATGCCCTTTGAATGTTTACTGAAATATCATTTATAAAGGAAATGTTCTAAAACCTATCCTTCTTGGTAGATATTGGTCTTTCCTCCGGGAGATAAACAAACAAGAATCACAGAACAATGGCTCACATTACAAGAAAGAAAAGCATTTAGACTACAGATCAACAAATGCTCCTGCCAAGAGTCACATTAGAGGCTCACCACCACAAGTGAACAACAATTATAGCTCAAAGCATTTTCTAGTATGGATTTCTTTTATAGTTTTAAAAGGGCTGAACTAATCTCAGGAGAGGGGTAGCCATAGCTCTTAAACTTCCATTCTGACAATACTTCCTGCATGTTTATACACAAAAACACTCCAACCCAGACTCTTTAAAATATGTCTGGAATCTTTAATAGCCTAGCTAGCTTCTAACCACATAGCTTTTCTCATGGCAGTTTCTAGCCATCTTAGTGCCCCCTAGGCACACTCCCACCCACCCACGCACACACACCCAAACTTGGCCAGCCACACTGCAGCTAGGTTCCCCCTACTCAATTCCTTCTGACAATGTCACTGCTGTGGATGTTTCTTTAAAGAGGGACCACTTAAGTAGTTGGTTACATTTGTGCGTATGCAGCATCACTGTAATGATTAGAAGGACAGGATAGGTTTCAGTGGATTTGCAGTATGTGGCACCAGTGTTCTCTCCAGAATGTGTTTCTAGCTAGGTGGCATGAAAAAGTAGCCAGGTTGGGTAGAAGAGGGAAATTTGGTGATATGAAATATTTTACTCTTTCAGTGCCAGCAGTCTTTCCTATTAATACTTTCAGTGCCAGCACTTTTCCAGAGTAGTGCCCTTAACCCTTCAGTGGCAACAGATTTTTCTATTAATACTTTCAGTGCCAGCACTTTCCCAGAGTATTGCCATTAACCCTTCAGTGTCAGCACTTCTCCAGAGTATTGCCATTAACACTTTCAATGTCAGCAGAGTATTATCTTTAAATTTTTCAGCTGCCAGCATTGACATGATATACAGTATGTACCTGCTTTCCATGTCTCCTCCATTGAATTGTTCACTCCTCACCTACTCTAAGTTCTAAATGGAGAGTTGGATGGAAGGTAGACAGAGGCAGGGATAGGGATCTCATGGCTGCTAGTCACAGGGGCCACTGTCAAGTGTGCAGCAGCTTTTACTTGCCGTTTTAGAACTGCTCTCCTCAGTACTATTAGCTGAGCTCATCCCCCCCCCTCCTTCCTTCACCTTCAGTTCATTTGCAACATTTGTTACTATGTAGAGTTCAGGCTCTGTACTAGATACAATGTTGCAAAAGGAGAGCAGTTCTAAAACTGAAAGTAAAAGCTGACAGGAAGATGCTAGGGAGAAGAAGAGGTGCATTAGTACAATGCTGGGCACCCTAGCACTTTGCCCATGTGGCCTGTTGTGAATGTTTCTGTATATTTAATTGTCTTGTCTGTAAAGTCTCTATATTGGTTAATTTTACAGCACTGCGCACAGAAGTGTTGCTATCTAAAATAACGTATGCAAGCATACAGGGATTGGAGACTACGTTGAAGAGGGTGAGGATTATGGGGAAAAGAAATAAACCTTAAAATAAAATGTTTGGAGATATAGTTTAAGAGTGATGAAGAAAAAGTGTTGTTTAAATACAAAGAGAAAGAGGGAGTGAGAGACAAGGGAGGGTGAAATGAAATCTGCTTGAAGGGGAGGCAGAGATTGGAATAAAGATAATCAGAAGGACATAAGGGAGAGAAAAGGGGAGGACTGAATGTTACAACACAAGGCTGAAAATAGGCATACCGTAAATTTCACAGTTATGTCACACTGAACATTGAGCATGTGTACTCAGGCAAGGAGTTTACAACTTTCTCCATTTACTAACCATAGTGGGAGGTTTACAGAAGAAAGGCTTGCACTGTTGAATGGAAATGTCAGCCAGCATTAAAAGAAATTCCTGGGTGCCTTGCAGTTTAATAAGTATTAGACATTATGGGAATGCTTATGCCTTTCCCAGCACTGCACCTGGTAGATGTTTGGACAACTGTTTTTGATCAGTTAATGAGCTTCAGCATTCTAGCTAAACAACACATGCACATATAAACATATAACATGAATATCCAGAATGAGACACACATGAAATTTTAGAGGGAAAGAATTTCAAATGATAAAGTCCACTTGTGTGTTTACAATTACTGTATTGTATTCCCTCAGTGTAAACATGATCAGAATGTGGGTGTTTGCTGTTTACACATGTGTATGTATATATTTTTACAATATTCGAAGACACAGCACCCACAATTTAAATTACTGCAGATAAAATGTATTTCATCACTATCTGTATCAAAAATATAGCAACATTTTGGGGATAGTTACAGGCCGCTTCTGCAGGCAACAAATGGTAAGTATTAACCCATCCAAGATGGCCAAAACTCGCTGGTGACCACAGACCCACATGTCTATTTGAATAAAAGAGTTTTAAAGAAAGCCTTGGAGTACTCTGTAGACTACATTTGTTACACAGCCCTCTCAGACTGGATATATTGGCTTGCTTGCCACTTGGCTTCATTAACACTGATGAAGAAAAGTTCATCCTTAAAGGAGAACTAAACTTAGTTTTTTTAGATCCTAATGTGAAAGTTTTTCTCCCCAGAATACCTACACGTTGAAAGATTTTTCTCTAGTTATTTGCATTTAGTAGATCTAAGTAATAGATTCTGTAACAAAGGAGGCTTCCATGTTGTTGCCAGTACAACTCATAGCCCATGTTGGCTTCAAAGAGCCACGCCCCGATCCCAGGATTCACTGTCTCTATGTGCAGAGTTTCTAGCATCTCTTTCTAGCGAAAGATAAAATTTCTAAATGTAGCTGTGATCACAGTTGAGTTGCTGGTGGCGCACCATGTAAATGCTGTGGGTTTAGGAACAAACAGACCAAGAAGTCACAAGTTCAAATCCCCTAGTTTTCTTATGAAACTATATAACATAGTCTACTGCCTGAGTTTAGTGCTTTTTTTGTTTGTTTGTTTCCATGTTTCTAGAAAAATATGAAGTTTCTACATATGTACAAACAATATGTGCTGACAGTTTTCCAGTAGCAATACAAAATAGTGAACTGATTTTACTTGCATTTACTTTTATTGATTGAGAGTTCGTCTGTGGCGTGGTCTGCTAAAGTGCTGGGTTCGGAAAAAAATCAGACTATTGGTAAACAGGTTTGATTCCCTGTGTTCCCTTTTTTTGTTTTTATTATGTGTCTAGCAAAAGATAAAGACTCTACATGTACTAGTTCATTACTAGCCCATGTGGCCTAGTGGTAGAAAGCTTTCTTTTTAGAAAGACACAGTATAGAAGGTTGCTGGTTCGATTCTCCATACTTACTTTTATTTTTTGCTGAAATGTTAAATGTTCTGTTTCTTTCATCCGTGCTAGCAAAGACATACACTGCAAAGATTCGTTTTCTTTTTTGTATGAAAAGCATAGGAATTTATCATTGTTAGGGACAGGAGCATTTCTAATGTGTTTAAATAAAAACTGCACTGATATCTGTGTTCTGTGTCAGAGGGAGGGATCTCTGAGTTGTAACATGATTGGCTGTCAGCTTCCAGGAAGCAAGACTGCAGTTTCCTGTGAAGTGTCCGGCGCACACTTAGCTGGGTGTTCCCAGATAAGGTGAATTATGGGAGCTAACCTTTAGTACACACAGGTTATTTTCATAAATTACCCAGCATGCACAGCAAAGGGAGACATGAGACACAGCTTGTTGTGTGTTTGTGAATGTGCTCTGTCTATTGAGACAATGTTGTCTTGGGACTTAAGTTCTCCTTTAACCTACACCCCAATATCGCAGTCTTTTATACCTTACCTAAGGTGCATAAAAGTATGACCGCACCTCCACCTCGCCCAATTATTTCGGGAGTGGATAACGTAACCTCTAATCTATCCAAATATGTAGATTTTTACTTGAAATCAGTCATTGTTGATAATAAATCGTATTTTAGAGACACGATGGAAGTCCTTAATGCTTTAAACCATTTTGTATGGGATACTTCTTATACCTTGGCCACTTTGGACTTCACCTCCCTCTATACGGTTATTCCACATATTGAAGGGATGGAAGCCGTGAAACATTTTCTAAGGTTTCAAAATGTGCTTAGCTGTGATAAAATTGATTTCTGGGGGGAATGTCTCCTCTTTGTACTAAGAAAAAAAACTATTTTAAATTTGGTGAGGTATTCTATATTCAAACTAATGGGACTGCAATGGGGGCCCCCCAACACCTAATTATGCAGGTCTATATGTTGCGAAGTGGGAGTAGCAGGTGGTCTAAAATAACCCTCTATTTTTACAGTATGGTAAATTCTGGAGAAGATATATAGATGATATCTTGTTAGTGTGGGGGGTCCCCCATATTCTTTAAATGCATTTGTCGGTCAATTAAACCACTCACTGACTGGAGTGTCTAAAATGTACTCATAATGTGTGTGTGTAGAACTTTTGGATTTATTGGTGGAGATTGAAAATAATGCTATTGTAACAAAACCCTTTTTCAAGGATGTGGATGCTAATTCATACATCCACTACACAAGTGGGCATAAGAGAGAATGGTTGGACAATGTTCCTTTGGGTCAGTTCCTACTTATTAAAAGGAACTGCTCCAAAAATTCTGATTATGAAGAACAAAGTGAGCTTATTAATAGGTGCTTTCAGGAAAAAAACATATGGATTAGAGATTCTTCAGCAAGCTAAAGTTAAAGCAGAACAGAGATCTAGACAATCCCTTTTAATCCCTAAAAGCACAAATATGAATAAGAAGAGTGAGAGCAATGTTAAGAAATTAAGAGTGACCCCCAAAATTTTTTAGAATACAGTAAGGATATAGGTGTGGTTGTAAAGTCAATCAGAAAACATTGGCATATTATCCAGGGGGAAAAAGATTTGAATGGGGTACTAAAGGGTAGACCGAGGATCTATTTTAAGAAACCCAAGTGCCTCAAGAACCCTAGTGTGTTGAAGCCAAATATGATTGGGGACAAAATAGGTCCAGTAGGTCTGTTCAGATGTGGTTCCTGTAAAATCTGTGAGTTTATTCAACCCTCTAAGACACTTCCCAATTCTAGTGGAAGGGGTATTAAATATAAACGGTTCCTAAACTGTAAATCTAAAATGGTTGTTTATATGATTGTTTGCCCGTGTAGCTTACGATTTATAGGCAAAACAATCAGGGAATTGCAAGTTAGAATTAAAAAACATATAAGAATGATTAATAAAAGTGCTATACCAGGTCATTCTGTCCTTACAGTACCACCCATCTATGTACACTATGGCTGTATACATTATGCTTAATTTAAAGATAGTAAAGTCCTGATTTTGGACCAAGTGGATGATACTAATACATACAGGGGTGGTGATTTTAATAACAAATTACTTCGGTTAGAACAGAGACACGTTTTTAATTATGGTACTTCTTTTCCCAAGGGTCTCAATGATAAGATAGAGTTACATCCATTTTTGTGAGATTTTGGATATCCCCCCCAATGGTTTGTCCCATTCGGTTATATACGTTTTTCTATTGGTGCGTCTTTCTTGCCTGATGAAGTTTTTAAAACGAAAAGCGTTGCATGCTCTTTACGGAATAATTCCAACATTATATGTTAATACTGTATTGCCTTATTGCGTCAAGTTGTCCATTGTAAGACATTTATTGCTACTTATTGTCTTTATTGATACTGCCTGTGTGTTCTGTTTGTAGCCTGGACGGAGCTAATGCTGAGTGCACAGACCCTCCCCTTGTTCCAGGTAAGGTTGCACTCCTGTGGAGTCACGTTATCGGAAGGCTTGCAGTTTACGGAGGACGGCAGTGGTGAGAGCACCGGGACATCGGCAGTGAAGTGCGTTCTTGAAACGTGCCGTAAGCTGTGGGCGTCCGTGTACTTGCAGAGCTTGGCGGTGGTGCTGGGAGTCGGCAGCGCGTTCTCCTCCTTCTCCCTTTGCGTCTATCGGCTGACAAAGAGAGACGTCTTCCATTTTAAGTGTGTTTATGTGGGTACATTCCTAGACCAGTGATCTACTATAATAAATTACTTTTCTTGTGGCATTTTCCCTGCTATTTATTTGTTTATATTGCTTGCCATTTTTACCTCCTATAAGGATTATAGGTACAGGATTATATCCATATGTTACTTAAAACAAGTAAACATTTAATTTTGAAAGATTTTCTGTCTTTGGTTTTTAAAGGGCATGTCCACCCCCAAAACTATAATCCCCCCAACTACTGGCCCCATTGTGTAGTGTAGTTTAATCCTTACCTCACATCCCAGCTCCATAAGGTTCTCATGTAGTCCCCCCCAAATTCCCAAAAACTGCCCACCAGGAGGATAGCAGAGTCCATATAGTATGTGTCCAGAACTGCTGGCTAATAACATGCAATATGACCTATAGTATAGAGGCAATCATCTGACCCACCTCTCCCTAAGCTATCTAGCTGCCTTGCCAGTTTTTCTTCTCAGAAATACATTGCCCATTAGCAACATCAATATTTTATTCTGATAAATTAACTTGTGCATACCCCTTACCACAAATACATGTTACAATTGTGCAATGCCCACTATCTTTCCAAATGCCTACCCACAATTGAATAAGATTTAAAAGAAAACAGATCACAGGGCGTTTTTATACTACATATTTGTTAGAAATGTTTAAAGCAGTGTATATGTGCTCATACATGCTTTGCTCAGGGTATTTTCTCTTTTTGATACCATACCACATCTAAAAGAGCTATGTGACTCTGATGCATAAAAAGGTACAGTTTGTGTGTGGCATGCACAAATGGATACCAATTTATTATGCAATTCTTCTTTGTGTGCCACAGACTTTCCATTCATTCCGATAGGAGTGGCCAGTAGTAAAAAATGTTGTTAACAACTGGTATTTCCTGAGTAAATTGTCACAGACAAAATAACCGCCTGTAAATAAGACTTGTTAAATAGTTTCTTACCTTCAAAAGCACTAATGCATGTTAGAAATGAATCCCTTTGCAGATACAGGATCTGTTATACAGACACACTGTACAGCAAATAATCGATAAACTAATTCACATTACTGAATTTACTGATAGTAAGATATAGGTTTGGTGCGATAAACTGATTACTATATAGCTTTAAAATTAAAATATCAAGGTACAGTATGTAAACAAAGTCGTTGCATATAAAGACATTTCTAATTACAACATTTTGCTGGTCCTATAAAACATCTATCTTCAATAGATGTTTCATAGGAGGAAGGTACAAATATTGATATGATTACAATAAGATTATCTGTCCAGCAGAGTTACTAGGATCCCATATCAGCCCCACACTTCATCTCAATTTACTTCATGCACAGACTTAATCTAATAGTGTTGACTAAATGAGTAGACTACAAGGCAACTGCTGCTCTTACGAGGGCTGCACGAATGTCCTATTAAATTTACTGTCACTGTCAAATGCAATAAAATAGCCTGATAAGAGCTCTATGCTCTTTATAAAGTATGTATCAAGCTAAAGATTATAGACTAGAAAAAAAATGTAAAATATGAAAAATCTATTCGACTTCTCAGTGACTAAGAATTTCCTCAGCTAACTACAGTACAAATATAGGAAAAAAAAGTGGGGCAGACAAGCAAATTCAAGGTACATTGATTTTGAAGGGTCTGTTTACATAAAAGTGTGTGGTATTTGACATTTCTCAGAAGACATGTCAAAATCTTAGCCTTCAAGCTATTTAAAAAGTCCTAAATCAGTTATACATTTTAAACAAACCTTTACATTTGATATAGACTGAGGTGTTTTTTCTAGCTATTTTTTTAAACAGGCCTTCTTATCATGAAATACCATGTATTATTTTGAGGTGAAATAAGACTGGAACGCTTGACTTAATTTCCGAGTATATATCCAATAAAGCACAGTACCTGTGTATTTTTTAAAATTACTCACAGATACTGTTAAATGTGCTTATTCAGACATGCAAAATAAAAGAACAATTTCTACTGAGTATAGTTGTCCTTTAAAATTTTATGATTAGGCTTGTAATACAAATTCTTTTTACAGTCGCTGGGGAACTGAGGAAGTAATCAGACAGATATTTACAATTTATTTTTTAAAGAAAGTCAAATAAGAAACACACACAAAAAAAAACACAAAAGCATTTTTACTTTTATAATTTTTCCCTTTAAAAACTGCCCTATTGTAATCCAGATGCAAGGTTAACAAAAACATGTTTAAAGAAGGCAAACTAGGCACAATATGGAAAACTAAGCAGCATTAAGTGTTGTTTTAACCCTGTGCTCTACACAGAACTTGAGTCTGTCAATTCACAGCAGTAATTTATCTCAGCACATCATTCAACTATCTAATAGACTATTGTGCTGTGAAAAGTACAAACATGTGCGACTTAAGACAAGCAAAAAATTGTGTAGGTGTATTTTATGGTTTCCTCATTAGTTTTGAAAGAAATGCTAAGTGCAAAGGTAATAGACACTAAACATGATCTTTGACATAAGATACAGCGTGACACTGTCCTGGGACATTAAATGTTATTTTGACAAAATCTGATCACTTGTCTGGATTAGCTATATCACAGACTGGATTTTGGAAAACCTCTTTAGCAAACGATGAGTATGATTCAGTCCATAAATAATATATCTTGGTAATCCCACAATTAATTTACATTTACAATTACAAATTTTATGCTGCTGTATTAAAAAATTATATTTTGCACATACTGAACACTACTGGTTTACAGGTAACCTGTATTTGGATAATACTATTCTAGAATCTTCTTGTGCCCAGCATGTATTGACCTGCCTTGCACAAGAAAATCAGAATCTTCAAAAGGAGGCTGCCTCAGTCCTAGGGTCTAAGCTATATATATATTTTTTTTACTGCATTCAATTGCGTTCTACGAATATTATCCTAAAAATCAATTACAATGTTGCAGAAATGCAACAAACTGACCTGGTCACAAATGTTTCTTCTAATGTTGTGTTTTGCAGTAATACGCACACTATCCTATATGGAAAAAACACTTGCACAAAATCTTCAGTAAAATATGTTTGCAACACAAAAACTGCAATGCGTTATTCATTACAGTTGAACTGTAAAAGCTATAGTAAATGTGAAGGTTATTAGAAGTCACTAAGAAGGTCTATGGGGAGACTTAACCAGAGCTGCTATTACTCTGGGTAAATCTACCGAATGAGATTCAATACTTTGTTCGCCACTCCGAAAGGGATTTACTCACAGCGTGATTTTAAAATCCAGGGCTAAACATAGCTCAAACGTGATATTAAAGGGCATGTCCACCCTTAATTTTAAACTTTTAATATGTTGTAGCCCCTCTACCCCACCCACCCCCAACCGCCGTACTTAGTTCTTTAAAAAATGAGCAGAATCATACTTTCAGCCCTTCACTCCCGCGGCATCTCCTCCCGGCTCCTTATTTCCAAGGAAGTCGCAAACAGGGGCCCGTACCGGCAGCCGCGGCAATGGAGACGGTGCAAGAGAGAAGGGCTGCAAGTATAATTCAACTTATTTTTTAAAGAACTAATGCAGGAGTTGGGGGTGGGCAGAGATTAGCTACATCACATTAAAAGGATTACATGCTAGGTGCAAAGGCTGCAGAAGATGGATCCGGATGATGGAAGGGGGGGAAAGGGCTCCACTGCCGTGTCAGCATCCCTCTCAGAAGCAAGCCAGGAGGCAGTCTATTGCGAAACCCATGAATCTGGCACGAAAATGGAGTTAAAGTTGTGCTAACCGATACTAAATTGGTTAACGTGACTTTAACGCAATAACACTGCCCAGCAGCTCTGGGTTAATGAGCCACAGTGTCTTTTATACGGGTCATAGAACTCCAAGGTGATTTACAATACCCCTATAATTTAAGTTAGTGCCCACATTATTTAATGGGTCATGGGAAACTATTGGAATCTTTAGGCATTGATTATAAATTAAGACAAAGCTAAGCACAGTTTATGAGGTTATCATTTCTTAATCCCTAATATTAAACATATCCCTATATTTATCACACTTTTTAAATATAAAATCTTTAAAATCTAAAACTTTAAAATCCCTATATTTATCACACATGCCACCCCCTCCAAACTAAAGTATGGTATTCAGCAGGAAATGGCTATAACCCCAGACCTAGCAAGGTTTATAGCTTTCAAAGACCTCCCTAAGGGCTAGGCCACATGAGCGCATTTTTCGCGCGATGCGTACGTGTTTTGTGCTCCCGATTATCGCTAACATGGAAATATTAGTGAAAATGCGCATGCGCATCGGCAATCGCAGGAACGATCGCGTTCCCACGATTTCCGATGCGCATGCGATTGCGCGTCCATTCGCGTTTTGCGGCGAGCATTTTTTCGTGCAATCCTTTGAGGTTTCGCTTTAAAGATAGCGAAAATGCAAGCCCAAACGCAAAAATAACTCGCGCTAATGCACAGAAAGCGCGCGATAACGTATGCGAAAGCATGAGCGCTTGGTGCGTTGTAGTGTGGCCTCAGCCTAAATGTACTTACCAGCCTTCATTCCCTCGCCCCGTTATGCCTGTCTTCCGTGCCTTTTCTGTGCATGAAAGACAAGCACAAGGGGCTTGACTGGCATCTGCTCCTGTGATTGGCTAAGGTGCAAAGCCTTAGCCAATCACAGGAGCAGATGCCGCATGCGCGACAAGGGAACAAAGGTTGGTAAGTACATTTAGGGCGGTCTTTGAAACGTATAAACCTCGTAAGGTCGAGGTTTATATCTACAGTATTTCCAGCAAGATATATGAAATTTTAGTTTGAGGGGTAGACATACCCTTTAACACCTGCTATTTACTGAGCATATTTTTAGTGTATTCCGAAGTTCAGATTGGCAAAATGATGCCACCTTATTAGCAAACAAAGAAATTATAACATTCCATTGGAAACATTTTCTTTTTTACTAGATTACTTTACTAGGTTAGAAAATTATCTTCTGCACATGTAATGTAGTAAAACTATTGATATTTATTTATGTTCCATTCATTATCTATATACAAGAACAGGCTGCTCGACAGTAGCTGAGCAGATTATCTTTAGGTGGACTACAATATTAACATTGTCAGGCTGATCATCTGACAATCGGTCTAACAAACGTTATAAACAGTGTGTAAATAAACTAAAGGTTCGAACATACGTGCGATTGCCGACCCGTGACGCAGGTTGTGTACGAACGTCCGTTTCGGGCGATAATCGTGCCGTGTATGGGCACTTTCTTGTCCGAAACGGACGTTCGGTCGGGGTACGTTGCCCAACTGTCCTGGGCAGATCATCGAACAAGCGGCCGTTTTGGATGAGAAAGTGCCCATAACACGCCACGATCATCGGCCAAAACAGCAGTTCGTACACAATATTTTCCAATTGAAAATCAGGAATTACTGAATGAACCATACAACCATTAACCATCTATTTTGATTGGATTTTTAGTATGAAATCTGTTAAAAATAACATGCCCGCTGATCTATGGAACACTTTCCAGCAGGTCCAATCAGTGTTTATTCAATAGACCGATGAATATTGTCAGACAGTACGCACGGAAACCACACAAGGGTGGATTTTTTGGCCAATCCAATTGCATTGATTGTTTTGTCCCAAATAAATGACCGGAAGGTTTAAAGTTTACACCAACAATCCAGTGGGGTGGGATCTAAATCTAAACATTTATACATTTCTCATGAACATTATTTTGCATAATGTTTAACCAAAAAGCACACTGGAAGTTAAAATCCAAAAATACAATACGCTAAACTATAGCTGTCATATGGGCAACAATTGACATAAATTCCGACTTACTTCTATATAAATAGGAATAATACTTCCCAGTAACTTTGTTGTTGATTTAACACATTATAATGCCATTAAATACCCAGTATTTTAATTACTCATTAATGACCATTTTGTATTTTGATGCCAATGAATCTTCATAAATAGACCCCTAAATCTTTTTTCTACTGACAAGAAGGAAGCTAGCATGTATATTTAACAGTCTGAATAGCATTTTAAATCCTAATATTACTCTCACATAAAGAGCAAAAGTCTGAAGCCTGCAGCGTCCATAACACAATTTCCCTGCTCTACTCAAAATAGAATGGATGGAGAAATATACTGTTTTACTTTGAGTGAAAAAATAAGAACTAATGACTATACAATCTACAGTATTAGGCTGTGTACACACCATCAGACAGAATGCAGAATACCTATCATAGAAAACCACGTGATTGGGCATAAACTTCCACCATTTTTGGATCATTTTGGTGAAATCTGGCAGAAAATAACAGCATTATTTCATATATCAGAGTGGTAAAATCATTTATTAAATCAAATGATGTCAAAAAATGTATGACTCAAAATGTCCTTTTCTCTTAAAGATGTTTCTGTATCGATTATAAAAACAATATATCTCTTTCTGAGGACCACCCTTCTCTTAGCACAGGCAGATACAAAGATAGATGAGTGGCATCAACACACAGAATAAATTGCTATAGAGATTTTTTCAGCAAGAACAAAACATTTTTTGAGTGTGCAAACTATCTTTATTAAGTGCAGTGGATGATAATTGCTAAATTGCTTTCACATGGAATGTATATGGAATAGGCAGTATATTATGCAGCATGCATTTTTTAGCATCTGTGTAGATCATGTATGTGTAGAATCTTCATATGTGCATATTGACAATAAAAAAACATTGGTCAACACATTGGTAGGCTTTAGACACAATGATAGCATTGGTAAAAAAAAAGGTGGATATCGGAGACTATCTGTACATCTATGAAGAACAACAACCTAAACCTGTCAAGTCTACCCTAAAGAAATAAGGTTTGCCCAATATAGCAAATTTTACATTTCCTTTGGATTACACTCACTAAAAAGATGCCAGTGTAATTTTTTAAAAAAGAAATTTCTGCTGGAAAGGAAGTTGGGCCTGCACTAACTACATGCCCTTTAATACCTCACCAGCAAATTAATCTGCTTGCTCAATGGTAGTGCTGTCAGTGGAAATCGAATAGTCTGTGATGGATCTGCTGCTTCAGGGGAAATAGAGGTAAATTCAGTCCAGTAACTAGAATTATCATTACATCTAACTTAACTGTTTGGTTTAACTAAGACTATCTGTAATATATCCAATTTCTGAACAAATACTGTTGTATCACAACTTTTTTCTGTGTACATAAGAGCAGATTTACACTTTCTGTTTGCCCTGCTGATAAAACTCTTAAAGGGACACTAAACTCCCCATAATCCATAAATATAACCATTTTCCATTCGTTTCTATTATTCACAGGGAGGTGAGAACGCTTATTCTCACCTCCCTGTAAATAATAATAGGACGCTCAGGGGACCTGGAACTTACCATAGCACTGCTCCACTGCAAGCCGCTCCTTCACTGACAGCCACTCTGTCCCGACCGTGCGCCCTATCTTAGGCGCATGCGCGCCAATACAAAAGATAGGGCGCGCGATCTGGACAGAACAGCTGTTCTGTGCAGTAGCGGCTTGCGAGTGGAGCGCGGTAAGGTAAGTTCCAGGTCCCCGAGCGTCCTATTATTCACAGGGAGGTGGGAATAAGCGTTCTCACCTCCCTGTGAATAATAGAAACGGATGGCAAATAGTAATATTTACTCATAGCTTCCTTATACCAAACATTACATTACATTACATGACCATATTAGAGAGGCTTATTCTGTAGATGACTAAATATTTTGATGGGAAGGAAGCATATAATCCTGTTTACAGGATTTTAGTAAGTAACTGGTTTGTCATAAAACAGGTGTGAATAAATTTTACACAAGTTTAGAGGAGATGAAAAAAGTTATTTAAAGGATAATTGTATTGTCCAATGCATTTTATTTCTTTAAAAAGAGTACAGGTATGTAGCCCTCCCCATACATTTTTTTGAGCCTCTCTCTGTCTTCAATTAGCCATGCTGTGAAGGGGGCGTAACAATTCTGTCTGCCTTTAACTGTCATTCAAAGCTAGCATGCGAGAAAACACCCACCATTGATCAGCTTGATTATGCAGGTTGTATCCTAGCAACAGTACAAGTTTGTTTAACTGGCAGAGGAGGAGAGAGGTTGTAACAGACATTAACAATAGCCAATGACTAGTGTTTTGTTAATCTTGGCCCTTGGCCATTTAGGAGGCGGGCTTTTATCACTCATCTTTGCTGTGTGATATCTAAGGGAGGGCAGCATGGCTATTAATGTTAATAAGTGATTTCAGCTGCTGGAAGTGTGGACATGTAATGGGGGTGATGTTTTTTTTTTTGATATTGTTGTCCTTTAAGAATTATCAATCATTTTACTCAAAGTGTGATTCACTTTTGTGATTCCTTTGAATGTAAGACTTAACTAGTTTCAAGACAATCAAAATTGATGCCCACTCGTTTCTGTATTGTTTGAACCCAGAGATCTATGTCAATTCCTTATGCTAGTTAATACATAGAAGCTAAACAATAATGTCATATAGAATATATTTTAACCTTTATTATTTATTATCTCACACCACACAGAGACCCTGGGACATCTTTTTATTGATGGGACCATCAAAATACAGTTGCCAGAAAAATTAGATCATAATTACCTATGCAAAAAATGACAACTGCTAATTTTTAATTAGAGGTGGCTACTGTCTTCAAATTGCGGAGCCTAGGGAGTCTATTCATCTTCCATTGATGCTAATATATCTGCTTTGTGCTATTGATCAGTTTGGTAAAACATTCTATAAATTTTTCAACATTAGATTTCTGTAAGGAAGGCTGGGTACACGCGAGGGGACTATTTGCCCCGACCAAGCATTCTCTACGGCCGGGACAAATGTCTGTCGGTTGCGGCGATAGTGGCCGTGGCCGACAGTTGGTCGCAGCTGCGGACAAAAGCAGCACAGATTTTTCGGCCCAACCGACCGATACACAGAAGTATCGATTAATTGGGCCAAAAAATCTGCTCATGTGTACCCAGCCAAGAAGTATAATTTTACTACCTATTTTACTACCTACAAAGATAACATTGAAATATATACATTCCATTGCTAGTGCTGGATTTGAAACAAAATCCACTAGGATCCCTGTCCTGGCATACCACACCTCCATCTGTTCCCTAATTAGGAATAACGCTCCTAAAGGTGGGACAAATGACTATTGATGCAATAGATTGTGCATTCCCATAGGGAAAAAAGGAACATAGAGTTATGTAATAAAAATACAAAATAAAAAAAATAGCATAGCTCTTTTAAATGCTCTCTTGAACCCTTTCCAATTATTTTAGATTTGGAAATAGCTTTTTAAGGCGAAATGCTCAGTTACCCTTCACTGAGAGTTTAAACAGTTTGATGTTCACAGGGCCCCTGATAAAATGAATGATTTAGGGAATGAAGCTGGCAAGCCACCAATATGCTAACATGTCTAAATTTGGTAAAAGAAAGAAGATAAATGCTGGTAGCAAATAAAAACAAGACTACAAATCATATTTGAAAAAGCTGAACAGTAGGAAATCTGATTCGTTAAAAAAACATATACACATTTTAACATGAAACATGCCTATAGAGACTTAAGGTAGCCTTCTAGCAATTCTAATATGGTTCTATTAATATTGTGAGAAAATGGGTCTTTAATTTTTTATGTAACTACACAGCTGGATTACAGTAAAAACAATAAAATTTAATTTTGGAATATGCAGTGCAGTTTTGGAATCCTGTGTGGAAAAAGCACATCTTGGAAAGGAAAAGGTTTCAAAGAAGGGCATCTAAAGCTTCAATATGAAGACAGATTGGATGAGTTAGAAGTATGTACTCTAGAGAAAAGGCTCTTGAGTGGGGTTATGATCACTGTGTATAAATACATTTAAGGACAACAATACTGTCCTTTGAATCCCCCCTCCCATTAAAAGTACCCAGGGTGAGGACCTCATATTTTAGGTCCTCACCCTGGGTACTACAAGAGGATCGAGGCTGAGGTGAGTATAGTTGTCCTTTTAATGAGCCATACAATAAACTCTGGGGCATTGTTCACCATTAGAGCATACGCGGACACCCCTTAAGACTAGAAGAAAAAAGTTAAGTCTTCAAGCTTGGAACTATCTTCCATTGGATGTGGTGATCGCTTTTTCATTGCATAGTTAAAAAAAAATAAAAAATGGAACGTTGCAAGTTAGTGGTATTGATATATAAAGTAGAGTTGATCCAGAAATATTTTCGATTGCCACTTGAAGTAAGAAAGGAATTATTCCCTCTTCATACTGGGATTTTTCTTTACTTCCTCTGGATCAACAGTTAGGGTTAGGTCCCACTATGCTCGTTGTTGTATTCCATTTTCCGTTTTGCGAATTGCAATGTAATTTAAAGGGTAACTGTGGTCTCCAATTCTTCCAAACTAGTAAGGATTATATAAAAAGCCTTCCATCATACCTTTTAAATAAAACCTAAATCACATCTCTAGATACAATTGGTGAGAAGTTATTGCTGGAAAGGTTCAGCAATATTACTTCCTGCTTGAACACTTCCTGTTTTCAGCCACGTGACCAGCCTGTCTGCATTAATAGGCTCCCCTTCTCAACTGTCAATTTTTCCCCCAGGTACTTCCTGTTTTCCCCAGCATTAAGTCTTTACTGAGCATGCTTCTCCCCCGGGGCTAGCAGAGGTCAGGTGATGTCACTCAATCTACTGGAAGTAGGAAGTTTGAACATTCACCTTGATATCATTTCTCACAGGGTGAAGCCAGAGATGTAATTGTTGGATCATTATAAAGAAAATACTTCAGGCTTTACTGCAGTTGCCCTTAAAAATATAATGGAAATCGCGTAATCAGTTTCCACTGTATAATTTGCGTTCCCAATCAATGTGGTCCATTCTTTATCTGCATGTATGCACAACATTTGGTCTGTGTGTCAGAATCGCACTTTAATTATAGTCAATAGGAACGCAAAATTTTTTTTTTTTTTTCAATTTTCTCGAGTGTTTCCTGTTGATTTTCCAAAAACTGCACACGCAAGCAAATGGACTGGAAACGCGAACAAATGCATGTCTGTTAACCTGCAAACGGACCGGAACACGGGAAAAATGCATTGTTCTAAACGCACTCAAACAGACAACGCAATGCACATAGTGGGAACTTGCCCATAGGGTTTTGTGGAGAAGGTTGGACTAGATGGGCATATGTCTTTATTCAACCTCAAATACTATATTATACCTCCATTGTATTTACAAAATGCTAGAAATGCTATTTAAAGTAACAGTTTACAATGCCTACTGCACTAGCCATTCAATATTCTGGGTTACAATTCGGCAGCTCAAATATTAGAGTACAAAACAGGAAATATGCCAAACACCTACAGCACGGGTGTCAAAATTGTATCCCTCCAGATGTTTGAAAACTACAACTACCAGCATTCCCTGGTTGAAAGCTGGGAGTTGCAGTTTTCAAACATCTGGAAAGCCGCAGGTTTGACATCCCCTGACCTACAGATTGATGCCTAAACAACTACTATTTTTATTTAAGGAACTTAAATCTACAGCTAAAACTTTCACATCCATCAAAGAGTTCATTAATATGATAGCAATACAGTAATTGAGGTTGAATAAAGACATACATCCATATAGTCCAACCTTCATATCTTGAACCCTACATAAAATTTAATCCAGAGGAAGGCAAAACAAAAAAACAGCTAAACGAGGGGGTGGGCTGCTGAAAGACAGTTTCACACTTCTCACTGTTAAGAAACCTTTCCTACTGTAACTTGAAGATTAAGCTTTTCTTATAATCTTAAATGATGTACACAAGTCCTCTGATATGACCTATTAGTGAACAATGCACTAGTAAACAATGTTTATTTTCTAATCACACCAGCAGATATTTCCATCCGATTGACAGATAGTGCCCTGGATTGTGATGGTGAGGGGCAGCTGGCCGTGAGTGGGCTCAGTTGCCCATTTGTCCGATTTGGACGAATGGGCAATCCGGTCCGTTGGTAAATCATGGCCCCCAGGCATTTGTCCCAGCCAAGTGCTCGCAGCAGACACTTGGTCGAGACAAATAATAGCCCCATGTGTACCCAGTCATACCTGTCTAACATGCCTGCATAGTCAAGCCCCTTCATTCCCCCTTATTAATTTAGTTGCCCTTCTCTGAACTCCTTCCATTTCCAAGATGTCCCTTTTGTATATGGGATTCCAAAATTCCTAATGAGGCCTTACCAGTGCCTTGTAAAGAAGGAGGATAATATTTTTCACCCTTGAATCTATTCCCCTATTTATACAAGACAATAAGTCTGTTATCTACTACAACCCCCAAATCTTTTTCCATTAGGGATTTACACAGAGTTTATCCGTAACTTTCTGATAATATGATAAAGAAAATTAATATATTATTAAATCATGAGGCATAGCAAATTTGTATCTAGCACACAAAAGCAAAAAAATAAATGTTATATTAATATTTTGATCAAAGAAATAAAAAAAGCCCTAGATACATATAGTAAAGCTTGAAAACAGAGTCCAAAATGCTCAAAGATCTAACAAATAGATAGATAGATGCAATTTACCCATTGCACCCTCACCTCCTTAAAGAAACAATGCGACAGGTCTTTTATATCTTTAGCCAAATAATTTCCATTACACGATTACCATGAAGTCTGAGAATGCATACCTAAAATAACACCCCACATACAGCAATCCATTAAAACTTTCACCAACTGGTCAAACAAAGACAGCATTGTTTTAAGCATAACAGGAAAATATGGTATGTCGCTGAAAAAGTACCCTTCAGCCTATCAAGCGCCAAATACAGAATACAAATAAATGACGTAAACAAGCAAGTTACTAAATACACCTAAACAGAACACTTGTATAATTGTAAATAATATCCACTTAGCCTATCTTTTATTCCCTGATCTCCTAAAAAGAACTGAAACAAAGTTCAAGTTTTTCATTTTCAAATCACTGTATTATTTTGATCACATTCATTGTAAAGTTACCCCCCACAGTTGTACATTAATTTTTCTATACACATTTAAGCTCTGTACGTGCAGTTAATTTGCTGTCCAACAGACAAATGTTTGACGCACATGCAATGAAAGACCCGTTTGGCTGATTATTGCCTGTGTGCCGCGGTTCAATATGCCGTTGTTTGTTAATCAACTGGGTTGGACCACCAACGATGCCGACCAAACAGCCACAAACGGATGTTTATCAGCTGAAATGGCTGTTAGTCTTACGCTAAGTGCTTTAGATTGCAAGCTCTTTGTTTCTTTGTTTTAATTACACAAATTTCTTGCACTTATCCCCTCATTTGTATACAATGTATTTTTTAATGTATAGTGCTGCATAGCCATATTGTGCTTTATAAATAAGCATATACTTACATATCTAATAAAAATTTAATGAAATGCTAGCTAACCCCCCTCCAAACTTCCTTTTAGCTTACACTGAACGTAAACACAGTAATGTAAATAGATCTGAGGTTGCAAAAAATGTAAGATCTTACAGAGCATTAATATTTGTAGTTAAATTTTCATCTATATATTATTCAAGGGAATAAGTTTGCAACACAATGCAAAGTCTACCTATGTTAGCTAAAGCCTTGCATTACTTTTATATTATTTATATTTACGGGGTAAAAATTGTACATGCACTTACCGTATATATTTTAATTTACACACAAAGCTTGAAAAACATTACAAAGGAAGTTTTTAAAAAAACTGAGAAATAGATGAATTTTTAACAAGCATTCTGAATTTACAGTGATAGTGCAAAATTAAGTTACTTAGCATTCCTAAATCTTTACAAATATAGAAGTAGACCATGTTGACAAGAAATGTTAATGTTTTGCTGCCACAAACCTAGATACCAATTGCCCAAACATTTCCTAAACAAATGTTTAGAAAATAACCTATCCAGTAGAAAACTGAATATTTTACTGAAAAATCCACAGAATGCCAGTTAACATAAGGACATAATTTAAATTGAAAACTGTCCAAAGGAGCAGTTATTTCTGAAAGAAAGGAAAAGATATATATTGTAAGGAAAAGATAGCTAAAGACAGTAATTGGTGGTTTAACCCTTTAATGAGCCACACAGAGCAGACTTCTAAGACAACAAAATAATTAAACTTGCAATTGCCTGCTTTGCGAGGTGCCTCTGAAGAAAAGGGGGATGCCAGCAAGAAAGATAGCAACCGAACCAACAGAGATCTAATTATTGTTACAGAGGAAATGACTTAGACAGGGAGTAAATAATGGATGTTTTAAACTTTTAATTGCACATCTTTGAGTCTGCTTTGGACCAAAAGCACTTCATTATCCTACTTTAATCTGCCGTAGTCTGTTCTACTTGCTTGGGGCAGCGGATTAGCTCCCCTGTTGCTCTCTGTCCCTTTCGGATAAATGACCAACATATATGAAGTCCAATAGTTGACAAAAATCAAATTAACAAATTCACTGGCATAAAGGCAATAACAATCTCAACTGGTCCTAGTGGATTATAGAAAAAATGAAAACCTATGGCTATTATGATTTTTTCATAATATAATTGCAAAATTACAGTTCATAAATATCAGGAATAGAATTTGTATTTAACTCAAACTTAAGTTAAGGGTTTAAACCCTTACAGGTAATTGTTTTATAAAAGTAAACCCCCAAAAAACAGTAAAGGAGAAGCAATTTAATTTAAGAGATACAAAAGCTTATAACAATTGAATCCCCATGCAATGATTTAAGGCCCTGTATTACTAACTTTAAAAATTCTAACTAAATGAATGCAACTTCTCTTCGTGTTTCTTATAATACTCTGCAGCAGCTGACTTCAGTTACATTCAAGTCTATTGAGCTGGTGCCAAATGGACCAAATGCAAATTTGGTATGCTGAAAAGTGTTATTAACAGCCAATTCATCATCAAGATCAGAGGTAACTATACTTACGTAAATACTTCGGTATACACCTGTGCATGATAAACACTTCCGAAAGTGTGTGCTTCCGAAAGTTGTGTGAATCTAAATTTCTCTATTGAATAGAAATTCCTAATTTTTGAACTGTCAAAAGTAGTAACCTTATATGTTAAATAATCATATATGGTAGAATACTAAATTATAACACAAAGGCATTTTGAATTTTAATGCATTAGATCTAAAAACTTTAACACCTTACTAATTATATGAAACTACCTACCTAATACTGCAGAGTGTTCTATCAGTATTATGAAACATAGAAATTCTTCCCAAAAATAAAATCATCTAAGGTTCATGTAAAACTATATGTGCTGTACAGTATACAGTATATGAAAAATGTAACAATGCGTGTTGCAGATGCATGATATCATAATTTACTACCCATTAACATATATGCTTGAACACACACCCGCAGGTAATTTTACCCATAATAGTCCCTGCAAAGCTACTCGTGGCATGTTATTTCTACTTACAAATTTACCCTTAGAAATTTACGTTTTGCAAATACTTAGTGTTGCAAACATTAAATAAGCGGTCTGTCCCAGAAAATGTCAATATTGTTTTTCTTAATATTACATGGAGGCGGAGGAAGGACTGAATAGGAGGAGCATAAAGCAGGATCAACTAATAGCTTGGGTAAGAAAAGAGAATTAAATATACCAGTTATTTTAAATCTATTCTCTCTTTTCTTCTTGAATACCGTCATAAAGGTCTCAAGAACACTTTCATTCAGCTTTTTTCACTAGCCAGAGGCTATAAACTACATGTAAGTACATGTCTATATGTACTTAACTTTACATAAGCATTTGTGCATGTAACATCATCAAACCAAGTAGTCTTTAAAAGCCACAAAATTTACAGTAAAAGGAAATAGCAACATTGGAAATTGCTACCTATTTCTTTATGTACATACAGGGAGATTCATTAAAAGTTCTTATCGTTTAAAATGGTGCTATTTTAGCCCCAACCAATCAGATCTTATTTAACATTTGAAAGCTAACATCTGATTGGTTGGGGCAAAATTAGCACCATTTTAAACGATAAGAACTTTTATTGAATAACCCTGTTAGTGTTTAGTGGGACCAGGAAGAGAGAACCTAAAAGTGAATGAAAATTAAGCAACTAAAGAGTTTTCTTACAAGTTGCATAACTTTACAAATAAACTAAAATCAACTAGGATCAGCCTAAATATTCCTCTATTCCTAGTCATTTATTACTATGCTTTATGGTGGTGCTTCCTAAATCCTTCTACGGATAAAGGGGGTTATTCAATAAAAGTTCTTATCGGGTGCTAATTTTGCCCCAACCAATCAGATGTTAGCTTTCAAATGTTACATAAGTTCTGATTGGTTGGGGCAAAATTAGAACCATTTTAAACGATAAGAACTTTTATTGAATCTCCCCGAAAGTTTAAAATTATAAAACAATAAACAAACAATATTTAAAATGGGTCGGCAAGGAAGAGGTTAAGAGTTTCACACTGATCCATGGTTAATCAGAGCTACCTCCACTGTGAGGCACTCAAAGACAAAAAAACAAAACCTGCAAAAAAAAATTTTTTTTTTTTAAAGTTTCCAGCAAGGTTACTTCAACTCCTTATACAAACCTTGCAAGAAAGTCACAAGGGTAAAAATATATATACATAAAAAAAACACACACACAAACAAAGAAATGTAATGAGAATCACATGTGAAGAAATCACCTCTAGGCCCCCTCATTGCAGAGTGTTCTAAAGAATAGTATTTTGTTTTTAAAGAGTGAAAGAAAAATGTGCAGGTTTCGGACCCCCCCTCCCAAATATGTAGGTGCAAACCAATGGGGATATTTTTTAAAGCAATCCTTTTGGCAACAAGCAATATCATATCAATCTATCTGGGTGTAGGCAATGTCTTTGATACACGTGACTCCAAAATGGCTGAGCATCACAAGGGTAGACTTTCTAACAAAGCATACACTTTGGCACAAAGTAGTAAACTTCCTCCATTTATATTATCCTGCATTTCAAGCATAATTCTAGCCCCTCTAAGCCCCACAAATTAAATCCAATTTAAAATGACAAAATGTGTAAGAGATTAACCTATTAATGACCGCAGAATGGATATTACATGAGCTAATTAAGAGTGAATATTTGTTTGGATATATATATATTATTTATTAGCTATAGGTACAGATGATGTTAAAATAAAATATTTTAGCTACCTTCTCATCAAACTCTTCAGTGTGTTGCTTTTTCCTCCTTCTGCTTTTTCTGTTTTTTTGGTTTAGATGAATCCACTTTGAGACCTAAAGCCAAAATAACAAAGAATGTTGTCAGAAGGACTATCACACAAGATACCTACCAGCTGTTGTAAACTACAATTTCCATCACCCAACCATTCTACAGCTAGAGGACACCCATACATATATTTTCTATTGTTCAGAAAGAGATTTTCATCTCTCTGAAACTCAGAAAAGAGAAAATAATTTCTGCAAATAATATTAAATAATCATGTGAAATGGCTTTACCAGTAATCATGTAAACATATACCCAACTACTGATAGCCATGTTGTTAATTTTCACCCGCATAGACACCCAAAGTAAAAACAAAACCTAACCGTGCTCTTACAAAAATGGGATTATGTTATGTCAGCCTATTTAAAGGACTACATGATTGTTAACCTCCTCCATGCTGCAATGAATCAATGACTCCAATGATCCCTGTAATGTCCTATAAATGGCTGCAAATGTTTCTGGGTTTCAAAGGGTCAATGCAATATATTGCAGCAGATTTAAAACATCCACGTGGTCTTGGAGACATTTGTAGTTCCCCTATAATCATGCAGGGTAAACAAGGCAATGCAATAATGACTTAATTATGGAAAGTTAAGAACAATCTAAATTATTGTTATTATTCAATTCTGTTTCTTTGGTTACAGACCCTGCCCCCTCCACTCTGTTAGGATACATTTACAATCTTTGTTCATCACTACTACCTGTATTCAAACTATCTATAACCATACAATAGTTCAATAAACATACATAGCCAAACTATAGTATAACAATATAATAATGCAATAAACAAATATAGCCAAACTATCATCATATAATAATGCAATAACCATATATAGTCAAACTACCTATAACCATTTAATGCACAAACCATAAAATAATGCAATAACCATATATAGCCAAACTATATATAACTATATAATGCAATAACCATATATAACCATATAATAATGCAATAACCATATAATAATGCACTAACCATGCTACAACCTTACACAATTTCCATTCTAAACCCACTTGTAACAAATAACAAAATCCAGTGTGCAATCACTTGTGGTTTTAGAATCTGTTGTGGGTGTAAATGGCACAGTTGGAGTTTTCTTTTCTGGCTTTTGTTCTTAATGGGATGGTGTATAACGCGTAGCGTGCAACAGGTACATCAGAAAGAAAAGAGGACAGACCTCAACCCTGTGGGTTTAATAGCTGCACTTACCTCTTCATTCACTTGCAGAACTAGTCGGTTTTCTTTCCAGGTCCGACTTTCCTCCAGTAAGGGCTGTGTGGAAAAGAAAGAAGCGAAAGAATGATGCACATCAGCTGGTGTTTCCCCTTACAATGGGTCGAAGGCATTCCAACACAGTTTGATGATCAGCAAATAGAAGGTTCAGTGTCCCTGTGTGACAGTGTACGGGTCCCATTGTCTCTGTGTGCACATATAACCTCCCTGTGTGCAGGGTCCAATCTGCTCTCACTAACTGGCTACTTAGGAAATGAAACACCTCCAGCCTGTTCTGTCTGCTGGGGAGGAGCCTGATCACTACAGTGGGTTGGAGACTTTCCCTGCAATGTTTGTTTGAAAACTAGAACGATTGTGTGTAGGACTAGTTCTTCCTTTTTAAGCAGTTTGTTAGGATTTCCCTACAGTACTCTAGTCTGCGCAGCCATGAGACATCTCCCTAGGAACCTAGATTCAGTTTAACCACCCCATACAGTAAATACACTGTACCATCTCCCTATAGGAACCTAGATTCAGTTTAACCACCCCATACAGTAAATACACTGTACCATCTCCCTAAAGGAACCTAGATTCAGTTTAAGCACCCCATACAGCAAATACACTGTACCATCTCCCTATAGGAACCTGGATTCAGTTTAACCACTCCATACAGTAAATAGCGTACATATCATCTCTATAGGAACCTAGATTCAGTTTAACCACCCATACAGTAATACAACTGTACCATCTCCCTATAGGAACCTGGATTCAGTTTAACCACCACAGTAATACGCTGTACCATCATCTCTCTATAGGAACCTAGATTCAGGTTTAACCACCCCATACAGTAAATACACTGTACCATCTCCCTATAGGAACCTGGATTCAGTTTAACCACCCATGCAGTAATACGCTGTACATCATCTCTCATAGGAACCGATTCAGTTTAACACCCCATACAGTAAATACACTGTACCATCTCCCTATAGGAACCTGGATTCAGTTTAACCACCCCATACAGTAAATACACTGTACCATCTCCCTAAAGGAACCTAGATCAGTTAAGCACCCATACAGCAAATACACTGTACCATCTCCCTATAGGAACCTGGATTCAGTTTAACCACTCCATACAGTAAATATGATGTACCATCATCTCTCTATAGGAACCTAGATTCAGTTTAACCACCCCATACAGTAAATACACTGTACCATCTCCCTATAGGAACCTGGGGATTCAGTTTAACCACCCCATGCAGTAAATACGCTGTACCATCATCTCTCTATAGGAACCTAGATTCAGTTTAACCACCCCATACAGTAAATACACTGTACCATCTCCCTATAGGAACCTGGATTCAGTTTAACCACCCCAGGCAGTAAATACGCTGTACCATCATCTCTCTATAGGAACCTAGATTCAGTTTAACCACCCCATACATTAAATACACTGTACCATCTCCCTATAGGAACCTGGATTCAGTTTAACCACCCCATGCAGTAAATACGCTGTACCATCATCTCTCTATAGGAACCTAGATTCAGTTTAACCACCCCATACAGTAAATACACTGTACCATCTCCCTATAGGAACCTAGATTCAGTTTAACCACCCCATACAGTAAATACACTGTACCATCTCCCTAAGGAACCTGGATTCAGTTTAACCACCCCATACAGTAAATACACTGTACCATCTCCCTATAGGAACCTGGATTCAGTTTAACCACCCCATGCAGTAAATACGCTGTACCATCATCTCTCTATAGGAACCTAGATTCAGTTTAACCACCTCATACAGTAAATACACTGTACCATCTCCCTATAGGAACCTGGATTCAGTTTAACCACCCCATACAGTAAATACACTGTACCATCTCCCTAAAGGAACCTAGATTCAGTTTAAGCACCCCATACAGTAAATACACTGTGCCATATCCCTATAGGAACCTGGATTCAGTTTAACCACCCCATGCAGTAAATACGCTGTACCATCTCCCTATAGGAACCTGGATTCAGTTTAACCACCCCATGCAGTAAATACACTGTACCATCATCTCTCTATAGGAACCTAGATTCAGTTTAACCACCCCATACAGTAAATACACTGTACCATCTCCCTAAAGGAACCTAGATTCAGTTTAAGCACCCCAGACAGCAAATACACTGTACCATCTCCCTAAAGGAACCTAGATTCAGTTTAAGAACCCCATACAGCAAATACACTGTACCATCTCCCTATAGGAACCTGGATTCAGTTTAACCACTCCATACAGTAAATATGCTGTACCATCATCTCTCTATAGGAACCTAGATTCAGTTTAACCACCCCATACAGTAAATACACTGTACCATCTCCCTATAGGAACCTGGGGATTCAGTTTAACCACCCATGCAGTAAATACGCTGTACCATCATCTCTTATAGGAACCTAGATTCAGTTTAACCACCCCATACAGTAATACACTGTAACATCTCCCTATAGGAACCTGGATTCAGTTTAACCACCCAGGCAGTAAATACGCTGTACCATCATCTCTCTATAGGAACCTAGATTCAGTTTAACCACCCCATACATAAATACACTGTACCATCTCCCTATAGGAACCTGGATTCATTTAACCACCCCATGCAGTAAATACGCTGTACCATCTCTCTCTATAGGAACCTAGATGCAGGTAACCACCCCATACAGTAAATACACTGTACCATCTCCCTATAGGAACCTAGATCAGTTTAACCACCCCATACAGTAAATACACTGTACCATCTCCCTATAGGAACCTGGATTCAGTTTAACCACCCCATACAGTAAATACACTGTACCATCCCTATAGGAACCTGGATTCAGTTTAACCACCCCATGCAGTAAATACGCTGTCATCATCTCTCTATAGGAACCTAGATTCGTTTAACCACCTCATACAGTAAATACACTGTACCATCTCCCTAAGGAACCTGGATTCAGTTTAACCACCCCCTACAGTAAATACACTGTACCATCTCCCTAAAGGAACCTAGATTCAGTTTAAGCACCCATACAGTAAATACACTGTGCCATATCCCTATAGGAACCTGGATTCAGTTTAACCACCCCATGCAGAAATACGCTGTACCATCTCCCTATAGGAACCTGGATGTTCAGTTTAACCACCCATGCAGTAAATACACTGTACCATCATCTCTCTATAGGAACCTAGATTCAGTTTAACCACCCCATACAGTAAATACGCTGTACCATCATCTCTCTATAGGAACCTAGATTCAGTTTAACCACCCCATACAGTAAATACACTGTACCATCTCCCAAAGGAACCTAGATTCAGTTTAAGCACCCCAGACAGCAAATACACTGTACCATCTCCTATAGGAACCTGGATTCAGTTTAACCACTCCCATACAGTAAATATGCTGTACCATCATCTCTCTATAGGAACCTAGATTCAGTTTAACCACCCCATACAGTAAATACACTGTACCATCTCCCTATAGGAACCTAGATTCAGTTTAACCACCCCATACAGTTAATACACTGTACCATCTCCCTAGGAACCTGGATTCAGTTTAACCACCCCATGCAGTAAAACGCTGTACCATCATCTCTCTATAGGAACCTAGATTCAGTTTAACCACCCCATCAGTAAATACACTGTACCATCTCCCTAAGGAACCTAGATTCAGTTTAAGCACACCAGACAGCAAATACTGTACCATTCCCTATAGGAACCTGGATTTAGTTTAACCACTCCATACAGTAAATATGCTGTACCATCATCTCTCTATAGGAACCTAGATTCAGTTTAACACCCCATACAGTAAAAACACTGTACCATCTCCCTAAGGAACCTGGATTTAGTTTAACCACCCCATACAGTAAATATGCTGTACCATCATCTCTCTATAGGAACCTAGATTCCGTTTAAACCACCCCTACAGTGAATACACTGTACCATCTCCCTATAGGAACCTGGATTCAGTTTTACCACCCATACAGTAAATACACTGTACCATCTCCCTATAGGAACCTGGAATCAGTTTAACTAACCCATACAGTAAATACACTGTGCCATCTCCCTATAGGAACCTGGATTCAGTTTAACCACCCATACAGTAAAACACTGTACCATCTCTCCCTATAGGAACCTAGATTCAGTTTAACCACCCCATACAGTAAATACACTGTACCATCTCCCTATAGGAAACGGATTTAGTTTAACACCACATACAGTAAATACACTGTACCATCTCCCTATAGGAGCATGGATTCAGTTTAAGCACCCCATACAGTAAATACACTGACCATCTCCCATAGGAACCTGGATTCAGTTTAACCACCCATACAGTAAATACACTGTACCATCGTTTCCTATAGGAAACCCCCCTAGATTCAGTTTAACCACCCCATACAGTAAATACACTGTACCATCTCCCTATAGGAACCTGGATTCAGTTTAACCACCCCAGGCAGTAAATACGCTGTACCATCATCTCTCTATAGGAACCTAGATTCAGTTTAACCACCCCATACATTAAATACACTGTACCATCTCCCTATAGGAACCTGGATTCAGTTTAACCACCCCATGCAGTAAATACGCTGTACCATCATCTCTCTATAGGAACCTAGATTCAGTTTAACCACCCCATACAGTAAATACACTGTACCATCTCCCTATAGGAACCTAGATTCAGTTTAACCACCCCATACAGTAAAAACATTGCACCATCCCACTATAGGAACCTAGATTCAGTTTAACCACCCCATACAGTAAATACACTGTACCACCATCTCCCTATAGGAACCTAGATTCAGTTTAAGCACCCATACAGCAAATACACTGTACCATCTCCCTATAGGAACCTGGATTCAGTTTAACCACTCCATACAGTAAATATGATGTACCATCATCTCTCTATAGGAACCTAGATTCAGTTTAACCACCCCATACAGTAAATACACTGTACCATCTCCCTATAGGAACCTGGGGATTCAGTTTAACCACCCCATGCAGTAAATACGCTGTACCATCATCTCTCTATAGGAACCTAGATTCAGTTTAACCACCCCATACAGTAAATACACTGTACCATCTCCCTATGGAACTGGATTCAGTTTAACCACCCCCAGGCAGTAAATACGCGGTACCATCATCTCTCTATAGGAACCTAGATTCAGTTTCACCACCCATACATAATACACTGTACCATCTCCCTATAGGAACCTGGATTCAGTTTAACCCCCCCATGCAGTAAATACGCTGTACCATCATCTCTCTATAGGAACCTAGATTCAGTTTAACCACCCCATACAGTAAATACACTGTACCATCTCCCTATAGGAACCTGGATTCAGTTTAACCACCCCATACAGTAAATACACTGTACCATCTCCCTATAGGAACCTGGATTCAGTTTAACCACCCCATACAGTAATACACTGTACCATCTCCCTATAGGACCTGGATTCAGTTTAACCACCCCATGCAGTAATACGCTGTACCATCATCTCCTAAGGAACCTAGATTCAGTTTAACACACCTCATACAGTAATACACTGTACCATCTCCCTATAGGAACCTGGATTCAGTTTAACCACCCCATACAGTAAATACACTGTACCCATCTCCCTAGGAACCGGATTCAGTTTAAGCCACCCCATACAGTAAATACACGTGCCATATCCCTATGAAACCTGGATTCAGTTAACCACCCCATGCAGTAAATACGCTGTACCATCTCCTATAGGAACCTGGATTCAGTTTAACCACCCCATGCAGTAAATACACTGTACATCATCTCTCTATAGGAACCTAGATTCAGTTTTAACCACCCCATACAGTAAATACACTGTACATCTCCTCTAAAGGAACCTAGATTCAGTTTAACACCCCAGACAGCAAATACACTGTACCATCTCCCTAAAGGAACCTAGATTCAGTTTAAGCCCCCCATACAGCAATAACACTGTACCATCTCCCTATAGGAACCTGGATTCAGTTTAACCACTCCATACAGTAAATAGCTGTACCATCATCTCTCTATAGGAACCTAGATTCAGTTTAACCACCCATACAGTAAATACCTGTACCATCCCCTATAGGAACCTGGATTCAGTTTAACCACCCCATGCAGTAAATACGCTGTACATCATCTCTCTATAGGAACCTAGATTCAGTTAAACCACCCCATACAGTAAATCACTGTACCATCTCCCTATAGGAACCTGGATTCAGTTTAACCACCCCAGCAGTAAATACGCTGTACCATCATCTCTCTATAGGAACCTAGATTCAGTTTAACCACCCCATACATTAAATACACTGTACCATCTCCCTATAAACCTGGATTCAGTTTAACCACCCCATGCAGTAAATCGCTGTACCATCATCTCTCTTAGGAACCTAGATGCAGTTTAACCACCCCATACAGTAAATACACTGTACCATCTCCCTATAGGAACCTAGATTCAGTTTAACCACCACCCCATACAGTAAATACCTGTAACCATCTCCCTATAGGAACCTGGATTCAGTTTTAACCACCCCATACAGTAAATAACCTGTACCATCTCCCTATAAAACCTGGATTCAGTTTAACCACCCCATGCAGTAAATACGCTGTCCCATCATCTCTCTATAGGAACCTAGATTCAGTTTAACCACCCTCATACAGTAAATACACTGTACCATCTCCCTATAGGAACCTGGATTCAGTTTAACCACCCCATACAGTAAATACACTGTACCATCTCCCTAAAGGAACCTAGATTCAGTTTAAGCACCCCATACAGTAAATACACTGTGCCATATCCCTATAGGAACCTGGATTCAGTTTAACCACCCCATGCAGTAAATACGCTGTACCATCTCCCTATAGGAACCTGGATTCAGTTTAACCACCCCATGCAGTAAATACACTGTACCATCATCTCTCTATAGGAACCTAGATTCAGTTTAACCACCCCATACAGTAATACGCTGTACCATCATCTCTCTATAGGACCTAGATTCAGTTTAACCACCCCATACGTAAATACACTGTACCATCTCCCAAAGGAACCTAGATTCAGTTTAAGCACCCCAGACAGCAATACACTGTACCATCTCCCTATAGGAACCTGGATTCAGTTTAAACCACTCCATACTAAATATGCTTACCATCATCTCTCTATAGGAACCTAGATTCAGTTTAACCACCCCATACAGTAAATACCTGTACCATCTCCCTATAGGAACCTAGATTCAGTTTAACCACCCCATACAGTAATACACTGTACCATCTCCCTATAGGAACCTGGATTCAGTTTAACCACCCCATGCAGTAAATACGCTGTACCATCATCTCTCTATAGGAACCTAGATTCAGTTTAACCACCCCATACAGTAAATACACTGTACCATCTCCCTAAAGGAACCTAGATTCAGTTTAAGCACACCAGACAGCAAATATACTGTACCATCTCCCTATAGGAACCTGGATTCAGTTTAACCACTCCATACAGTAAATATGCTGTACCATCATCTCTCTATAGGAACCTAGATTCAGTTTAACCACCCCATACAGTAAATACACTGTACCATCTCCCTATAGGAACCTGGATTTAGTTTAACCACCCCATACAGTAAATATGCTGTACCATCATCTCTCTATAGGAACCTAGATTCAGTTTAACCACCCCATACAGTGAATACACTGTACCATCTCCCTATAGGAACCTGGATTCAGTTTTACCACCCCATACAGTAAATACACTGTACCATCTCCCTATAGGAACCTGGATTCAGTTTAACTACCCCATACAGTAAATACACTGTGCCATCTCCCTATAGGAACCTGGATTCAGTTTAACCACCCCATACAGTAAATACACTGTACCATCATCTCCCTATAGGAACCTAGATTCAGTTTAACCACCCCATACAGTAAATACACTGTACCATCTCCCTATAGGAACCTGGATTTAGTTTAACCACCACATACAGTAAATACACTGTACCATCTCCCTATAGGAGCATGGATTCAGTTTAAGCACCCCATACAGTAAATACACTGTACCATCTCCCTATAGGAACCTGGATTCAGTTTAACCACCCCATACAGTAAATACACTGTACCATCGTTTCCCTATAGGAACCTAGATTCAGTTTAACCACCCCATACAGTAAATACACTGTACCATCTCCCTATAGGAACATGATTCAGTTTAACCACCCATACAGTAAATACACTGTACCATCTCCCTATAGGAACCTAGATTCAGTTTAACCACCCCATACAGTAAATACATTGTACTATCCTCTATAGGAACCTAGATTCAGTTTAACCACCCCATACAGTAAATACACTGTACCACTATCTCCCTATAGGAACCTAGATTCAGTTTAACCACCCCATACAGTAAATACACTGTACCATCTCCCTATAGGAACCTGGATTCATTTTAACCCCCATACAGTAAATACACTGTACCATGTCCCTATAGGAACCTGGATTCAGTTTAACCACCCCATACAGTAAATACACTGTACCATCTCCCTATAGGAATCTAGATTCAGTTTAACCACCCCATGCAGTAAATACGCTGTACCATCATCTCTCTATAGGAACCTAGATTCAGTTTAACCACCCCATACAGTAAATACACTGTACCATCTCCCTAAAGGAACCTAGATTCAGTTTAAGCACCCCATACAGTAAATACACTGTACCATCTCCCTATAGGAACCTAGATTCAGTTTAACCACCCCATACAGTAAAAACATTGCACCATCCCACTATAGGAACCTAGATTCAGTTTAACCACCCCATACAGTAAATACACTGTACCACCATCTCCCTATAGGAACCTAGATTAAGTTTAACCACCCCATACAGTAAATACACTGTACCATCTCCCTATAGGAACCTAGATTCAGTTTAACCATCCCATACAGTAAATACACTGTACCATCATCTCCCTATAGGAACCTAGATTCAGTTTAAGAACCCCATAAATTAAACACACTGTAACATCTCCCTATAGGAACCTACATTCAGTTTAACCACCCCATACAGTAATCACACTGTACCATCTCCCTATATGAATCTAGATTCAGTTTAACCACCCCATACAGTAAATACATTGTTCCATCTTCCTAAAGGAACCTAGATTCAGTTTAACCACCCCATACAGTAAATACACTGTACCATGTCCCTATAGGAACCTGGATTCAGTCTAACCACCCCATACAGTAAATACACTGTAACTTCTTCTCCCAATCGAAACCTAGTGTCAGTTTAAACACCCCATACAGTAAATACACTGTACCATATCCCCCTTAGGTGTTATCACATCTACTTACAGTAGACCCCAGGAAGCGCTGTACTGTTCCATGTCAACATTAATGTTTGTTTATTCTCTAATACTCTATATTAGTGATGTTGATCTTTGGCATACAGATGGAATGTAACCAAGACATGCTTGGAGTTGTAGTTTCTAAACATCTGACACCTTGGACACCTAGTTATACTGAAAAGCAACAGGTGCTTGTCCTTTTAAATACAATTTGTGTGTATTGATAAGCGTACATATTAGGCTTTGTACACATGAACAGATTTTTTTTGCCCCAACTGACCAATATTTCTGTGTACTGGTCGGTTGGGCTGAAAAATCTGGGGTGTTTTTGTTGTTGCTGGTCGCCCGTTTGCTCAGCTTGGACACACGGGCGATCTAACACGTTTGTAAATCCTCGCTGATTGTCTCTTCTATAAACCGCACAATCAGTTACGGTGACTGTTTGCTGCAGCTACTTTTACCGCAACAGACAGTGAATCGTTACAGCCAACCGCTCGCCAATGGCAAATTGACGGTCAGGATGAAAAATGTTGTCTGTGTGTACCAAACCTAAGGCTAATAGAGGTTGCAAGAGTTCAATTATAGTATATTCATTCTTATAATGATTACATATAATTATTATTGTAGGTAGAAAGCAATAGGAACCAGTGAAATAATGGACATCAGTAAGATGAACTACAGATTTATGGAGAATTAGCACAGCCAGCCACAGGCAATTTATTCTCAAGCTCAGACCTGTACTGTTGTATGTGTGCCTGGTCTGGTGTCAATCCACGTGCTGCCCTGCCTCGTTGTCAGAAAACTTCTATTAATTAAATGCAGAAGTTCTATTCAGCATATTTTGACCTATTTTCTCCAATATTTAGCCCTGATAGTGATTGACATATATATATATATATATATATATATATATATATATATATATATATTATTTACACTTGGAAATACCAAATGCTATAAAGAAATTCCAGTAAATGGTGAGCATTACTGTCTGGCTGCAATTCATCCCACTTGACTAAATTTGCCATGTGGGTGGTAGGACAGGGTAAACACAAGCTGAAGTACTGCATGGAATATTCAATGGGATTTTTACAAAGTTATTTGCCTACGATTGGAACTCTCAGGATTTTTAATGTGAGATTTAGAACATTTATAAGAATTCATATAAAATTAGCATTTTAGTTATTATCTATTTCCAGAAACAAATTTCACAGAAAAAGTTTAATCATAGAATATTAATTCATCAAGGTCAAATAATACAGTACTTTGCTTTTAATACATTTATTCCATATAAAGGTTATGTCCACCCCAGATAAAAAAATCTATGCTCACTTTCCCACCCTCCCAAACACCGAGATAGTTACTTATCTCCCATCAAGTCTCTGAAGCCTATAATACTTGCATTTCTTCAACAAAAGAAAGGCAGTTTCTAACATAGATGGCAGATTTTTTTTCAGGGTTGCAGCATTTAATCACTGCCGTGACGGTGTCAGCACAGTGAGGACTATGGTAGATCTGTGTATATTGTTTTGTGCATGTATAGGTTAGGGTGTTGTTTCTCAATCAGGGGTCTTGGGACCTTAGTTTTTTTTTCAAAAAGTTGCTAGGGGTCCCCCAAGAATTAGTAACAGGAAGTGTAATCTTCCCCCTTGCAATGAATTTTAATGCTTTTTTTCATTTGATGTTCCTAAGGATACGTACAAAGCCCAATACCTTTCCCCAGATCTCTCATTCTTCCTATTGCTTCCGGGTAGCTGACAGTAAAGGCTGTGATGGTGACATCATGCCAATATCTCTGAAAGGGGCTACCAAAGCAGCATCTTCATCTGCTGTGTGACCAGCTTCATATAGCAGCAGAGGAGGCTGAACCTGCCAGGAAGGGATCAGGCTTTGTATCTAAGTTTCAAAAGATTTTAATTGTCATTAGGGATCCGTTTTGCTTTATTTTTGGCATTGCTGCAAAGTTACCTAAATACGGCAAAAAATAAAACAGGTATCGCTGCTTTATAAACATTACACAGGGTCTATCAGGGAATAGGAAAGTTCTACTATTTATTGAACTGTCTTCCCTATACTGCCTTCATAAATCCAAGTTCTTATCCTTCTTCCTGAACATAGCAGAGAAAAAATAAACGTCCTTCAGTCTGATCCCCACGTCCCCATTGTTATCAATAGGATATCCCAATAATTGCTTATGTGGAACAATATGGGCCTCTCAGAATTCATTGTACCATGGGCCTATGAGAATTGATTTTACCATGGGCCTATCAGAGTTCAAATGACCATTGGCTTATCAGAATTAATTTTACCATGGGCCTATAAGAATTTATTTGAACATGGCCTATCAGAATCCATACATCCATGGGCCTATCAGAATTTATAAGACCATTGGCCTATAAGAATTCATATGACCATGGGCCAATCAGAATTAATTTGATCATGAGCCTATCAGAATTCATACGACCATGGGCCTATCAGAATTTATATGACCATGGGTCTATCAGAATTCATACGACTATGAGCCTATCAGAATACATTGTATCATGGGCCTATCAGAATTCATATGACCATGGACCCACCAAAAATAATTACAATAGGGTTCTTCTCCACATCCTCCCATTAAGACACTTTTTATTTTCCATATACTTAGTTGATATTTAGATGTAGACAATTCTACATAATTAAATGGGAACCAACCCTGGAGATTCTGAATTCCAGTTCGAAGACTAAATAATATGACACAATACATATGAGATAGTGACTGTCAGTTTATTTATTAGAATGATACAATTAATATTATTTTATTTTTTGCCATGTGTAACACATCCAATATGCCTGTAAGTTTAACTTCAGTGGTGGGGAAGATACAGGAAAGTTTTGATACAGGAACATATTCTAGAGTACGTTTCAAGGACTGACCTTATAAGAAATAATCAACATGGATTTAGGAGGAATAGATCTTGTCAAACTAACTTGCTTGACTTTTATGAGGAAGTGAGTTAGGAATTTGGACCCTGGCATAGCAGTGGATAGTATATTTGGATTTCGCTACGGCTTTTGAAACAGTCCCCCGTAGGCGACTTATCTTTAAGCTAATAAGTTCTATTGGGCTGGGGTGGCACATTTGTACATGGATAGAAAGTTGGTTGGTTTATGGATGGGATGCAGAGAGTAGTTCATCAATATGGACTAAGGTTCAAAGCGGGGTGCCACAGGGTTCTATGCTGGCGCCGCTTCTATTTAATCTGTTTATTAATGATTTGGAAGTGGGTATTGTCAGCAAGGTTTCTGACGACCATTAAAAGCATTAGAGGATGTGCAATTGTTGCAGGTGGATCTAAATAAATTGTCACATTGGGCTGCTAAGTGGCAGATCACATGTTGATAAATATAAGGTGATGCATTTTGTGCTTAAAAATCCTTGAGCTGCTTATACTATAAATGGCTCTGTGTTAAATGAATCCCTGTTGGAAAAGGATCTTGGAGTTTTGATGGATTACAAACATAGCAAGCAGTGCCAGGCAGCAACAGCTAAAGCCAGCAAGATATTGTCCAAGAGAGGTATGGATTCAAGGGAGAAAAATGTTTTTTTACCTCTTTACAAAGCATTGGTAATGTCTCATTTGGAATATGCAGTACAATTTTGGAATTCTGTGTACAAAAAGGACATCTTGGAAATGGAAAAGGTTCAGAGAAAAGGTGCTTGCATGTTGCTATGATCACTGTGTATAAATGCACATAATGAGCAATACAATAAACTATCTGTGGCATTGTTCACCAAAAGACCATATCAGAGGACACACGGACATCCCCTAAAACTGGAAGAAAAGAAGTTTAGTCTTCAAGTTCGGAAAAGGGTTTTTCTCTGTGAGAACGGTAAATCTATGGAACGGTCTTCCATTGGACATGGTGGTGGCAGGGTCATTGGATAGTTTTTAAAAAAGCTGGATGAGTTTCTAAAAACAATAAATGTTACTGGTTACTGGTATTGATACATAAAGTAGAGTTGATCCAGCCATCCAGGGATATTTCCGATTGGCACTTGGAGTCAGGAGGAATTTTTTTCCCCCTTTATAATTCTGGTGGGTTTTTGCCTTCAGAGAATGATCCCCATGCAGCAGGTATTCATATTCAACTTAAGCAGGCTCAACCATGTGAAGAGGGCACACCAGTCCTCAAAACTTAATAAACTTAAAAAAATAATCATACGAAGTATTGTCACGCAGGAACCAATTTTTTTGTGCTTCAGTGATTAATTATTAGAGATGTGGCACAACATGCTTCAGACCTAACTGGTCTTTCATCAGATGCAGTTCCAGATCAGTGTGTGAGTAGCCAAGCCTGGAAGGCACTTTAACTCATAAGGGGGAGCAAATTACTTGATTGGACAAAGTTCAGTCCCACCATCTTCAAGGGCATGTATAGTGACATTTTGTTTAAACATGGAATGTATTATATTAGTGTGAATTAAATAATATAAATTATATTATCATTGTAGATTTATATAGCGCCAACATCTTCCATAGCGCTTTATAGTTACATTAATATACATAAGGAAAACATACATGTAACATACAGTACAAGGGTAGTGCAATTAATACAAAGTGCGAATAATTCAAGTGCTGGTCCAGCAGTACTCAGTGTGGTAAGTTACAGCAATACTGTGGTACAATAAGAAGAAGGGCCCTGCCCAAAAGAGCTTACAGTCTAGAAGCCTTAGGGCTGAAACGTAGCGTTGGTCTGTCTTGTGCACTAAAAAAGAGGGCTACTTCCATAATCCTCGAAAATATCCTTGAACATTCGATAAACCTCGATAATATGACCGTCAACTACTTTTGAGTTTCTGATCGTATTCGAGGATTATGGAATGTTCAAGGCTATTTTCAAGGATTATCGGAAAAAGCCTTGAGCGATCGATTATCATCAAAATCCGAACAATCTGCCCAGTTTCAGATGGAACATTCGGATTTCAGAACCGAGGGGTTCCATGTCAGACGCCAATCCCATCTCTAATGGAAAGTTTGTACATTTAGAAACTTCATATTTTTCTAGGAACACAATGCAAGCAAATTAAAATCAGCCTATTTAGTATTGTTCCTGGTTTAGTCCTTTGTGCTACTTATACTGGCTGGAAAATAAACTCGAATGGTAACATTAGCTTTCAAAGTCTTATCAGGGGTTTCCATATTGGTGTGGCGACATCTGTATATAAAATACTCTTAGGGTGATGCCCCAAAAGGTGCAATGCACAAAATTGGAGTTAAAGCCCAACTGACACCGCTAATGCCAGCACCAAAAGTTAACCACGCAATATCTGAAACTTTTGCATGTTGTTTTTAATGCCAGCTAATGGCTGAAGTCAAAAGCTGTGCAAAAATTTGTGATTCATCACAATTCACCAGGAGGCGCTATCGGCATATTATTTTAAAGGGGCGATTGCACCAGGGAGCCGAAAGAGGCTCCTGGTGCATAACCCTGTCTGTGCATTGAGATAGTAAACACTGTGACCAGGGTTGTGGCCAACAGATGCACATGCTCACAAGGCTGTTTAAACATTATCTGCATAAAGACCTGTACTAGCAACAACATGTATGCATTTTTAGTTACAGAATCCATTTCTTACATGTATGTAAATGCAACTAACTAGAATAGTATTTTACAATGTAAAATTGTTCTGGGGGGGAGCAACTTTCACATTAAAGATACAAACAGTTTAATTCTCTTTAAGGGCACGGCCACACTGCGCGGCAAACCCAATCGCACACGGAATTGCATGTGATTTCATGTGTGATTTTGTTGCGTTTGCGCATTCGTTTTTTCATTAGGTATAGGAAACCGCATGCGATTGCGGTTAAAAATGCGGAACGCAAATCGCAATACAAACGCGTTTTCGGTGCATTGCCGCGTTTTCGATGATCTGAAAAAACGTGAATGCAATTGCATGCGCAAACGCGATAGTGTGGCCTAGCCCTAAAGTGGTCAATACAAAATAAGTTTGACTTAAGTTCACCTTCCATGTGTCACCTGTGTACCTTCAGCTAAGTCTGCACAATCTGCTGTCTGTTATGAAAAAAACATGTGAACTGGTTAGCAGTCATCTCACACAGTATTTGTAAAAAAAAAAACATTTTATTCCTTGAGGGATTATGCTGCCTTGTTCTTTAGTTGCCACATTATTACTATATCAAGGCTCATTTTATCTAAGATATCTTAAAGGGCATGTTACCCTCCAGACAAACTTTTGCAGATAGTGTAATTAAACCCCTTCAAACCCTGTTTTAGTAATACTAATCTTTATTCCCGGCACTCTTGAGTCCAGTCCATTAAACTTCTCCGGTCCTCGCCCCTCTCTGCCAAACTTCTCGTTGCAGTCATCAGTTAAGGCTGTGACTTTATGGCCAGATGACTGCACTCACTTAGGAGCTTAAAAAGTCATAAAGGAAGTGGCAGAGAGCATGGAGAGACCAGAGGAGTTCAAAGTAGGATATCAGGACTCAGGAGAAGTTGGGAGAAAGGTAGGAGTTGCAAAAATTTGATTTGGGTTTGGTGGGGTACACTGTATCTGCAAAAATCACATGAAAACCGATGAATTACGAATTACAGAAATGCATGGGAGGTCCATTATAACAGTGGAAGCCTTGGCATCAAATAAAGTGGACCACGCCTCTAAGCTGAAAGTGTGCCATAGTTTTAGCACTAGAAAACTATTATGGTTCATCTCATGAAAACGTCATTGTAGTCTGTGGGAAAATCTTTAACTGAATCTTAAGATATTTTTTTTCTCATCAAACTGAATCTGGCAAGAAATCTGATCTTCCTTTATCTTAAGCTTTCTGACTTGAAAATCTACCCTCAAAAAGGCAAATGCAGTGATCTGGAGATAGTGTGAGTAGTGTTTCCTCAGACACAAGACAGACAAAGGTCTTTGCAGCTGTTGTATCCATTATATTCTCAGGATTCTTACAATTACACTTGTATGTTTTTGTCACTTAACCTAACCATTATCTTGGACGCTGTATGATGCCTGTAAAATACTAGTTATTCCAGAAGGCTTAACTAGTAATATATATACAAACTATTATGCCATGTAAGGGCAACTAAATTTATAAGAGAAATTGATGGGCTTACCTATGCAGAAAGGCAATACAAGACAAATTAGGGCTTTTTACACTAGGCAGCACTTATGTAGTGATATAATCACTTTATACAAATATATTAATGGGCCATATAATAAAGTCTCTGGTGTGTTGTTCACCATTTTATCATTTTAGAAGACACACAGGCATCCTGTAAGATTAGAATAAAGGAAGGTTTTGTTACAGTGAGAACAGTAAAACTGTGAAACCGTTTTCCAGAAGATACAGAAGATAATGATGTCCACTGGATAACTTTAAGGGCTGTATACATTTCTAAAATATTTTTTTTTTGAAAAGCACTGATATAAATTAGTTCTTGTGATCCAGAGAGCCTTTCCAGTTGCTATATGGATTCAAGAATCCACCCCTCCCCCTTCATACTGGGAATTTAAAGCTGGAAGATGTAAATTCTGACAAAAGGTTGCAGAGTAGAAACCATAGAGATAACCCAAGTTAATATATACGTATGTATATATACTCTAATCCTCTAATTAGAAATAATTTTAAGGGACTGTCCACCCCACTTCAAAAATTAATATATTGTAGATTACCCCCGAAAACCTAGAGATCGTTTTATCCTAAAGCTTTAAATCGGCTCCCAAGTTGAGTTATTATACTTACATGCTCCTCGCTCCACTGCCACTTCCAGGTTCCTCAGTCAGTCTCCACTGTGGCTGCTCTGTTTTTTTTGTGTTCCCGAGCAGCCGTAGTGGAGACTGCTCCAGGAATGGCAGTCAGTGATTGGCCGTGACATCACTGTCACGGCCGACACTGACTGCCTTACCCGGAAGTGCAGAGCTGCGGCGGTGGAGTGAGGAGGTGCATGTAAGTATAATAGCTCAGTGTGGGAGCGGATTTACAGCTTTAGGATAAAATGATCTCTAGGTTTTGGGGGGTATTCTAGTATATATACATTTTTAAAGAAATGGGTTGACATTCCCTTTAACAGTATGCATTTATAATGGAGCGGAACAATGGATTGAAACCTTATAATAGCCAAAATAGAACCTGCAGAACCTCTACTGCAATAATGAGAACCCTGAACCTTAGAGGGTGACAGTATGCAAACCTAACCAAACAGCAAAAACAAAACAAAAATTCTTGCATAAAGTATTATGAAAGTTATGAAATATCCTGTAATGTTAAATATAAGGATATAAGTTGGAGCTTTGTGACATGTACAAAAGCAAAATGCCACAATATAATTCCTTGGTGTATTCTAATAATAATGGATCAACTTTTAGGTTTGGTTTATGAGTAGTACTGGTACAATTAAAAAACCTTTATTAGCATCATGAAAAGGTTAAATCAAAGAGTATGTAAAAACATTTAAAAAAACACACACTCTGCTACCTCTGTTGGCATAAATTACATTTGGACAGTAGTCATCTAGTCTATAGTATCAGTACAGGTTTCATGATACTCTTGGGGATGGTAGTGTTGCTTATGTATACCCTGAGACCTGTTATTCTTACCTGTGTACGTTCATGATACTAAACGACTTACCACATGCACTTTATGCAGACAGAGGTAGTATAGTGTGGGTGCCTTTAAATATTCTTTGATTTACTCCTTCATGATGATGATAAAGATTTTTTTAGTTGTACCTTTAGAGTGTGCCTATGTAATATTTTATTGATTCTCATTTAAAACCTAGAACACTAGGGTCTAAAGCCCTGTATGTTTGCTGATCCACCAGGATGGACCACCAGTGAGGTCTGGCCAAGCCAGACACATATAATTGTCTGCAGCAGCGGTTGTTCAATTGTTGTGCTTCATCTGTTCACAGGCAGCACAATCGTATGTCTGTATGGGACTTAATGCCTACTCTCTACTATGTAAAAAAGTCTACATTAAGCAACATTCTAGATTTGATACCACACCTGCAAACCTGTTTGTATTGTTCTAGAGAATTATATATCATTAAAAAAGATTCCACTACTTATTGACTACAAACTTATTGATAAACCGAACCTGTCATTCCCCTCCCCCCTAATTTTAATTCATAGAATGATCTCCCTACATACTGCTATTTGAAAAAGCTTTCGTACACTAAATACTGTATTTTGTATATTGTTTCTTACCACCCATGTCTTCAATAAAATGTATTACTGTCTTGTTCAACTTTGTTTTTTATCCTTAACACAAGAAAGGGCCGTGCAGGCATTATGAGCGGAGACTAAATCAAAAGCTACACAAAATGCTTGGAGAAGAGTACAAAGAGACTAACAGTCGCTCAGAATCAGTTTGTATGCTGCCAAGAAGCAGTGAGTGGAAAGTCAGTCAGGAAATTATTTATTTACAATATGTTTAGCACCTAGGTCATAGGTGACAATTAGTGCAAAGCTACATTAGGCTGAAGAACAAGAAATATAGGCATATGGGAGCAAAGCCAGTCTGACACAGTGATAGCCACGCCAGGGTCTTGTCTACATGATGAAAATGAGAAGATAAATGGAATGAAAAGTGCTAGTAATCTGGCAGAGGGATACAATGCTTGGAAAATGTGAAGACATTCCACACATGGAATGGTCTAGTAAGGAAATAAAAATAATGGAAAATACGGACAAATTTTAGGAAAGAAAATACAGTGGGTGTGCAGGAGTAAAATTTTATTGGTTGTGTTATATTTTATAGCACAGAATAAGACACTGGCTCTACTACATACATTGGTGGTGTCACTGTTTTTGGAAAGAAATCCAATACTTTTTATTCTTGTTTATGAGCCTAAGGAATTTCTTAATGCTGACATAACTGTTGAGTTTTTTGTGACTATATAATGGAGAGCCAAAACAGGCAAACAAGGTGGTAAAAGGATAAAAAAATAAAACATCCAACACTGAGCACACAGCATCAATAGCATATTTGATCTAGTGGCATATTCAGATAAGCATGGGCTGCATACCGAGTCCCTATATACACTTGTTACTTAACCAAAACGCTCGGATGGCCCTCAGTGTCTTGTCCGTGGAAAATTTGCTATGTGTACAAGTCTTAAGTCTGACACATCAAAAAAATTGGCAATTATTTTACTCATATCCAGCAACACTAGATAATGGAAAAGTGAACACAGGATAGGAGTCCTGCATATTATAAAGAGAATTTGGGGTTCTTCTTTACATATCCCTAAAGATCCTTTCTTACTAAAACTTTTTTTTATAAACATAATCTAAGATTTAATGGTTGTTGCTAGGCCTACAGAAAGAACCAGAAACAACAAAGACATTGATCACAACATCAGTTCTCTGTGATTTTCAAGCCTTGATGGTATCTCTTCAGAAAGTCCATATGGTTCAATTAACTATCAAATTGTATACTTAATAAATCTGTTCAGTCAATTTGTGTGACTGTTATGCCCTTCTTTTCAGTATCAAAAGCTTATGATCAAAGTAAAATTCAGAGTCAATTTCTCTGTCACAGGTCATTTATTTGTATGTGGCAAGTGTGACAATAAGCAGATAGATTTCTTTTTAATAAAGAACATACTAGAAGATTTTGTTTATTATATCAAGATATTGCAGAAAAACAAAATAATATTTTAGGATTTACACATGATTTTACTCACAAACACAATGTTGAAACCTACAAATGTACTTTGTTAGAACAGAAATGGCATTTGCCTTGCACAGTATTTCTACACATTCAGTAACCAGAACAATCATACCTCCCAGCTGTCCAGGTTTGGCAGGGACAGTCCTGAGTTTAAGAGTAAATCGCTCTGTCCCAATTAGCCACGAGTTAATCCCTGTTTCTAAAAGGGGTCCCGTGTTCTATGATTGATGGCACATTAACACAAATTTACCGCTTCTGAACTCTCCCAGCCAATTAGCGTCCGTAGCTCCACCTCCACACACTCCCATGAAGGGCTGCGCAATTAGCCATTGATGCTACCAGCCACCCCTTTTAAGAAAGTTAGAAACTAGTGAAGTTAAACACATGGACAATGGGATATGCTGAACATCAGCAATGTATATGGATAGGTTGTGAGGCAACAAACTACCGATGTTTGCATCACAATATATTGTTTAGGTCCTCATCCTGGGTACTATTAATGGGATGATTAATGGGATGGAAGAAGAAGAGTGTGGGGTAGAAAAGGTGTACAATTAAAAAATCCCCAACCCCAGAATACAGTACAGCCCTTAGTTATTCAAGCCCGATGCCTTTCACCTCTGCTCAGGATCAGGATCTCCTAGCTATTCCAGCTAGACAGGTCAGTCATGTGAGTGTTAAGGTTTCTAGGTTTAGGTGGGGGTTCATGTAGGAGAAATATCATTTTAGGGGAGAACTTGCCATTAAATGTTGGGGGAAAGGTACCAATACTTCTGATTTTTACACAATGTAGTTGTCAATGCCATAGGTCATTTTCATTTGGAACATAGTGAATGATATACAAGAAGGCTAGTGGGGACAAGCGCCGAGTGCTAAACTTGAGATATAGTGTTTGAGTTATTCTACAGATAACAGGGCAACAGGGGGGTAATGGAATGAATGGTGCCAAAGGTGAAACATTGTTAGAATAACCTGACAGACAAAATGGCAAGGGGGGTGGATTGAAGGGTGGAAGAGAAAAACGCTAGGCACAGGTATCAAATTAACAGATAGACAAGAGCGCAATGGGGGTAAGGGATCGACCAGTGCTGAGTGTGAAACTCGAGGCATGAGGCTCAACTTACCCAAGAGACAGGAGGGCATTGGCGGTTTGGGGGAAAGTGTTCAACTGGTTCTAAATGCAAAACGGGGTGTTAGCATTGGCGTAACAAGGAATCACTGACCCCCCAGCAAAACTATGATTGGGGCCCCTATCCCTACTTCATCTATAGTGATTTTCTGGGAGGAGGCTATAACTGTCAAAGGAAAATAAAAAGATGGGGAACCCCTGGCTCCCAAGTCTGCTCCCCTGGTAGTTATGCCCCTGGGGGTAAGGGATCAATGGGTGTAAAACTTATTTCATCAGGGTCGATGGGGGATTAAGGAATCAAACTGTGGCGAGTGTGAAAGCAGGGCTTTACTTGCCTGACAGACAAGAGAGCAGGGCCAAGTTATGTACAAATGCAAATAAATCTTTGGTTAAATACTATTTGGCAGACCCTCAAGTGGTAGTATCAGTGCGTTTCCACCTTTTAGTTGTTTGACTATTTATGAACGCTCATTTGGACATTATATGGACGTTATATGGGGGGGCCTTCATATAGGGGGTGGTTGTGGTGATTGCTTTATGACCTCACTTCCTGTACATTTTTAAGGAAAGTACTCTGTGCACTTGGATCACACTTAAAAAAGTTCCAAAGCATGTTGAGCTGACTAGCCAATTAAAGCATATTTGCAGAAACTTTTTGTGTTGCCTCATGTCCATCCTGAACTCCTGCTTTTACTCTATTTTATTTATGAACAACTATAATACTAGGGTGTCTCTCTTCCTAAGCCTTGTATCCTTATACTCCATTTAATATTTTTACCATCTTATCTAACTCTTTCACGTCTCTTTAACGAGAACAGATATGCATAATCCACAAACAAAGTGAAAATAAAACCTTTTCTCAAATTCGTAGATGACCCCTCCTTTTGTAACCATATTAGACAACTTAGCAAACAATTTTGACTAAAGTCCAAACAAGAAGAAGTAATAAAAAGAACACACGTGTCAAAACTGGAAGAAGGAAGGAAAAGAACACCAATACCACCAGTGAAGATGAGAAACTAGACAGGAGAAAGAACTTGGTCATACCATATGTAGGGGGGAGGGGTGTCAGATAAATTTAGAAGAATTTTCAAGAGACATAGAATCCCTGTCTGTTCTAAATCCAGCAACTGCTGCATCCAAAAGAACCAATCTCAAGACACAAAAAAAGCAAAAGCATATAAGCAGTGCAGTGCAGTTTGTTCTGATTTGTTTGTGGGGGAGACAAAACAGTAGCTAAACTAATGCATGGCCCAGCACAAAATAGCCAATTCCTCGGGTCAGGACTCAGCCATGTATCTGCATCTGAAGGAAAAAGGACACACATTTGAAGACTGTAATGCCAATATCTTGGACAAAGAGCAAGAATGATATAAAAGAGTAATAAAAACAACAAATACTGAATAGGCTGTTGGGTTTCAACAATTGTCTGCCATGTTCAGTGTTGCTTTGACACCTTTCACTGGGCACTTTAACACCTTGTAACTTAAATTCAATCAACACCATGCATTCAGGAGATCTTTGACACCTCCATACTTTATACTGATTGAGACACAGCCCATGGTATGTTTTGATAACTGATTCTTGTACAAGCCATTCTGAATTGAGAAAGCTAGTTGGGTGACTAGGAAAACTTTTTCAAGAACTAAAAAGCCCAGTTGATCTAATTGAATACCACAGATATACCATGACCTGGATGAATGAGAACCTTCACAGTACTTATGCATAAAAACAGTAGCCAAACCCTCATGTAAGAAAATAACAGCTCTAGGCTCAAACATGACAAACCCCTGTACTATAGGGCTTATTTAATGAGGTGGAAAACTTGTTGTGCTGTTAATCTGCAATAACGAATCAGATGTTTAAAAATTCTCTAACTGTAGTAGACTAGTAAAAAAAGGGTTGATTCAAATTAACAGCACAGCCATTTTTGACCATTTTATTAAATTAGCCTGTATTTATTTTTTTGCCTACACTCAAAGACGTGAAAAGACTGAAGAATTGATTTTAAAAATATACAGTTTATAGTACTATACAGTGATTATAGTACTATCACCGAATCAGCAAAGAAAACATGCAACCCAATCATAGAACTTCATGTTAGCATGAGTTTTGCACTGGTTTTGTGGGGCCTACACCATTTGCAAATATTTTTGGGAACAAAAATACAAAACCCCTTAAATTTTGCACTTTTAGCAAACCCATATTTCATTGGGTATTTAGGATTTTACACTCATATTTACAATACTAGCCTTTATTAAATCCCCCACTATGAAATTTGGGTATTTTGTGAAAATTTGAGTAGATTTCTGGGAGAGAATATATCAAAAAGGTAACATTTATAACTTTATTAAATGTATTTCAACCAGACATTTAATCATATGTATTTCCACCATTCTCTCCTATCTGGAAGAGGTTTCCTTCACCTCTCCCTTCTCAGTGAGCTTTTGGAACCTTGAGCATGTGCAGCAGGGCAAGGGCAGTCAATCATTGGCTGTGACTTCAGCAGTCGCAGCCTTGATTAGCTGCAAGGAGGGAGGAGCTGGTGTCCGATGCCAAAATAGGGGCAATAACAATTCTTAAATATCTGATTCAACATCAAATTCCGGCAACAAAACTGCTAACATTTTGCGTTTTAGCAGTGTCTGCAAATCAAAATGAAAAAAATCTTGCTCAAACTTAAGTGACAAATTGCAAAACCCACTAGATATCAATCTTTTATGTCTTTACTCAGACGCGTCCAAATATTAGCCCAAAATTGATGAAATACATAGGTGCAATTACAGCAAAAAAATTCAGATAGCTATTTATTTGAACACTTTGAAAACTCCAGTTTTTCAAACTTAACATCACTGTGTTACTTGAAAATATTCCACAAAATAATATATTTTTGTAGTCTACACCACTTTGTAACAAACAGGCACATTATTTAATTCATATATGTGAAATTCTGGAAGTAGTTCTTTAAAGGTATAAGAATTTCAAACTTTTAGCAGATTTTCTTAAAATGTTAATAACTTTTTCATGACAAGTTAAACCCACTAAATATCAGTCCTCTTTTATTCTGAATCAAACAGGATGCCCCATGCATCTTATAAAGACATAGCCGTTAATTAGCCCTAAATTAATGCAATGCGTGAGCGTGATTACAACAACAAAAAAAACCCAGCCTGCTCTGTATTTAACAGTTTGCACTAGACAACACTCTATTTTAGAAGTACCCCCCACACAGGTGTGTTTATGGAACTTACACACCTTTAGCTATGTAATTTTTTTAACCTTTGCTCATACACACAGAATTGTGAACAGTTCTTCAAAGTTCACACACAGATTTTCCGGTGCATTTAAATAATTTATTGTGAAAAGCACAAACACAACATTTTGGGGAGCTTAGTGTTCCCTTTCACAACCCTAGCAAATCATGAGCTGCCAGAAAGCTGACCTTTGCCAGAAAGCCAGGGATACCCCACCTATGGAAGAATTTTGCATGTTTTCCCATACCCTGGTCATCCTGTCTGGATAGAGAGATTGGGGATAGATGGTATTGGAGCATTGGCTTTGAGGTAAGTTGGCTCATGCTGTGCTTTATTCCCAAAGAAAATTACCTAGCATTTTAGGTTCTTACCCCGAGTTATAAAAATGAGAAGGGGGGTTTTCAATGCTTAAAAAAAATTATACTCACCTATTCCATATTTTTATACTTATAAAAAAATTATACTCACCATGTTTCATAGCTGCGAAGTACCCAGGGTGAGGACCTAAGTCCTCACCCTTGGGTACTTTACCTAAGAGCTGTTTTACTTACTTAAAAGTTTCCCTCAATGATCCAGGTCCGATCCACCCCTCTGCCACTGTCATTGACAGTCCACGATGTAGACAATGGGAAGACACACTTCTTTGCAGAGTGTGTCTTCCTATTGGTTACATCGCAGATTGCAGAAGAGGACCGGAACACACAGGGAAATTAAATCTACAGCTTCTAGGAAAGGTTCCCAGGAGTGAAGACTTAACAGTTTAGGTCCTTACCCTGGGCAATATGCAGCTATAAAAGAAGAGCGAGGGGGAGGTGAGTATAATTATCCTTGAAGTTCCCATTTAACTTAAGAAAGCAATCCTGGGTGATTATTTCTCCTTAAAAAGTGAATATGTTAAAAACAAATCTGTTCATCAATGTTCTCTTTATTTTCTGCAACTGATGACATCAGGACCAAGTCTATTGGTCTGGTTATAAAAGAAGCAGTGAGCAATCAAAAGGTGTTGACAACAGCATAAAAACTACATATTTTATGGCTAATTCTAAAACAATATTAATTTCAATTTCACACTTTTTACATATAATGGGGCCCATACAGACACCAGTCCCGATTGCACAATATCGGGATATCCCAAAATTGTATGATTGTCCGTTCATGTGTGGCTGATCAGCATTAAACTTTTTTTTTGTATCAGACCAAAGATTTTTTTTTTATTGGATCAATACTGATTGTACAATCAGGATTGGTGCATGTATGGGCCCCATAATGGTACTTCTAATCTGTAAATAAATATTTAAAAACTGTTGTTTTTAGTATTTATTCTCTATGACATAAGGGAAGATCTGCTTTTTTAACATCACAAATTCACTGTTTGCATGGTTTGCTAAGCTTATTGCAATCATAAGGAATGTGTTTGTCTGGCACAAATGTTGCCTTTATATACTACCAGTCAGATAAATTGTCCATCATTGATGACACCAGAAGAAAATTATTTGTCTGAAGTCATCAGTGGAATGAGTAGCAATTGGGCCGTGCATAATCTGGATAAGAAGGAAGGTTTCATCTGAGGAAGAAAAAGTGGCTTGGCACTTTCTGTTGACAGTGGCTAGAGACCTATAGATTAATAGGATTATGTCCAGACTTGCAGATAAAGCTTGCTGCTCAGAGATCATCTTTGATCAATCTGATCAAAACTGACTTTTACCTACTCTGAATTCTTCAGTAATTGCAGCCTTTTTGAAAAGAAAAAAAATAGAGATGGAAATCTAACTGATTAGCACTTATTGAATGTTTGAAGAACAAATTCTTAAAATAGGCTGATGTAACAAGACATTTTTACATTGCCAAAAAATCAATAGGTTATTTTAAAAGAGAACTAAACAAAATTCAAAAAACTTGCTACCTCTGCCATCGCATCCTCTTCAACTCACTACGCTCGATGCCCTCTCAGGCTGGCATTGAGTGTTTTTTTTATTATTATTAATAGCCTTTAGTTTTCCCAAAATGCTTTCTTATTCATTTTAAGGAGTCATATTTTGAGAGATCTAGGTTTTGTTAAATAACAGGACAAGGAAGCCAACATCATTCATTTCCATCTGGCACTACACCCCAGCTATGACTGGGTCATATGCAGAGAGAGATGATCTACATGTGTGCTGTTAGTGACAGTCCTCTGAGCATATTCAGAGCCTTAGATCTCTGAACACATGATACATGAATAAAAATAACACTGCAATTCAGTGCGCTAAATTACCTTTTATTAAAATTTCATACTGGAAGTTTTGTTTTACTTTAAATAAAATGTTCTATGATTCCTAAGGTTACTTTCAGACTGTATTATAGCAACATAAAAATTCAATTCAATTTTACAGCAGATTCAACAAGCTAAAATAATACACCAAGTAAGATTTAACATTGAATGGACGGCTTCACATTCATTCTGATCCATTTATAGCAAGCTGGTAATAATCAATCACAAATGATTAATTATTTAAGATTAGAAATAAGTGTAAGGAGATAAAAAGAGTTAAAGAGTTGAAACATAAAAAAAATGAGCTTGCAGTAACCTTGACTGACCCCAAACCCATGTACATAATACAATATAACATATTGCTAGGCGGGTGGTAACTGGTCAGCAAAAAGGAGAGTGTTATTAGTGAAAAGGTCTATAAAGTTCCAGGTGTTTCCCGGAAAACCGGAAATGATTTAATTGGCATTGAATAAAGGGAAAGACTGTGGTAAAGGAAAGCTGTTGAGGAATTATGCTATCAATATAACCAGACTTTCTGTCTCTGCAGGGCATTGGAAACCTCTAAGCAATACTTATTGACCAGTGACCTTCCTGTATTGATAAAGCAACTTTCAGCACAGCTAAAATACAATTTTTTTCTAATGTATAATGATTATCTTGAAAACTTAAATCAGTTTAATTTTAAAATATCAGATTAAACCAAGATAATCCTTTATGAGAATAGCCCGCTACCACTTACTGGGTGTATCCCCCACACTCTGCAATGTCTGGTGCAATTAAAATATCTACTATTCTGGGAATATAGAGTGAAATAGTTTATGCTATTTTAGTTCCAAAATAATCAGAAACATTTCCCAGACTGCTAAGACATTTACTTTTAACTTCTGAAACTCAGTCCTTGGATTTAAACCATCTGCAGGCATTAAAACGCACAAGTCAGTTTTTCTGTTACTCATCTGCTCTATCCAACTTCCTTACCCTAAATTGGATTGGATTGTTACAAAGCTCTTACGGCCTCAGGCACCTTCTCTGATTAAAGAGAAAATGCACTTTATTTATAAGCAGGGGTTCCCCTCCTATTTATTTTTCATAAACAATACAGGAAAGCATGATTGCAGAAACACTCATGTGCTTAGATCTAAGCTCTATAAACAGAGGTGTAACTACCAAGGAAGCAGCCCTAGAAACTGAAGGAGAACCCAAGGCCAGTGGGGGCCCAGAACTCAGTGCTCCCTTGGGAGCTGCTGGAATCAATGCAGGGAAGGGGCCCCATTACCGTTTCATCTGGGGTTCCATGACTTCTAGCTACATGCCTTTGCAAAAAGAAGGGCTATTGTATTTTCTTCCGACGCTGTAGTAGCCAAGCATTTGACTCCTTTAGCATAGCTGGTCCCTTATAAACAATTCTATTTGTAGGTATTCCATATATTGTGCAGGTTTAATTTTATAAACTTATAAGGGAAACTATGGATTTTACTTTGTGTTCGGATTGAAACAAACCAATTTACAATGTAAACAGGATTTTTATACAGAAGTGTTTTTAATATTAACAGTTAAATAACTGCCAGAATTCTGTATAAACACACACAACTGCATACCAAATTACACTATATCAACACATTGAACTAAGTATTAGAAATGTTGTAACATTTTAGACTATTGAATGATGAAGAAAATGCTATAACTTTTCATACAAACTGCTTGTAGTTGTAGCCAAGTTTAGATAGAAACCCAGTGCTGCAAGCTTTAGTTCTACCTACTACTAACTACAGAGCCACTGTGCTGAATATGTTGCTGACATGTTTGGGTATTATAAGAAAGAAAAAGCACTTGTCTTCTCCAAAGGCCTTACATTGTAGTTGTCCCAGGTCTGAGCACTTTTGTGGCTAAAAAAAATAAGAATGTCTGGATACAGTGTTATTTTTACATTGAGGTGTAATGAATACATGTAACTGTACTACTTCTAACTACTACTTCTAACTCAGACAACCAGAAAAAGTAAAGGCTGCACAAATATTCAAATAATCTGACTGTGTTTAATTTGTCATTTATGGAATCCTCCATTGAACGAACAGCCTCAGCTGCTGTTTATGCTACAGTGAGTAAAGCAAAGTCCATATTTGGTGAAGCTCAAATCGCTGTATTGTATAAACCAATCCTCACTTCCCATTGCAAAGTGTCAAGCCCGCTTTACTGTATGTAGGTGGGAGAGTGGGAGCCATGGAATGTGAACTTGATCCAGCATTGATCAGCGAAGCTGCAAAACCCTTATTGTTCTTTGGATACCAAACATAACTCTGTCATAGAAGGAAAAACAGAATGTTCTGAAAATATAACACAGCTTTTGTGTTTAGTATTGAAGTAAACTGGGGAACATGACTATAACATGAAACCGGTTATTAACATTTTACTCATAGTTTCTAGAGGTTTAAAATAATCTGCTTTTAAAAAATAAGAAAAAATATTAGCTGCAAAAAAAAATCTTTTAAATGTCACATAAATATTTTATGTAGTGCAGCTATTAAGCAAGCTTGCTATAGATCAGTGTAAAAATTTGTGTACTAGTAAGAGCTGTACACAGCCCATGTTTGGCCTCATTATTTTGTCTGCCAGGTTTACTAATTGATATATCTATAGCTGGTTGAATTTGTTGTGTTAACCAAACTTAAAGTGATATTTAAACTTAAAGCCCATATTTTGGACCGTCTTTTCACATGACCAGCATAAACCCTATTATCTCACTGATGGCTTTGTTGGTTTTCTGAGTGGTTCCAGGTGTTTTGCTGCTAGCGAAATGCTGCATGTAAAGGTTTACTATCTGTAGCCTCCATGGGATCACTTAGAAAATGTACACAGAACAGCCGCATGCCGTCCGAGTGAGAAAAGGCTAAGTAATGCATAAATCACCATTAATCACCTGGCCATCCCTCCAAAATGCAGGCCAAGGTAAATGACCCATCTCAAATATTGACATGTGTAAAAGCCCTTAAGGCTCCATTTATGTAGCTTTTATGTTTTATCTTTTCTCCCACAAACTTCTCTAGTTATTATATTTTAAGATATGAATTTGTAATATGCCTCCCAGCATTTCCCAAGTGTCTTGTTGTTTGAACAGAGCTCTTGGTGCACACACTATTGACCAATTGGTTGGAACAAAATTAGCCGCCAGGGATATTTCAGTATGAAATATAGGTCAGCTCAAAATATCGGCCCACATGTACCTAGCTTTAAAAAGGCCATATCAGCAGTGTATTCTCGATCAGTTTATTGTAAAAACAAAGATTGGTCATAAATCTGTTGAAAATAGACGGCGCAAGATGGAAAAATTTCAATTCATTCCAATTGAATTTTGGATCAGCTGAAAAAATTCGATCTGTCTGTGTATGGCTTGCTTTGGAAAGGTTTTATCTAGCTTTAGCAGATATTCAACTGTTCTCTGGCAACAAAAAAATACTCTATGATATTGTGGAAAGATCTTTGGAGGGAGACTAGTATTTCACTACCAAAGGCTTGTACCCACAATTTTCCTCAGAAATAACTGTTTATATAAAGTTGGGTTTAGAAAAATATTAGAAAAGATCTGACAAGGTGTCAAGTTTTGTTACCGTTGTGACTGTATATTTTTTAAGGCTTTCCTAGGAGACATATATTTTTAACTGAATATGGCATCACAATTAGCCAGTTACCCATGGACCTTTTCATGAAAAGGTTCTGGAAACTATGGCTGATGATGTAATTTTTTTAATAAAGAAGCATCACTAGACACAGTTTGTCATTCCTCAATTTACAATGCTCCTGGATGTTCCCTTTGCTAATTGAGATACAAGCAAGTGATATAATCACCAGACCATTATAAAAGGGAAATAACAAAATGCCACAATATGTAGATACAATTTCCCTACAAAAAAGTTTCTATACACACACACACACATATATATATATAATTCCATCCATATGGGAAGCACTCGCAAGGGACTAGATAAATCAATAACAAAAGACTTTATTGTAGTTCAGTGCGTTTCCGCCCACAGGGCCGTCATCAGGAACATAAAACAATCACCTACCATACACAATATATACCACATGATCCTAAAAAACTCCTTCACAAGTGACCAGGATTAACCCCTTACTAGAATAAAAGACAAATTCAGTGTATATAAAAATAGATAAAACCATTACCAATATCTCATAAAAACATGATATAATCATATCATGACATCATAAATCGCTAGAACAAACCCTCAGTGTTAGGAACTATCGATTTATGATGTCATGATACCATTATATCATGTTTTTAGGAGATATTTTAGGTGATGGTTTTATCTATTTTTACATACACTGAATTTGTCTTTTATTCTAGTAAGGGGTTAATCCTGGTCACTTGTGAAGGGGGTGGGTTTTTTTAGGATCATGTGGTATATATTGTGTATGGTAGGTGATTGTTTTATGTTCCTGACGACGGCCCTGTGGGCGGAAACGCGTTGAACTACAATAAAGTCTTTTGTTATTGATTTATCTAGTCCCTTGCGAGTGCTTCCCGTATGGATGGAATTGTGTATTGTTTTGGGGATAGTACCAGGGCACATACTTAGCTGATGAGGAGTGCGGCCTTTCGGCTGTGCTTGTGAGCCGAAACGCGTTGATAAATAAAGCAATTTAACTTACCTTTATTACAAGACCTACGAGTGCTCCTTCGTTGGAATCCTATGTACTATTGTTAGGCAGCACCGAGGCACTTGCAAGAGACAAGCGGTAGTGCGGGACACAGAGGAGAGTTATATATATATATATATATATATATATATATATATATATATTATATCCCTTATATTATATAAATAAATGTATAAATTCATAGGGAATACATTGGGTTTTTCGGAGGTACTATGTTGGTGGGGGTGGGTAAAAGTAATATACATAGGGACAGTGTTTATGTGTTGTTTAAGCACTAAACAGTTATATCAATATTAACAAATATGCAGTAATGACATTAAAGTATATAGAAATGTAAATAAGGTAAAATATATAAATAAATAAAAGTACTTGCATAGTCTTCTCTCCTGTTTTGTAATGGAATCTTCAAAATGGAGTGTTAAGCCACACCCAAGGAAGTTTTACAGGGAGGCAATGGAAGCTTACAAAGGAACACTTGTTCATTCATCCCAGAACCAACTCTTATACAGACCCTCCACTCGTACTGCTTTCTCTCTCCTTAAACCTCTCTCTCTTGTGGCTCCAATCCTCTGGAATTCTATTCCCCTCTCTCTACGTCAAGAAACCTCAATTAGCAGGTTTAAATCTACCCTTACGTCCTACCTCTATGGTAACCAGCACAGCATATGTTTTTTTTATTTGCACTGCATATATTCAGCCATAGATTAAAGTTTTTCAAAAACAATCTGAAAGTCTACGGTATGTAAAGATCGATTCCAGAGATTGCCTTGCAGACCTGAGTTCGAATCCATCCTTGGACACATCTGCAAGGAGTTTGTATGTTCTCCCCGTGCTTGCGTGGGTTTCCTTCGGGCACTCCAGTTGTCCCCACAATCATAATGACATACTGATAGGTTGTTTTTAGATTGTAAGCTCTTTAGGTCAGGGCCTGATGTGAATGTATACATGTAATTGTAAAATCGCGAAGGAAAATGTTGGCGCAATATAAATCCACAATAATAATAATAAATCAAATAAATGTGCCTGAGAACTGGCAGTTGATATCAACTGCCAGGTCTGTGATGGAGAATTGTTAGACAATTTTGGTATTGGAGCATTTTTAGAACAATGTTATATTGATATTTACTCTAAAATTTTGATCAGGGAATATTGAACAGCCAGACAAATTAATCCATATATGGGCATTTTAATGTTATCTTGCTTTTAATCTTTAACAAGGGGAACCAAATATAAGACAACATATGTTCTCCAGAACAAAAAACATATGACATTCACTGTTTCTCTTAATGTTGAACTTCATTCAAGGAGTTGAACAGCTGTCAGACTCGATCACTACACAGACAGTCTAATTACATAATTAATCCCAGGGTCTTTACAGAGCCTGTTTTGTAATTGCAAGCAGTAGAGTTTTGCAACCTTCACCTGCTAAAATTTACATCTACACACAATTTTTAGGGACTTTGTGCAAAGCTATGCAAACCCTGCAAACTGCAAAGTGTTTTCAAAGTGCTTAGCAATAGATCTAATGTTTTATTTTGCCTCAGGTATTCACAGACAGCGATAAATCACATGACAATGATACAATACCCATGATTAACTATGGCCTCAGAATATAACTGAGAAATTTATAGCGCTCTTGGTGACTATGTCACAGTGCAGTCGATAATAAATCAAACATATTTTTAAATATAACAAAGGCTAGAATCCGCTTGATTCACACTAGTAATACATGCACCCCAAGACAGAGAAAGGGTGCAGAATTAAGAATGCCTTAATATCAAATTATCAAAATGGTTATGAGCAGACTCAGAATGACTGCATTAAACCACAACCAGTTGTACCACAGGTATAACATTTAGAGGATTCCTTTTTTTTTCTTCTTTCTTTCTACAGACATTTATTGCTATGTCAGTAAATGAACAAAGCAAAAAACTACTGCAACATTCAGTAAAAGAAAAATTATCTTAAGCAATATCTTCCCTTTTTCATTGCTTTCATTCACTAAAGATTAATCATGCATTTGTTGTGTGTTAAAATGCGCTGACTAAACTTTTTCCTAAAGTTTGTGGCATTTCAAAATTAACAGGGGTCACTGCTTTGGGGATGAACTTAATTAATTTGCTTGAGGTGTGATAATAGGCTATAATGTAAAAGAATGCGACATGATGAATTATTTTTATTGCAAAGCTGACGCACTAGAGAGAATGGTTCCATTTATTCACAAAGTATACTCACAAAGTTTAGCTCATTAAAGCAGCATTTTAAGGCTTTGTTGGTGTGCAGCAAAATGTACACTTAATAATGGAAATCATTCCTTTTTTTATAAAGTTAAAACTATTACATTACAAATTAATACACATTACATATTTATATATCCAAATTTCAGTGAGTGGCAACATTTTTTTATAGCAAGGTAGGAACAGAGTTCAGAGTGGTATAAAGTGCAGGGGATATGAGGATGAGGTCTTAAAAACCAGTAAGGTATTATAATTGTACAAACAGACTGTACAGTATATATGCATTTGGTGGTTAAGTACTGAGCAGTTTCTTGTTTTTACTAACAATACATTTACGATACCATAAAAATTATATTTTGTAGTCTTTCATTTTAAAAAAAAAAAACTTAGTTGGGTCCCATAACTCTCTTTCAAGCAAAACCTAAAAATTAGGGATATGTTAAAATAATACAATTAGGAGATTCAATCTTATCACCGCAATGAATTTAATGGAGTCATAAAGAATGAGACACCCTTTCCTTACTACAGAAAAAAGTAAATTTTTGAAACATTAACTGCAGAGATGAGGGATGGAATGGTGAGGGCTCCCCTGCGCATTCCAGAGTCCTCCAGGAGGACAGGGGGAAGAAACCTTTCTACACACAAAACACATTTTCTGGAGTTTGAATGGGCACTGCAGGACAGTAAGGGTCAAATTTTAGTTTTGGGGGTACGATGCCCTTTAAATGGTACATGCTCAGGTATTTTTGTAGGTCTTTATTGTTGTTTCATAGGCACTCAGACATGATCATGTGACAGTATTAGATATGGCAGCTCAAACAGGCGCAGAAGTCTACATGAAGAAATTTGCATGTACTTTTAAAATAGTATGGGACATAGAAAGTTACATTTCTGGGAGGTTTAGTTTTAGTGGCAAAGAAGACAAACTCTAAAGGGTAATAAACACCCACCTCCACCCCTCTCCCAGTGAAAAAAAAAAGTCTAACACTCACCCTGGGCCTTACCTAATTTAGCAGAACCAGACTTCCAAATTCAGCTCAGAAGCAGGCAACCCTGCCCCCACTATTTGATTAATGGGAAGACACGCAAAGAAACATTGCATATAAGCATAAACTGTCTAATGTTCACTTTTGCTGCTGTTAAAATAGCTTTTGGGAGTAATCTTAAAAATCTTGCCCTGGAAGCCAAAATGCTTAGAAACTGAAGAAAACACTCCTTCGGGTATGCCTTAATGTTTTAGTAAAATAAAGACCTTACATGTCTGTCTGAATGTTACTATACTGAGTAAAATGAAGCACAATACATCTCCCAGAGTGAGACTGAGTACAGATGTAATTTAATATGCTTTATCTTCAGGGGCCACAGACAACCCATTTCATATTTACCTGAGGTATGCCAGGAGTGTCAAGCCAGTTTTCATAAATTTCTTGAACAGATAGACCTTTCCTAAAAAGAGAAAAACAAAGAGTGGTTGCATTATAACATTTCTTGCCATGATATATGGAAATACAAAACAGGCAATTCCTTAGAAACACTTTGTATTATCCTCTTTTTCTTTTCTTCCTAGGAAATAATAATAACCAGATAAGACATTCCAAAACATAAGGCCAATTTGTTTTACATACTGAAATCACTGGGAACATTTTTTTAAAGAACTAAACCTTTTTTTACCTTAAATGTTCAAGCTTTCCTCCCCAGAACACCTAGGCATTGTAAGATACTGTTCCAGTAAGTTAAATTTACAGTACGTACATGAAAGGAGTGGATTCTGTAACTGAAAAGTTTCCAGTACACGTTTCTGTCCCAGTAATCTTTAAACAGCCCTGTGAGCATGTGCACCAATTGGCCATGCCCCCTGACCCAAGTATTTAGTCAGTAATTTTTATACAGATTTCTTCACACCAATATGGAAGCCCCTTATGAGGCTTTCAAAGCTGCTGTTGCCCTGCAGTGCTTTTAGGTATCATTGTGCATGTGCTATGTCTGCTAAGACCAGGGCTGTTTCTAGGCATAGGCAACGAGCTAGGGTACTTTGTCTTTTAAAAGACAGGGATCCTTATTAGCCATAGAGCATTAAGCTTTTCCAAATCTAGTTTCCGGTAGCCTCTCTTTTTGCATACAAAATAATTTTGGCTGAGTTTTTCAATCTAAGCAAAGACTTATCCAAGAGGTGGTCGAGTAAGTTTCAGTAGGGAAGGGGGCACCAGGGGAGACTTGCTAGGGTTACTGTCTGTCCTGATCATCATAATATGGCTGGGAAACATCAAAGTAAATGACAGTAGTTAAAAACACTGCTTCTATCAATCTCATGATCAATTTAACTTTCATGTTGGAGTAAACATCGAATTTATGTAACACTGAATAGATTGGCTGACAGAATGTCAAAGCTATCGTCTTATAGGTCTTTTAGGTGTATGGCCAGCATAACACATATACCAGTAGACAGATAGAAGATAATTGCATACACTTTACTTTTTGAAGCGTAATTATGAACTGTTTACAGGTTTCTTTTTTCACAGTAGGTCTGGCAGGCTACCTTCTATGAATTTGATCCAGCCACTGTGATCATAGTTCAATGATGGCAAAAATATTTGCTCTTTAAAACAGCAGTTTGCTCAGTGTCTGAATTCTTTCGAGCTAACAAGTATATAAAACCACAAATTCCTTAAGCTGGCAGCAAAGTATGCAGAACTTGGCAATATTTTATTTAAAAAAAAGCTTTGCCATGGTCTGTAAGTCAGTCACAGGGAGACTCCAGGATAAAGTGAGTCTTTTACAAGACTGAACTGAACTTCCATTGTGAAAGGGGAAACAAATAAACAATAGCAATGAGGCTGTATGCAGGGCACTTAGCAGCTTGTCTCCTTATATTACAAAACACATAAGGAGCAATCAACTTTATAAAACTATTATTTCATAATAAACCCCACACTACATATAAGGTTTGCTTTCTTGATAGGCCCAGCTGACACTTTCCGACATCTTTCTTTTATTACAGGGGTTTATGTTTAGGGTTATGTTATGTTTTGCTTGGTTGCATAATTGCTATATAACCTACCCCTGTAGTGGATTTCTATGGGAGGAACTGTAAGATTATAGCCTTATAATCTTACAGTTCCAGGAGGAGAAGGAAAATAGAAGCCACAAAGGGGTAGGTTATAATAAATAATGCACCCCCAACTGTAAATTAAAGGGATATTAGAAGTCACCTTGGAGTTCCGCGCCCTGTATAAAAGGTACTCGGCCTGCGGCCTCGTTCTTTTATATGGTCACGGAACTCCTCGGTGACTTCTAATATCCTTATAATTTACAGTTGGGGGTGCATTATTCACTATATTTAGATAGTAAGTGCAGACATATTTAAAGAATAGAAAAAACAAATTTAAATAATGCAAATGAATAATTTTTGTGTGGTGTTTTTGCATATCATCTTAAAGGTTATGTCCACCCTTAAAACTATTTTTTGATATAGTATTCCCCCTGGTCTCCCAGCCCCAACCGCTTCATTTTTATGTTTAGAAAGTGCCCTAAACTTTTACTTACCTCCCCTCTTTCCTCCGCTGCACTGAATGACCAGAAGCCGCGTCCGTGATTGGCTGCCGCTCAGCCAATCACAGACGCGACTGCCGGTCCTGCCTCTCTGCTTGCATTTTCTCGCAAGCAGAGGGCCAGCAGCGCGGCGGAGGAAAGAGGGGAGGCAAGTAAAAGTTTGGGGCACTTTCTAAACATAAAAATGAAGCGGTTGGGGCTGGGAGACCAGGGGGAATACTATATCAAAGGGGATTTATGCTAGGGGGAGGGAATCCGGAGGGGGAGGGAGAGGGAGGGGGAGAAGGGCTGCAGTACGCATGCCAAACTTCTCCCGGAGGCCAGGTAGGAGGCAGAGTCCTATATGGACTCTGCTATCCTCCTGGTGGGCAGTTTTTGCGACTTTGGGGGGGGACTACAGGAGAACCATATGGAGCTGGGATGTGAGGTAAGTATTAAACTACACTACATGATGGGGCCATCATGTAGACACACCCAGACAAATAGTAATCTACAGTTAAAATCATCTTAGTATGAAACAAACAATCCTAAAACTGATATATAGAGCATTATTATGTTGGGATGGCTCATAATTTAAGAATAAACCAAAAAAATCAAACATTATTAAGTTGGAAAAATTTTTTGCTTTCCTGAACTGGCTTGTGGAAGGTCCTTAGTTTAGGATTGCAACATTGCCTTTAATGCACTTTAATAATAAATATATTGCTGTGGCCATGGATTAGTCATGTATATTGTTCTGTAATCCTTGTCTCTGGATCCTGTTCCATTGACTACTGTGTTAGTCCACGGAACAGGATTTAATTGCCAAGTAAAATAATATTTTTAAATGTTTAATTCCTCCTACTTACCTACTTAATTCTGGTACACTTTCAAATAACATATGAAGAAAATCCTGCAAAACAGTAAATAAAATAAATAAAAGTACACAAAATTGGGATTTGAAACAAAACATTTTTAGTTAGTTTAGTTTAGTTTACTACATTTCAAGTCCAGTTGATCTAATTGAATACAACAGATATTTTTAGTTAGCAAATCTTACTGTTTGCCTCAACTATAAGCCTAAGGTACCACTTCATCAGAATAAAAAATACAATGGGGCATATTTTTAAAAGTCTAGATTTTTTGCCTAGTTAATGACAGCAAAAACAGCGCTTTTTGGGACTTCTTTTTGCGGTTTTTATAAAAAAGCGGGGGGGGGGGAAAAGACTTCGCGTCTGAAAAACGTTAACAGGCGCGATAAAGAGCGAAAAGTATTGCAGCGAAATTTGTAGCAAAAGAAGTGAAAACCACATCCAATCATTGTTACCGGCTAGCCAGCTGTTCAACGTTCTTGGCACTATATTTCAATTTAGCAAAAATTGGGAGAATACAGAGAAAGAAAAATAATAAAGTTGACAACATGCCTATTAACAACGTAAACGTGTATTCAAAAGGAAAACTCGCATTCGAAAGGCGATCGTGCATTAGCAAGACGAACGCGCATTAGAAAGGCGAATGGAGAGAATGAGTTGTTTTAACACTACCAAAAAGCAGACCATAAAGCACACACCCTGAATGCTAACAATTGGCCTTGCATTGTAAATGCAAAAATGAGCCTACATTGCGACCGCTAAAAAGCCCCAAGAAAAAAGGGGGTGCGGGTGCTTTCACGTGAAAGACAAAATAGCAGACCTCATTTAAAGTCCAAGCTAAAATTGTTAAGAAAAAGGCAAATTAAATGTTACTTTAAATAAAGTCATTGTGGAAAGTAAAATAAAATTTAGCAAAAATTGAAAATCTATACCTTCAAAAAAAACCATGTTAAAATAGTAGTAAGATCATTTGTATGAATGTTTTAAGTTCTTTATGCATTAAAAATCATGAAAAAATCCAAAATTCCAACAGACATGGTAAAAAGATGTCTTTTCACCACCTTCAAGTTGGTGTGATAATATTCCGCTCCATTTAAGGCGAAAACACACTTTTAAATCACGTTATGCCTTTTCGCTCAAATTACCGTTGCGATGTATGGCAAAAGTATGGCGAAAAGGGTTTTAGCGATAGGTCGCGGAAAAGTTTTTGCCACGTTTAAATCGCGTTAACTGTTTTTTAGCGAAAAACCATGCGGTAAGCGAAAAGTTTTTGCGACTTTCCGCTCTTTTATATATATGCCCCAATGTACTTGCTTTTACACTTGTGTCTGATTGTATGCCTGTGTGTTTTCTATATACTAGCGTGGGTAAAATGCATTAGTACTGCCTCTATGTCCGCTAGTCTGCGCTTTTTACTGCATTCCTATAGCCTTGAACTGAACCGCAAAACATACAGAAAATAGTAAATAGTTATAATACAGTCATTTGGGAATCATCTGAAACAAAAAAAGGACTTTAAAATTAAAAAAAATAAAATATAGTACACAAAAGACACACATACATTTGCACACATGCAGGAAACAAAATAAATCTTAAAATATGCTGAAAGCAAAAACTTGGGGGTAGCGTGCTGCCTAAGCTGCGCTACCCCTGAATGATAAGAAAAGGAAACTTACCCCTTCTAAATCTCTTCTGGCCCATTTATTGTTGTGTGCCCGTTCCCAGTGATCTAATGCAAATGGGTTATGCATATGACGTCACAAATGCCGTGACATGGCATATATAAAAGGGAGGCGGCCCCAAAAGCCGGGTGCCATTTTAAGTTTAACTCTGCACTAGTAAGGAGAACTGGCACTCCCAGACTTCATCTTTTATTACGATTTGATCTAACAAATTTTATGCTATTTCAATATTTGCAGCTGAGGCATGCGTTCCAAAATCAATTTCCCGGGTCCTTGCACGGCTGTGTTCACTTAAGGGTTAATCCCATCTGTGGAGTGAGTGACAGGAACCCCTCCTATAGCAGATAAAAGGAAGTCCAGTAGCCCCTCCTGTTGTCTTTTTTTCTTTCCTGTCTGACGAGTGGAGGGAATCAACACACTACCTCTCTCTCTTCCCTGCTCCTAAGCGCATGCACGATGTGCAGTGGCAGCTAGGTGCACCGCTGGCAGGTGCATTAGCGATGACGCATACGTAATGACGCGTATGCCTGATGTCATAAGTGCGACCCAGAAATGCTGGAAACCAGCGAATTGCAAATTTTGCCCACACGCTCTGTTCAGCAAGCGTGGAAGACTTACAGGGAGATTCAATAAAAGTTCTTATCGATAAAAATGGTGCTAATTTTGCTCCAACTAATCAGATCTTATTTAACATTTGAAAGCTAACATCTGATTGGTTGGGGAAAAATTAACACCATTTTTAACGATAAGAACTTTTATTGAATAACCCTGTTAGTTTTTTGGAGTTTCTTCCCTCCTGAAGTCAGCAGTGGGACTTAGCGCCTCAACAAACAATTCTCTGCCTTGCAGTAAATCACTGATGGGCGGGCAATCACCATACACTTCCAAAAACCTCCTGAACAATATTGCTATTAATTTTTTTTTTTCAGCAACCACAATGAGCTCCAGAGAACATAGAAGCTCAGGATCCAGGAGGTGAGTGGATTAACGAATAAGAGAGAGTGTCCCAACAGTAGTTTCTTCTTACCATATAAACCAAGACATTATGCTTCCAACGTTTGACCAACTACCAGATGTTCAAAATCTAATCCCACACATATTAGATGTGGGCAGATCTCTCAGAAATTACTTAGAGAAAACAGAAGGTTTTCGAAAAACCGACTCTCTCTTTATCCTTTTATAGGCCACAAGATCAACGATATCCTCTTGGATCAAAGCCAGCATTAAACAAGTTATTCTAGCAAGGCAGAGTCCCTACCCCCAAGGGTTTACAGCCTTCCGAGCCCAGGCATTTCCAGAAGAGATATGCCTAGCAGCAACCTGGTCAACTATGTCCACTTTTATAAAGCATTATAAAGTGGACACATCCTCAGCCACTGAAGCAAGATTTGACAGAAAGATCCTTCTTGCAGCATCTTCTAATTAATAAATTTACTAGCAAAATGATTGTGTCCCTCCCTTCAATTATAAGCTTTTGTAAATCCCTTAAGTGACCACTGCCATGCAAGGACCTGGGAAAACTGAAAATCCAATCATACTCACAGGGATTTTTTTTCCTGGTCAGTGGCATGGCTGCCCCCCTTCTATATATTTTCTATTCCAGACATCCTCTCAAAAAGACAACAGGAGGGGCTACCAAACTTCATTTTATCTGCTATGGGAAGGATTCCCGTCACTCGCTCAACAGGTGGGATTAACCCTTAAGTGACCACTGCCATGCCATGGACCAGGAAAAGAAAAACCCGGTGAGTATCATTGGATTTTCAGTTTTTGCTCCCCACCCACCACACTACAACCCAACAAATTATACCAATTCCTGACTGGACATACATCCAAACAACTTATATTGACCATATATAGAAGTCTCCTCGAACCAAAAGTAAGCCTCGGGAAGGCAAAAAAAAAAAAACACCCGGGAAACACATCTGGGCCCTACCACTGATGATGAGTGGGACGAAGTCCTAACAGCACACAGGTTGTTCTCCCTGAGGGTCTCTGACAGATTAACCCAGCTATAAATCCTCCACAGAATTTACCTCACCCCCCATAGAATAGTAAAATTCCAGCCATGCCTTCAATATCCAGACACAGATCCAGAACTGATCTACAAGAACAGAGGATGCCCCCTGAAGTTTGGTGAAATCTGGGACAGATGGACACTTTGCCCATATACAAATGATTCAGTCTAAACAACACCCCCCATTCTTTTTCTCTTTCCTCACCTTAACCCCCCCTACTCAAAATTTAAGAACTCTAAAAAAAACACAGCACAGGCAGCAAGTTTTGTTATTGTTCTTTCTTTATTTTATTTTAAAATGTATAAATGAAAGGGTAATGTTGTGATACAACATACTAATTATTTACTGTAACAGTTGTCAAAATGCAAATAACCTCTACCCTTAGAATACCATGCATTTTATTACCTTATATCAATTAATAAATGTTTCCTCGGAGGGGAGAAAAAAAACCCACAACTCTAATAGGTGCTTTCCCACCCACCCGGCCATTCTCTCTCCCAGTGTCGTGTTTACAAAATTGATTGTTATCATATATATGTTATTATATTTAAAAAAAAAAACAAAAATTAAATTTTTTATGTATTGTGTAAAATTGACTTGGTGTAATGTAACAGCAGGTGGCTGGATCCTACATGGTGGTGGTTTTATATGCCCTCCCTAACAGGTTGACATTCAAACAAGGAGGTTATGGAACAGATTTGTCTTGTGTGGTTTAGCAAGGATCAATTTACATGTAAAATCATGTAAATAAAAACCGTTTATTAACCCAACACATGGAGTTAGTCTCGTTTTTCTGTTCAATTAGACTATCTAGTATATAGAGTTGGTTATGAGTCATAGAACATAATTGGTGTGCGGGAGGTCGCCTTTATATTTAATCAGTTTTCTGCATAGATGTGGTGCCTATTTTATTTCAGCAATTACTGTCACTGAGTGAAATGTAGAGGACCCATAAAAATGAATGAGAAACTAGACTACAGACACTTGATATTTAAGGACATTAGCCTGTTGGCCACTTGCACCAAACATGATGATGGTCATATATACTGTACAAGGTAAGCTCTACGTATCTCTGATGCTAACTCGTAAATGAAGCACCTAGGCCATCAACAAGCTATAAGGCCAGATTTGTGTGTTTTTATATATTTATATTTTTCTGTACTGGTGCTGTTTTTTAGAAAATGCTGCCTCTGATAACTCAACCTGCCCGGAACCCGATTGAGGAGATCTCAATCTTAATATTTATGGTGCAAATTTGTAGTATCCTACAGATAAGTGAACAATATGATAACGATAAAAACTCTACTGAAAAATGCTTGTGAAGGTTCTCATTCACCCAGGTCATGGTATATCTGTTGTATTCAATTAGATCAACTGGACTTAAAGTTTAGTTCATGAAGACGTTTCGCTAGTTATCCGACTGGCTTTCTCAATTCAGAATGACTTGTAGAAGAATCTGTTGGCAATTATGTACCCTGGAAAGTCCCAATTAGCATATCACAGCCAGGTGTTAAGGGCCTTCTGAATGCAAGGTGTGATTGCTTTGCGGCTAAGAGGTGTTATAGGAACGCCCAGGGTAAGGTGTCAAAACAGCATTGTACATGGCAGACAATCATGAAGGAAAGAAAAGAACACATATACCAACAGTGAAGGGGAAAAGTAAGACAGGAGAATGAACATGGTCATCCCATATGTAGCAGGGGTCTCCGAGAAATTAAGAAGAGTTTTCAAAAAAACACTGTATCCCTGTCTGCTTTAAACCAAACAACACACTGAGGCAGCAATTGGTACACCTGAAAGACCCAGTACAGAAACACAAGAAAAGCGACATCATGTACCAATTGCTTCCTCATTGTGTTTGGTTTAAAGCAGACAGGATACAGTGTTTTTTAAAAATTCTTCCTAATTTCTTGGAGACCCCTGCTACATATGGGATGACCATGTTCTTTCTCCTGTCTTGCTTTTCCCCTTCACTGTTGGTATACATGTCCTTTTCTTTCCTTCTATTTCTTTTGACAAAGGCCCAATCTGGATATCCACAAGTTTTAAGGGCTCCTCAGAGATGTTTCTCAGAGAAAGTAAGAAGAATATTCAAAAAACACTGCATCCCTGTCTGCTTTAAACCAAACAATACACTGAGGAAGCAATTGGTACATCAGAAAGTCCCAATACCGAAACACAAGAAAAGGGACATCATATACGCAGTGCAGTGCAGTGAAGAGTGCTCTGATTTGTATGTGGGGGAGACCAAACAGCAACTGCGTCGACATATGGCCCAGCACAGAAGAGCCAATTCCTTGGGTCAAGACTCAGCCGTGTACCTTCATCTTAAAGGGGAAGTTCAGTGCAAATACATATGCTTTTCACAAAAAAGAACAGTATTTTTTCATCCCAATGACCTTAATCTGCCAATTCAGCATTTTGTCTGTGTATAAATAACTGCAACCGAAATACTGACTTCCTGCAGGAAGTAGAGACCGTTATGGTCTTGCCCTTATCCCAGCGCCTGGGTTGATTCAGTTGCTCAGTAGAGATCTGAGCATCTTAGACCCATCCAACAGCCAATCAGTAGATATTACTGTTAGGAACATTCCAAGGAAGTGGTGCATCCTGGGAAGAAGAAAGACCATTAGAACCTAAAATGTCAGCTCAGGGAACAGAAAAGGGTATGAAATCAACTGATTTTTCAAAATGGGAAAAAATATGTAGAATAACTAAGAAGGCATTACACAAACTAACAATTTAACAAATATTAATAATTTCCACTGAACTGTCCCCTTAAGGAAAAAGGATATACCTTTGAAGATTGTAATGTTAACATATTGTCAAAGGAACATGACTGATTTAAAAGAAGTGTCAAGGAGGCCATTTATGTGAAAATAAAGAAACCAAGCCTTAATAGAGGTGGGGGGGTTTGACACTAACTGTCTGCTATGTACAATGCTGTTTTGACGCCTTACCCTGGGCGTTCCTATAACACCTCCTAGCCACAATGCAATCACTCCTTCCATTCAGAAGGTCCTTAACACCTGGCTGTGATATGCTAATTGGGACTTTCCTGGGTACATTATTGCCAACAAGTCATTCTGAATTAAGAAAGCCAGTCGGATGACTAGAGAAACATCTTCAAGAACTAAACTTTAAGTCCAGTGTTCTTAGCACATGCCCAATCCTAAATCATTTCAGGAACTTTTAACTTTAACCCAATACTTGTTTTGTTCAATATCCCCCCCTCCCTCTTTAACAACTCCCTCTTCCATCTGATGAGACTTCTCATGAGGGCAAGCACAGTAATCTATATAAAGCAGCACTGGGAGATGGTATTTCCTCACATAACAACTGTCAAAACTGCATACAGCATTTATCAACTGTCAAAACTGTCACTATTCCAGCTACAGCAAAACTGCTCACATTAGAAGAATTTGTGATAATAAAGGAACTTGATTGACAGTTGAAATGTGAGATGCTTCAGATTGGATATCTAAGTAGGAGGTAGATCAACAGGAAAAATTGGTAAAGTTGGGAAAAATGATAGTTTCCAGTAATGCGCGCCGGGCAGTGACGTCAGCCGGCGCGCCAATACAGGGACTCAGCGCGCGGCTGCCGAATTGGTTAAGTACGGCACCGTAATGAACAGGATTCTATTTGCAGGATGGCACTTACTGACAGGAAGCCCGGATGCACACAGGATTCAACTTGTATGCTGCACTTACAGACAGGAATCCCTGGAGAGCTGGATGCACAAGTAAATGTACTGACTCGAGTATAAACCGAGTTAAAGTTTTCAGGCTGATTTTACATTGTGATGCTGCATGACTACAATCCAGTACTTGTTTTGCTCAAGCTTAGTCCTTCAGTCCCCCACCCCCCTGCCAGACTATCTGGCTCCCTGTAAGGGGCAAGCATGCTCAGTAATCCCTACGAGGCAGCATTAGGAGAGGTAATGCAATTCATAAACCAACTGTCACCATTCCAGTTACAGCAAAACTATACATAACAGTACTGTTAATGATATTAAGGCACTTGATTTACAGCGGATATGTAAGATGCTTCAGACTGGATAAAGAGAGAAATAAGGGACAGATTAACAAATAAATGGTACAGTGATAGCTCGGAAGAATTATAGTTTCCAGTAATGGACAATTAAAAAAAAACCACAAATTTCCCAGTGTACTTATCCTTTAAAGGGAATATGGTGTTAAGAAAATTGGACTCATATGTAGGATCAAAATACACAGCATTGATTTTACTGTACTTTACATAAATATGACACTTCTTATAAAGTCCTGTAAGTGTCCTTAATATTTGGACATTAAATAAAACGCACTTTCCAAGTTTTGCCAAGATGTCTTGTTATTGTATCCCTTGAAGTTATGTGATAAGGGGTTATGTGATAGGGGTTACTATCTTTCTGCATGGACAGGCAAAATCACATAACATATCTGTCTGAAAATGTATAGTTAGATGGGGCCAAGTGAGCAGAAACTGCCTCTCCCACACACAACATAATAAGGATTTAGCTTTTTTAATGTCTCAATATAAGTGAGGTTTCTGAAGACACAAGCAATATTTAAACCACTAAAAATACTGATTTATTTAAAAAAAACAACAACAAAAAACACATTGCAGTATTTTCTGTAATGCATTGGACATCCAGCATTTGTTTTTAAAGCATGATATGTAAATCCCAATCAAAGGCATATTCTGGGTTAAATGCTTATTGCACCAGTTATAGGAAAATATATGCAGATACCTGTAATTATTATGAATAGCTTTTTTTATATGTGTCTAAATTTAAATTGGTGGACAATTACATTTTATTAATAACTATAGGAAATGTATATCAATCTTGTGTATTATATAATTGCCTTTACAATGGTGCAATAAAGTCTGAAGACTAGGGCCATAACAACAATGGGACAGAGCTCATTGTATTGTATGTAACCAATCATTTGTGTTTTAGTCTATGTTACTAGGACATAAGCCATTTTATTATTATTCCGGACACTCTGCCACATGTAAAAATATACATCTTTAATCCTTGTTTTTTTTAACCCAAAGGGATGCTGATTGACCATGATCATTCAGTATTAAATTCTGCCCTTGTAAGCACAGAGCATTTTATTGCATTTGCACTTATAGCATCCAGTATTTAATGTTAGTTAAAATATGTTTACAAGAAAACTTCAAGGGGCATATTTATAAAGGCCGTAAACTTTCCGCCGCCATTTTTCCTGCTATTTTTGCCAAAATCACTATTATCGTAATTATCACAATTTACAAAAGGGTTAAAACAACAGCAGAAAGTTAAAGGGCATGTACTGGACCTACTCTGTAGTGTAATAAAATCCTTACCTTACATCCATGCTCCAAATGGTTGCCCTGCTATGCCCCTCCAAAGTCCATAAACCTGGCCACCAGGAGCCTGGCAGAGTCAATATAGGCCTCCTGTCTCTCCTCTGGGAGAATTTTGCCATGCGCACTGCAGCCCCCCCTCCCTCTCCCACCTGTTTTGCTCTCCCTCCCCCTAGTGTAAATCCCCTTTCATATATAATAGGTCTCCCTCCCCCAGCTGCTATAATAGTTTTTATAGAAACTCCCCCGAACTCTACTTACCTTACCTCTCTCCCCCGCTGTTCTCCACTGCCGGCAGTCGCGTCCGTGATTGGCTGCCTCTCAGCCAATCACGGACGTGGCTGCCGGTCTGGCCCCCTGCTTGCATTTTCATGCATGCAGAGGGCCTGGACAGTACGCCGGAGGTCAGGTAAGAGGTCAGGTAAGTAATGATCGGGGAGTTTCTGCTAAAACTATTAGAGCTGTTGGGGCTGGGGGAGGGAGACCTACTATTTAACAAAAATAATAAAAAGGGGTGGACATGCCCTTTAACGCTGCGATTACATCGCATCAGTTACCACTCGCTTCCATTTAAGCGTTGGTAACTGTGTTCTTGCGTTTACCTTGATCGTTTAAATTTGCCAACTTTGAGTTGGCAAAAACGGATGAGGTCGCCGGGTGTACGCCCACCCCACCGCAGGTGGTCGCACCTGCCGCAAGAGAGGGCAGGATGAATGCCCATCCTGCCGTGGGTTGTTGCATTCACCAGAGGGGTGCAGCTGGGTGTACGCCCACCCACCTTGCCCCCCAAGGCAGAGACCAGTGCGTATGGGGCAGGGAGAGGCTGCTGGGAAGGGGTTGTGTGTCAGGTGGTCTCTGCCTCGGGGAGGGTACACCCTGCCCGCCCCCTGTGGCAGCGGATGCGACCACCCGCAGCACAATCCTTTCCCAGCAGCCCCCCCCAGCCCCCTGCTCCGTACATCAGTATTTGAGCCACACATCGCCGCAGTATTGCTTTTCGTCAAGTTGATGGTCGCCTTTATAAATATGGTGATAATAACGATTTTTCCACAGCGTTGTGCGCCGGTAATTTAAATAAGATAATAACGATCTTTTATAAATATGCCCCCTAGTCTTTTGGGGAAATTAGCAAATCAGAAATATACAATAAACCTAATAAAGATTTGCATTTCATTACCCCGTCAGTAATAAGTGGTCCCATGTGGGAAAAAGATGGTCTATGTTTCTGGAGTGCAGCTTATAGTCTTGGAGTCATATCAAGCAAACACTGTGTATTTGTTTGACAGAGTCAATTGGTACCAGCCAACACTGAGTAAGCCAGTATCTGTAAAGGTCATTAGGGCTTTACTATTTAGGCTTATGTTACATGGAGTGTTTTCAGTTATTTTACATTCTGTAGCTTTTTCTAGGGCAAGTGTAGCTAATCATCTTTTTGCTGACTATAATGGAAATCAGATGAAAGTAGCATACAGAAGACAACGAGGCAGACCTGATGGACATCCCCTTTTTGACAGTTATCTCAGATGTATACAATTTATGATCACTACTGCTACACTTGGACTTTCATGAAAATTAAAGGGCATGTCCACCTCATTTAATAACTTTTGATATACTGTAGGTCTCCCTCCCACAGCCCCAACCGCTATAATAGTTTTAGCAGAAACTCCCCCGATCATTACTTACCTTGCCTCTTTCCTCCGGTGTGCATGAAACTGCAAGCAGGGGGCCGGACCGGTAGCCACGTCTGTGATTGGCTGAGAGGAAGCAAATCACGGACACGGCTGCCGGCAGTGGAGAACACCAGGGGAGAGAGATAAGGTAAGTAGAGTTCGGGGGAGTTTCTGTAAAAACTAATATAGAGTTTGGGGCTGGGGGAGGGAGACCTACAGTACACCAAAAGAGATTTTCAATAGGGGGAGGGAGAGAAAAATGGGTGGGAGAGGGGGGAAGGGCTGCAGTGCGCATGGCAAAATTCTCCCGGAGGAGAGGCAGGAGACAGAGTCCTATATGGACTCTGCCAGGCTCCTAGTGGGCAGTTTTTGGGACTTTACAGGGACATTACAGGAGAACCATTTGGAGCAGGTAAGAACCATGTATGGTAAGGATTTTATTACACTACACAGTGGGGCCAGTAGTGGGTTAAATTAAAGTTTTGGGGGTAGACATGCCCTTTAAATGTGTTGGAAATCAGAGTTGGCACAAAACAATTTACTGCAGAAACGTAATGTTCTTAAGATGTGTTGTATTTTACCATTTATAAAGACTATTACATTTGTGTTTGTTTTCTTTTACTAAAGATTAGTCCAGCCTCCATCAATCTAATGTCTTGAAACAAGGTCACATTAGGGCTAGGCCACACTAGCACGTTTGGGGGTACGTTAGTGCAGGAGAAACCCATGGCAGTGCATGTCAATGTGGATAGCCACATTGCACATGCTGCGCTCCATTTTCAGAGAGCATGCTTTTTTTTTTTTTGCAAATCTCATGCGTTTCGATAATGCAAAATTGCACTTACCACAACACAAAAAGATGGTAATGTGTGTGAAACACTTGCTAATGCTTGTGCGTTACTGTCCGGTCCAGTGTGGCTGCTGACTTAATCCAGAGACAATGGAAGGAAGGAAAAATGGCGCTTTCCTTCTTAACATTTTTGTTTATCATACAAAACAAAAATATTATGTTGCTAATTTTGCCCCAACCAATCAGATGTTAGCTTTCAAATGTTAAATAATATCTGATTGGTTGGGGCAAAATTAGCACCATTTTAAACGATAAGACCTTTTATTGAATCTCCCTGCATATTTCCTATTTTAAACACAAATGTTATTCATACAAACACATTATTCATGACTGTTCTTCTTTAAGGATAGCTTGTCTGACAGACGTATTGAAGCATTTAAGATTACGCCATGATAATCTGTTTTTAGCACTGCTGTCACTGTTTTCATTGTTGGCTCTCCACACCTTTCCTGTCACACACTAGAAACACCCTATATTCTATCCAGAGGCTAAATATTTGGGTGTGTCAGTACTTTCTGTCACTCAAGCTTTGCATGGAGTCTTTAATTTAGCAGCTTACATTAAGATGAGACAGGTTTTATAGCCAGGATTTAAATAATGATATGGTGCTCAAAACATTGAGAACATTTTCCTTGCTTTTTCTGGCCATCTATTAACTTAGTATTTATTCATGACAAATAGCTGAAACTGGAGCCATGTGGGCTCTTAGTTAAGTACTACAAATACTTCTAGTAAGTAGCCGAAAGTGCTGTGAATTACAGTTGTGCTGCTTGTATGCAGTAACACCAGTCCAGCACTTGCCATAAATCCTTAAATGTTGTGTCTCTAAAACATGCACTGGTTTAGATTGGGCCTTTCAATGCATTTTCACAAGCCTGAGGCACAAATCAACACATTTGCAATGCATTTCTAAATCCAGCCCCTTTCTGTTTCCTTCGTATAAGTTACCACATGGCAACTTTAGGTGGAGCAAGTTTATATACCTATACATCACATATAACATAATATAGAAAGTAGTTAAGGGAGAACTAAAGTCTAATAACATAAAACTCCATCATCTAAGGTAATTAAAATCATTTTTAGATACATTTGTTTAAATTGATTTGTTGCTTCTTATGATGCACAGATGCTGGTAACATGTTCTGGCCAACTAAGCCATTCAGCTCCATCCCATACATTTGAATAGGACTAAAATTAACAGCCACAAGAGGACCATGGAAAACAGGAATTGTATTTCAGGGATTCTCTAACGGTATGACTCCAGATGTTTAGAAAACTAAAACTCCCAGCATTCCCACCATTTGAGAATCCCTACTTTTTGGCGAAATACTTTATATGTAACAATTTTTTTTAAACGATTTGTTTATCTAACCTGCATTGTTGCTTCTAAATTGTAGTATCCTTCAGCTAAAACAGAGATGCTAGCAAAGATTTCCCTGCCTTGAGTCAAAATTAATACTGAAAAGATTCAGCAATATAACCTTCTGAACACTTCCTCCTTGAACGCTTTTTTCAAGTTTGTTTGTAGAGTTTGTTTGTAACATTTGATCAACTTGTAGTCAAGTGATCAGCCTCTGTCTGCATTAATAGCCTCTCAACAATCTTCTTTTATATGTCTGTGCAGGTACTTCCCGTCTTTCCCAACATTAAGCCTTAAGCGAGCATGCTCTTCCCCAAGGGAGGGTCAGGTGATTTCACAGGAAGCAGAGCCAGAGGTGCGATCCAGGGCTTATTTTAAAGAAAAGCTTTTATTCAACTCTAACTGGTATCGGAAACCACAGTTGCCCTTTTCTGATATCAGTGCTCCAGAACTTGCACAAGAGACTGGACTGGCAGTATTGGGGGGACAATCTTCTCTTTTACTTTACCATTCAGGGTGAGACTAGTTTACAGGGAAAACCCCTAGTAAAAACAGGAAAAATTTTGATGCTGAGGCAAAGGAACAGTGAGACATTCAAATTAATAAACACAAGGAGACAGTAGAAGTGAGACAGATACTTAAAGGGTTAATGTTTCCAAGGCCGACCCCTAGTTTGATGTTAAGTGGACACTGTCAACAACCAACAACCCCAATCTGACACTGTCTCCATTAATTATAAACTAAATTGCATAAGTAAATGCAATGTGCATGTCACACACAACAAAAAGCATTGGATTATAATAAGGATAGTCAGGCTGCATTTAGTGGCCAACACAAAGCCTACAGTGGACCGAATAGGAAAAATTATTCTTATAAATGTATTAAAATTACTGTATGAGTAGATACTAATACAAAATGGTACAGCAAGCTAAAACTTGTCTATCCAGTTCAGTCCTATTAATGTCAGAATTGAAAGTGGAGAGACAAAAGACTGGTGTTCAGACTATGAACCCACTTTTAAGCCACATGTTATATGAAAATGTTTTCTAAAAAATATTAAGCATGCTTGTTCTTAACTTTACAGTAAAACTGTACTAAGCATAATGTTAAAATATTTTGAATTTAAGCATTAAATGAAGTACACTTCATGCTACCTTTCATTGGTTTACAGTGCTTTACAAGTAACAACCTCATGTTGAAAAGTTTGTAACAATTTTGACTTTAAAACGTATGCCCACACCCATTTCGTGATGTCACTTGGCATTTACACAACCTTTTATTAACAGCACAGGCATGAAACTATTAATTAATTTAATATTATGGGATGTAGTTACAACTTTAACTGAGAATTTGCAAACTTCTGCAATTAGATGCTGGATGTTGACAGCTCTTAAGCAAGATGACATAACCACTCCACAAGGAACAGTATCTGTGTTAAATAGCTGATTTCCAGACCCTATTTTATTTTAGAGTCATAATTTTGCCGAAAAATGTTTTGCATAAAATACATCTGCATGCACTGTAGGGTATGATATTTAACTTTGTGTGTATGTATTGCCAAGCATTACTACAGGCAATGTATAACCTTATTAAACTACAATACTAAAAATATGTCTATTAACCACTTAACCGATTAAAGCATTAAATATGTCCTGTATGCTGCCTTGTATAATAAAGGCAACGTATACAGTATATATGAATCCACTACTAGAGAGAGGGCCCATTTTATTAAGGGTTCTTTCCACTTTCCATTTATATTAAATGAAAGGAAAATACCTCTGCCACACACGCTCGTAAGTTATATAGGCATGCTACATTTTCAGAAGATATTATTATGACCTATTGCTAGAGGACCTGTCCAACAATCTGTCATTAGGAACTGGGTGCTCAATATTAGCTGAGCAGCCTGTCCTGTTCTACAGTGAAGGGGGAACATCCACAAAACCCAATATGGCTTCCTGACATGGTATATACATTAAACTCTTTGCCAAAGTAGACAATCAATGGAGGGACTTGAACAATAAAAGGTTTGTTTTGCCAGAAAATCGTATTCAATTATAAACAGTAAGGTCTAATATTTAAATTGTGTAGGCTTTTTCCTAATATTGCACCACAAATCCCTTTCACCCCAAGTCACTTTAGTGCTTCTCATTGTCTGTGGCTGATAAAACTTGTCTCTTGGAAGCTTTCATTTTGACTTTGATACTACAAAAACTGCTTAAAAAAGATTTAGCCAAGAAAAGGATGGGAATGCTCTTATCTGATTAGACAGAAATTAATGTATCTTAAAAGGCTGTTATATTTAGTTGCAGGGTTAACAATGAGTTAGGTTTGCAAATTAACAATTTATTCTCTTCTAACATTTTTTAAATCAATGTTTGAAAGAATATTGTTTTATATTGAATCCTTCAAAAATGTTTTGAAAAAAAACAAAAAAGAATTTATTACTCACTGGTAACAATGTCGATTAATAACAAAAATAAACCCATATTCATTTATTTGATGCAGTATTTTTTCCATCAGAAATTAAGGGATGACAGTACATAAAAAGTGCTAATGCCTTAGTATCACTGAACAACACCATAGTAAAAGTCACTATGGTTTTCATAATCAGTTGCTTTGCCGACTAAAAGGGGAAAGTTTAAAGGGTAACTGTGGTCCAAAAAAGACTATGTGTGATATAGTAGCAGCTTTACCTGATCCCCTGCACTTCCTGCTTCGAAACCCTGTGACAGTCCCTGTGATATTGAAGTTGAATTTACAGACCATACACACTTGCTGCTGTGGGCGTCCCCCCCTCTAAGGTTCTCCTTCAGTCACTGTAACTCAATCTCTTCCTGGTTTCTTCTGCTTTCTCCTGCACTGAGTACGTGCCAACCGCAGATTGGGGGGGGCTGCTTTCTCCTGCACTGAGTACGTGCCAACCGCAGATTGGGGGGGGTACTAGTATTTGTGACTGCAGATTCAGAACCTGCCACCATTTAAGAACTAAACCTTTTTTTACCTTAAATGTTCAAGCTTTCCTCCCCAGAACACACTAGGGATTGTAGATACTGTTCCCAGTAAGTTAAATTTACAGTACGTACATGAAAGGAGTGGGATTCTGTAACTGAAAAGTTCCAGTCACGTTTCGTCCCAGTAATCTTTAAACAGCCCTGTGAGCATGTGCACCAACTTGGCCATGCCCCCTGACCCAAGTATTTAGTCAGTAATTTTTATACAGATTTCTTCACACACATATGGAGCCCTCTTATGAGGCTTCAAAGCTGCTGTTGCCCGCAGTGCTTTAGGTTCATTGTGCATGTGCTATGTCTGCTAAGACCAGGGCTGTTTCTAGGCATAGGCAAACGAGCTAGGGTACTTTGTCTTTTAAAAGACAGATCCTTATTAGCCATAGAGCATTAAGCTTTTCCAAACCTAGTTTCCGGTAGCCTCTCTTTTTGCATACAAAATAATTTGGCTAGTTTTTCAATCTAAGCAAGACTTATCCAAGAGGTGGTCGAGTAAGTTTCAGTAGGGAAGGGGGCACCAGGGGAGACTTGCTAGGGTTACTGTCTGTCCTGATCATCATAATATGGCTGGAAACATCAAAGTAAATGACAGTAGTTAAAAACACTGCTTCTATCAATCTCATGATCAATTTAACTTTCATGTGGAGTAAACATCGAATTTATTGTAACACTGAATAGATTGGCTGACAGAATGTCCAAAGCTATCGTCTTATAGGTCTTTTAGGTGTATGGCCGATAACAAATAACCAGTAGACAGATAGAAGATATTGCATACACTTACTTTTTGAAGCGTAATTATGAACTGTTTACAGGTTTCTTTTTTCACGTAGGTCTGGCAGGCTACTTCTATGAATTTGATCAGCCACTGTGATCATAGTTCATGATGCAAAATATTTGCTCTTAAACAGCATTTCTCAGTGTCTGAATTCTTCGAGCTAACAAGTATACTAACCAACAAATTCCTTAAGTGGCAGCAAAGTATGCAGAACTTGGCAATATTTTATTTAAAAAAAAGCTTTGCCATGGTCTGTAAGTCAGTCACAGGGAGACTCCAGGATAAAGTGAGTCTTTTACAAGACTGAACTGAACTTCCATTGTGAAAGGAAACAATAAACAATAGCAATGAGGCTGTATGCAGGGCACTTGCAGCTTGTCTCCTGTATATTACAAACACACATAAGGAATCATCAACTTTATAAAACTATTATTTCATAATAAACCCCACACTACATATAAGGTTTGCTTTCTTGATAGCCCAGCTGACACTTTCCGACATCTTTCTTTTATTACAGGGGTTTATGTTAGGGTTTTGTTATGTTTTGCTTGGTTGCAATAATTCTATTACTAACCTACCCCTGTAGGGATTTCTATGGGAGGAACTGTAAGATTATAGCCTTATAATCTTACAGTTCCAGGAGGAGAAGGAAAATAGAAGCCACAAAGGGGTAGTTTAATAAATCCACCCAACTGTAAATTAAAGGGATTTAGAAGTCACCTTGGAGTTCCGCGCCCTGTATAAAGTACTCGGCCTGCGGCCTCGTTCTTTTATGGTCACGGAACTCCCGGTGACTTTCTAATATCCTTATAATTTACAGTTGGGGGTGCATTATTCACTAATTTAGATAGTAAGTGCAGACATATTTAAAGAATAAAAAACAAATTTAATAATGCAATGAATAATTTTTGTGTGGTTGTTTTGCATATCATCTTAAAGGTTATGTCCACCCTTAAAACTATTTTTTGATATAGTATTCCCCCTGGTCTCCCCAGCCCAACCGCTTCATTTTTTATGTTTAGAAAGTGCCCAACTTTTACTTGCCTCCCCTCTTTCCTCCGCCGCGCTGCTGCCCTTGCTGCTTGCGAGAAAATGCAGCAGAGAGGGCAGACCGGCAGTCGCGTCTGTGATTGGCTGAGCGGCAGCAATCACGGACGCGGCTTCTGGTCATTCAGTGCAGCGGAGGAAAGAGGGGAGGTAAGTAAAAGTTTAGGGCACTTTCTAAACATAAAATGAAGCGGTTGGGGCTGGGAGACCAGGGGGAATACTATATCAAAGGGGATTATGCTAGGGGGAGGGAATCCGGAGGGGGGGGAGAGGGAGGGGAGAAGGGCTGCAGTACGCATGCCAAACTTTCTCCCGGAGGCCAGGTGGAGGCAGAGTCCTATATGGACTCTGCTATCCTCCTGGTGGGCAGTTTTTGCGACTTTGGGGGGGGACTACAGGAGAACCATATGGAGCTGGGATGTGAGGTAAGTATTAAACTACACTACATGATGGGGCCATCATGTATGACACCCCAGACAAATAGTAATCTAACGTTAAAATCTCTTGTATGAAAAAAACAATCCTAAAACGGATATATAGAGCATTATTATGTTGGGATGGCTCATAATTAGAATAAACCAAAAAAATCAACATTATTAAGTTGGAAAAATTTTTTGCTTTCCTGAACTGGTCTGTGTGAAGGTCCTTAGTTTAGGATTGCAACATTGCCTTTAATGCACTTTAATAATAAATATATTGCTGTGGCCATGGATTAGTCATGTATATTGTTCTGTAATCCTTGTCTCTGGATCCTTTCCATTGACTACTGTGTTAGTCCGAACAGGATTTAATGCCAAGCAAGTAAAATAATATTTTTAAAATGTTTAATTCCTCCTACTTACCTACTTAATTCTGGTACACTTTCAAATAACTATGAAGAAAATCCTGCAAAACAGTAAATAAAATAAATAAAGTACACAAAATTGGGATTTGGAAACAAACATTTTTAGTTAGTTTAGTTTAGTTTCTACATTTCAAGTCAGTTGATCTAATGAATACAAGATATTTTTAGTTGCATCTTCTGTTTGCCTCAACTATAAGCCTAAGGTACCACTTCATCAGAATAAAAAATACAATGGGGCATATTTTAAAAGTCTAGATTTTTTGCCTAGTTAATGACAGCAAAAACAGCGCTTTTTGGGACTTCTTTTGCGGTTTTTATAAAAAAGCGGGGGGGGGGGAAAAGACTTCGCGTCTGAAAAACGTTAACAGCCGCGATAAAGAGCGAAAAGTATTGCAGCGAAATTTGTAGCAAAAGAAGTGAAAACCACACCATCATTGTTACCCGGCTAGCCAGCTGTTCAACGTTCTTGGCACTATATTTCAATTTAGCAAAAATTGGAGAATACAGAGAAAGAAAAATAATAAAGTTGACAACATGCCTATTAACAACGTAAACGTGTATTCAAAAGGAAAACTCGCATTCGAAAGGCGATCGTGCATTAGCAAGACGAACGCGCATTAGAAAGGCGAATGGAAGAATGAGTTGTTTTAACACTACCAAAAACAGACCATAAAGCACCACTTGAATGCTAACAAATTGGCCTTGCATTGTAAATGCAAAAATGAGCCTACATTGCGACCGCTAAAAAGCCCCAGAAAAAGAGGGGGTGCGGGTGCTTTCACGTGAAAGACAAAATAGCAGACCTCATTAAAGTCCAAGCTAAAATTGTTAAAAAAGGCAAATTAAATGTTACTTTAAATAAGTCATTGTGGAAGTAAATAAATTTAGCAAAAATTGAAAATCTATACCTTCAAAAAAAACCATGTTAAAATAGTAGTAAGATCATTTGTATGAATGTTTTAAGTTCTTTATGCATTAAAATCATGAAAAAATCCAAAATTCCAACAGACTGGTAAAAAGATGTCTTTTCACCACCTTCAAGTGGGTGTGATAATATTCCGCTCCATTTAAGGCGAAACACACTTTTAAATCACTTATGCCTTTTCGCTCAAATTACCGTTGCGATGTTATGGCAAAAGTATGGCGAAAGGGTTTTAGCGATAGGTCGCGGAAAAGTTTTTGCCTTTAAATTTAAATCGCGTTAACTGTTTTTTAGCGAAAAACCATGCGGTAGCGAAAAGTTTTGCGACTTTCCGCTCTTTATATATATGCCCAATGTACTTGCTTTTACACTTGTGTCTGATTGTATGCCTGTGTGTTTTTCTATACTAGCGTGGGTAAAATGCATTATACTGCCTCTATGTCCGCTAGTCTGCGCTTTTAACTGCATTCCTAGCCTTGAACTGAACCGCAAACCATACGAAAATAGTAAATAGTTTAATACAGTCATTTGGGAATCATCTGAAACAAAAAAAGGACTTTAAATTAAAAAAAATAAAATATAGTACACAAAGCACACAAATACATTTGCACACATTGCAGGAAACAAAATAAATCTTAAAATATGCTGAAAGCAAAAACTTGGGGTAGCGTGCTCCTAACTGCGCTACCCCTGAATGATAAGAAAAGGAAACTTACCCCTTCTAAAATCTTTCTGGCCCATTTATGTTGTGCCCGTTCCCGTGATCTAATGCAAATGGGTTATGCATATGACGTCACAAATGCCGTGACATGGCATATATAAAGGGAGGCGGCCCAAAAGCCGGGTGCCATTTTAAGTTTAACTCTGCACTAGTAAGGAGAACTGGCAACTCCCAGACTTCATCTTTTATTACGATTTGATCTAACAAATTTATGCTATTTCAATATTTGCAGCTGAGGCATGCGTTCCAAAATCAATTTCCCGGGTCTTGCACGGCTGTGTTCACTTAAGGGTTAATCCCATCTGTGGAGTGAGTGACAGGAACCCCTCCTATAGCAGATAAAGGAAGTCCAGTAGCCCCTCCTGTTGTCTTTTTTTCTTTCCTGTCTGACGAGTGGAGGGATCAACACACTACCTCTCTCTCTTCCCTGCTCCTACGCATGCACGATGTGCAGTGCAGCTTAGGTGCACCGCTGGCAGGTGCATTAGCGATGACGCATACGTTAATGACGCGTATGCCTGATGTCATAGTGCACCCAGAAATGCTGGAAACCAGCGAATGCAAATTTTGCCCACATCTGTTCAGCAAGCGTGGAAGACTTACAGGGAGATTCAATAAAAGTTCTTATCGATAAAAATGGTGCTAATTTGCTCCAACTAATCAATCTTATTTAACATTTGAAAGCTAACATCTGATTGGTTGGGGAAAAATTAACACCATTTTTAACGATAAAACTTTTATTGAATAACCCTGTTAGTTTTTTGGAGTTTCTTCCCTCCTGAAGTCAGCAGTGGGACTTAGCGCCTCAACAAACAATTCTCGCCTTGCAGTAAATCACTGATGGGCGGGCAATCACCATACACTTCCAAAAACCTCCTGAACAATTTGCTATTATTTTTTTTTTCAGCAGCACACAAGAGCTCCAGAGAACATAGAAGCTCAGATCCAGGAGGTGAGTGATAACGAATAAGAGAGAGTGTCCCAACAGTAGTTTCTTCTTACCATATAACCAAGACATTATGCTTCCAACGTTTGACCAACTACCAGATGTTCAAATCTAATCCCACACATATAGATGTGGCAGATCTCTCGAAATTACTTGAGAAAACAGAAGGTTTTCGAAAAACCGACTCTCTCTTTATCCTTTTATAGGCCACAAGATCAACGATATCCTCTTGGATCAAAGCCAGCATTAAACAAGTTATTCTAGCAAGGCAGAGTCCCTACCCCCAAGGGTTTACAGCCTTCCGAGCCCAGGCATTTCCAGAAGAGATATGCCTAGCAGCAACCTGGTCAACTATGTCCACTTTTATAAAGCATTATAAAGTGGACACATCCTCAGCCACTGAAGCAAGATTTGACAGAAAGATCCTTCTTGCAGCATCTTCTAATTAATAATTTACTAGCAAATGATTGTGTCCCCCCTTCAATTATAAGCTTTTTGTAATCCTTAAAGTGCCACTGCCATGCAAGGACCTGGGAAACTGAAAATCCAATCATACTCACAGGGATTTTTTTCCTGGTCAGTGGCATGGCTGCCCCCCTTCTATATATTTTCTATTCCAGACATCCTCTCAAAAAGACAACAGGAGGGCTACCAAACTTCATTTTATCTGCTTGGGAAGGATTCCGTCACTCGCTCAACAGTGGGATTAACCTTATGACCACTGCCATGCCATGGACCAGGAAAAGAAAAACCCGGTGAGTATCATTGGATTTTCAGTTTTTTGCTCCCCACCCACCACACTACAACCCAACAAATTATACCATTCCTGACTGGACATACATCCAAACAACTTATATTGACCATATATAGAAGTCTCCTCGAACCAAAAGTAAGCCTCGGGAAGGCAAAAAAAAAAAACACCCGGGAAACACATCTGGGCCCTACCCTGATGATAGTGGGACGAAGTCCTAACAGCACACAGGTTGTTCTCCCTGAGGGTCTCTGCAGATTAACCCACTATAATCCTCCACAGAATTTACCTCACCCCCATAGAATAGTAAAATTCCAGCCATGCCTTCAATATCCAGACACGATCCAGAACTGATCTACAAGAACAGGATGCCCCCTGAAGTTTGGTGAAATCTGGGACAGATGGACACTTTGCCCATATACAAATGATTCAGTCTAAACAACACCCCCCATTCTTTTTCTCTTCCTCACCTTAACCCCCCCTACTCAAAATTAGAACTCTAAAAAAAACACACACAGGCAGCAAGTTTTGTTATTGTTCTTTCTTTATTTTTTAAAATGTATAAATGAAAGGGTAATGTTGTGATACAACATACTAATTATTACTGTAACAGTTGTCAAAATGCAATAAAACCTCTACCCTTAGAATACCATGCATTTTATTACCTTATATCAATTAATAATGTTTCCTCGAGGAGAAAAAACCCCACAACTCTAATAGGTGCTTTCCCACCCACCCGGCCATTCTCTCTCTCAGTGTCGTGTTTACAAAATTGATTGTTATCAAATAATGTTATTATATTTAAAAAAAAAAACAAAATTAAATTTTTTATGTTTGTGTAAAATTGACTTGTGTAATGTAACAGCAGGTGGCTGGATCCTACATGGTGGTGGTTTTATATGCCCTCCCTAACAGGTTGACATTCAACAAGAGGTTATGGAACAGATTTGTCTTGTGTGGTTTAGCAAGGATCAATTTCATGTAAAATCATGTAAATAAAAACCGTTTATTAACCCCACATGAGTTGTCTCGTTTTTTCTGTTTCAATTAGACTATCTAGTATATAGAGTTTGGTTATGAGTCATAGAACATAATTGGTGTGCGGGAGGTCGCGTTATATTTAATCAGTTTTCTGCATAGATGTGGTGCCTATTTATTTCAGCAATTACTGTCACTGAGTGAATGTATAGGACCCATAAAAATGAATGAGAAACTAGACTACAGACACTGATATTTAAGGACATTAGCCTGTTGGCCACTTGCACCAACATGATGATGGTCATATATACTTACAAGGTAAGCTCTACGTATCTCTGATGCTAACTCGTAAATGAAGCACCTAGGCCATCAACAAGCTTAAGGCCAGATTTGTGTGTTTTTTTATATATTATTTCTGTACTGGTGCTGTTTTTTAGAAAATGCTGCCTGATAACTCACCTGCCCGGAACCCCGATTGAGGAGATCTCAATCTTAATATTTATGGTGCAAATTTGTAGTATCCTACAGATAAGTGACAATATGATAACGATAAAAACTCTACTGAAAAATGCTTGTGAAGGTTCTCATTCCCACAGGTCATGGTATATCTGTTGTATTCAATTAGATCAACTGGACTTAAAGTTTAGTTCATGGACGTTTCCTAGTTATCCGACTGGCTTTCTCAATTCAAATGACTTGTAGAAGAATCTGTTGGCAATTATGTACCCTGGAAGTCCCAATTAGCATATCACAGCCAGGTGTTAAGGGCCTTCTGAATGCAAGGTGTGATTGCTTTGCGGCTAGAGGTGTTATAGGAACGCCCAGGTAAGGTGTCAAAACAGCATGTACATGGCAGACAATCATGAAGGAAAGAAAAGAACACATATACCAACAGTGGAAGGGGAAAAGTAAGACAGGAGAATGAACTGGTCATCCCATATGTAGCAGGGGTCTCCGAGAAATTAGAAGAGTTTTCAAAAAAACACTGTATCCCTGTCTGCTTTAAACCAAACAACACACTGAGGGCAGCAATTGGTACACCTGAAAGACCCAGTACAGAAACACAAGAAAGCGACTCATGTACATTGCTTCCTCATTGTGTTTGGTTTAAAGCAGACAGATACAGTGTTTTTTAAAAATTCTTCCTAATTTCTTGGAGACCCCTGCTACATATGGGATGACCATGTTCTTTCTCCTGTCTTGCTTTTCCCTTCACTGTTGGTATACATGTCCTTTCTTTCCTTCTATTTCTTTTGACAAAGGCCCAATCTGGATATCCACAAGTTTAAGGGCTCCTCAGAGATGTTCTCAGAGAAAGTAAGAAGAATATTCAAAAAACACTGCATCCTGTCTGCTTTAAACCAAACAATACACTGAGGAAGCAATTGGTACATCAGAAAGTCCCACTACCGAAACACAAGAAAGGGCATCATATACGCAGTGCAGTGCAGTGAAGAGTGCTCTGATTTGTATGTGGGGGAACCAAACAGCAACTCGCGTCGACATATGGCCCAGCACAGAAGACCAATTCCTTGGGTCAAGACTCAGCCGTGTACCTTCATCTTAAAGGGGAAGTTCAGTGCAAATACATATGCTTTCCACAAAAAAGAACAGTATTTTTTCATCCCAATGACCTTAATCTGCCAATTCAGCATTTTGTCTGTGATAAATAACTGCAACCGAAATACTGACTTCCTGCAGGAAGTAGAGACCGTTATGGTCTTGCCCTTATCCCAGCGCTGGGTTGATTCAGTTGCTCAGTAGAGATCTGAGCATCTTAGACCCATCCAACAGCCAATCAGTTATTACTGTTAGGAACATTCCAAGGAAGTGTGTGCATCCTGAAGAAGAAAGACCATTAGAACCTAAAATGTCAGCTCAGGGAACAGAAAAGGTATGAAATCAACTGATTTTTCAAAATGGGAAAAAATATGTAGAATACTAAGAAGGCATTACACAAACTAACAATTTAACAAATATTAATAATTTCCACGAACTGTCCCCTTAAGGAAAAAGGATATACCTTTGAAGATTGTATGTTAACATATTGTTCAAAGGAACATGACTGATTTAAAAGAAGTGTCAAGGGAGGCCATTTTGTGAAAATAAAGAAACCAGCCTTAATAGAGGTGGGGGGGTTTGACACTAACTGTCTGCATGTACAATGCTGTTTTGACGCCTTACCCTGGGCGTTCCTATAACACCTCCTAGCCACAATGCATCACTCCTTCCTTATTCAGAAGGTCCTTAACACCTGGCTGTGATATGCTAATTGGGACTTTCCTGGGTACATTATTGCCAACAAGTCATTCTGAATTAAGAAGCCATCGATGACTAGAGAACATCTTCAAGAACTAAACTTTAAGTCCAGTTCTTAGCACATGCCCAATCCTAAATCATTTCAGGAACTTTTAACTTTAACCAATACTTGTTTTGTTCAATATCCCCCCCCTCCTCTTTAAACACTCCTCTTCCATCTGATGAGACTTCTCATGAGGGCAAGCACAGTAATCTATATAAAGCAGCACTGGGAGATGGTATTTCCTCACATAACAACTGTCAAAACTGCATCAGCATTTATCAACTGTCAAAACTGTCACTATTCCAGCTACAGCAAAACTGCTCACATTAGAAGAATTTGTGAATATAAAGGAACTTGATTGACAGTTGAAATGTGAGATGCTTCAGATTGGATATCTAAGTAGGAGGTAGATCAACAGGAAAAATTGGTAAAGTTGGGAAAAATGATAGTTTCCAGTAATGCGCGCCGGGCAGTGACGTCAGCCGGCGCGCCAATACAGGGACTCACGCGCGGCTGCCGAATTGGTTAAGTACGGCACCGTAATGAACAGGATTCTATTTGCAGGAGGGCACTTACTGACAGGAGGATGCACACAGGATTCAACTTGTATGCTGCACTTACAACAGGAATCCCTGGAGAGCTGGATGCACAAGTAAATGTACTGACTCGAGTATAAACCGAGTTAAAGTTTTCAGGCTGATTTTACATTGTGATGCTGCATGACTACAATCCTACTTGTTTTGCTCAAGCTTATCCTTCAGTCCCCCACCCCCCTGCCAGACTATCTGGCTCCCTGTAAGGGGCAAGCATGCTCAGTAATCCCTACGAGGCAGCATTAGGAGAGGTTGCAATTCATAAACCAACTGTCACCATTCCAGTTACAGCAAAACTATACATAACATACTGTTTAATGATATTAGGCACTGATTTACAGCGGATATGTAAGATGCTTCAGACTGATAAAGAGAGAAATAAGGACAGATTCAAATAAATGTTACAGTGATAGCTCGGAAGAATTATAGTTTCCAGTAATGGACAATTAAAAAAAACCACAATTTCCAGTGTACTTATCCTTTAAAGGGAATATGGTGTTAAGAAAATTGGACTCATATGTAGGATCAAATACACAGCATTGATTTTACTGTACTTTACATAATATGACACTTCTTATAAGTCCTGTAAGTGTCCTTAATATTTGGACATTAAATAAAACGCACTTTCCAAGTTTTGCCAAGATGTCTTGTTTTGTATCCCTTGAAGTTATGTGATAAGGGTTATGTGATAGGGGTTACTATCTTTCTGCTGGACAGGCAAAATCACATAACATATCTGTCTGAAAATGTATAGTTAGATGGGGCCAAGTGAGCAGAAACTGCCTCTCCCACACCAACATAATAAGGATTTAGCTTTTTTAATGTCTCAATATAAGTGAGGTTTCTGAAGACACAGCAATATTTAAACCACTAAAAATACTATTTATTTAAAAAAAACAACAACAAAAAACACATTGCAGTATTTTCGTAATGCATTGGACATCCAGCATTTGTTTTTAAAAGCTAATGTAAATCCCAATCAAAGGCATATTCTGGGTTAAATGCTTATTGCACCAGTTATAGGAAAATATATGCAATACCTGTAATTATTATGAATAGCTTTTTTTTATAGTGTCTAAATTTAAATTGGTGGACATTACATTTTATTAATAACTTAGGAAATGTATATCAATCTTGTGTATTATAAATTGCCTTTACAATGGTGCAATAAGTCTGAAGACTAGGGCCATAACAACAATGGGACAGAGCTCATTGTATTGTATGTAACCAACATTTGTGTTTTAGTCTATGTTACTAGGACATAAGCCATTTATTATTATTCCGGACACTCTGCCACATGTAAAAATATACATCTTTAATCCTTGTTTTTTTTAACCCAAAGGGTGCTGATTGACCATGATCATTCATATTAAATTCTGCCCTTGTAAGCACAGAGCATTTTATTGCATTTGCACTTATAGCATCCAGTATTTAATGTTAGTTAAATATGTTTACAAGAAAACTTCAAGGGGCTATTTTAAAGGCCGTAAACTTTCCGCCGCCATTTTTCCTGCTATTTTGCCAAAATCACTATTATCGTAATTATACACATTTACAAAAGGGTTAAAACAACAGCAAAAGTTAAAGGGCATGTACTGGACTGACCTACTCTGTAGTGTATAATCCTTACCTTACATCCATGCTCCAAATGGTTGCCCTGCTATGCCCCTCCAAAGTCCATAAACCTGGCCACCAGGAGCCTGGCAGAGTCAATATAGGCCTCCTGTCTCTCCTCTGGGAGAATTTTGCCATGCGCACTGCAGCCCCCCCTCCCTCTCCCACCTGTTTTGCTCTCCCTCCCCCTAGTGTAAATCCCCTTCATATTAATAGGTCTCCCTCCCCCAGCTGCTATAGTTTTTTTATAGACTCCCCCGAACTCTACTTACCTTACCTCTCTCCCCCGCTGGTTCTCCACTGCCGGCAGTCGCGTCCTTGATTGGCTGCCTCTCAGCCAATCACGGACGTGGCTGCCGGTCTGGCCCCCTGCTGCATTTTCATGCATGCAGAGGGCCTGGACAGTACGCCGGAGGTCAGGTAAGAGGTCAGGTAAGTAATGATCGGGTTTTCGCTAAAACTATTAGAGCGGTTGGGGCTGGGGGAGGGAGACCTACTATTTAACAAAATAATAAAAAAGGGGTGGACATGCCCTTTAACGCTGCGATTACATCGCATCAGTTACCACTCGCCTTCCATTTAAGCGTTGGTAACTGTGTTCTTGCGTTTACCTTGATCGTTTAAATTTGCCAACTTTGAGTTGGCAAAAACGGATGAGGTCGCCGGGTGTACGCCCCCCCGCAGTGGTCGCACCTGCCCAAGAGAGGGCAGGATGAATGCCCATCCTGCCGGGGGTTGTTGCATTCACCAGAGGGTGCGCTGGGTGTACGCCCACCCACCTTGCCCCCAAGGCAGAGCCCAGTGCGTATGGGGCAGGGAGAGGCTGCTGGGAAGGGGTTGTGTGTCAGGTGGTCTCTGCCTCGGGGAGGGTACACCCTGCCCGCCCCCTGTGGCAGCGGATCGACCACCCCGCAGCACAATCCTTTCCCAGCAGCCCCCCCCGCCCCCTGCTCCGTACATCAGATTTTGAGCCACACATCGCCGCAGTATTGCTTTTCGTCAAGTTGATGGTCGCCTTTATAATATGTGTGATATAACGATTTTTCCACAGCGTTGTGCGCCGGTATTTAAATAAGATAATAACGATCTTTTATAAATAGCCCCCTAGTCTTTTGGGGAATTAGCAAATCAGAAATATACAATAACCTAATAAAGATTTGCATTTCTTACCCCGTCAGTAATAAGTGGTCCCATGTGGGAAAAAGATGGTCTATGTTTCTGGAGTGCACTTATAGTCTTGGAGTCATATCAAGCAAACACTGTGTATTTGTTTGACAGAGTCAATTGGTACCAGCCAACACTGAGTAAGCCAGTATCTGTAAAGGTCATTAGGGCTTTACTATTTAGGCTTATGTTACATGGAGTGTTTTCAGTTTATTTACATCTGTAGCTTTTTCTAGGGCAAGTGTAGCTAATCATCTTTTGCTGACTATAAGGAAATCAGATGAAAGTAGCATACAGAAGACAACGAGGCAACCTGATGGACATCCCCTTTTTGACAGTTATCTCAGATGTATACAATTTATGATCACTACTGCTACACTTGGACTTTCATGAAAATTAAAGGGCATGTCCACCTCATTTAATAACTTTTGATATACTGTAGGTCTCCCTCCCACAGCCCCAACCGCTATAATAGTTTTAGCAGAAACTCCCCCGTCATTACTTACCTTGCCTCTTTCCTCCGGTGTGCATGAAACTGCAGCAGGGCCGGACCGGTAGCCACGTCTGTGATTGGCTGAGAGGAAGCAAATCACGGACACGGCTGCCGGCAGTGGAGAACACCAGGGGAGAGAGATAAGGTATAGAGTTCGGGGGAGTTTCTGTAAAAACTAATATAAGTTTGGGCGGGGGGAGGGAGACCTACAGTACACCAAAGAGATTTTCAATAGGGGGGGGAAGAAAAATGGGTGGGAGAGGGGGAAGGGCTGCAGTGCGCATGGCAAAATTCTCCCGGAGGAGAGGCAGGAGACAGAGTCCTATATGGACTCTGCCAGGCTCCTAGTGGGCAGTTTTTGGGACTTTACAGGGACATACAGGAGAACCATTTGGAGCAGGTAAGAACCATGTATGGTAAGGATTTTATTACACTACACGTGGGGCCAGTAGTGGGTTTATAAAGTTTTGGGGGTAGACATGCCCTTTAAATGTGTTGGAAATCAGAGTTGGCACAAAACAATTTACTGCAGAAACGTAATGTTCTTAAGATGTGTTGTATTTTACCATTTATAAAGACTATTACATTGTGTTTGTTTTCTTTACTAAAGATTAGTCCAGCCTCCATCAATCTAATGTCTTGAAACAAGGTCCACTTAGGGCTAGGCCACACTAGCACGTTTGGGGGTACGTTAGTGGCAGAAACCCATGGCAGTCCTGTCAATGTGGATAGCCACATTGCACATGCTCGCTCCATTTTCAGAGAGCATGCTTTTTTTTTTTTTGCAAATCTCATGCGTTTCGATAATGCAAAATTGCACTTACCACAACCAACAAAAGATGGTAATGTGTGTGAAACACTTGCTAATGCTTGTGCGTTACTGTCCGGTCCAGTGTGGCTGCTGACTTAATCCAGAAACATGGAAGGAAGGAAAAATGGCGCTTTCCTTCTTAACATTTTTGTTTTCATACAAAAAACAAAAATATTATGTTGCTAATTTTGCCCCAACCAATCAGATGTTAGCTTTCAAATGTTAAATAATATCTGATTGGTTGGGGCAAAATTAGCACATTTAAACGATAAGACTTTTATTGAATCTCCCTGCATATTTCCTATTTTAAACACAAATGTTATTCATACAACACATTTTCATGACTGTCTTCTTTAAGGATAGCTTGTCTGACAGACGTATTGAAGCATTTAAGATTACGCCATGATAATCTGTTTTTAGCACTGCTGTCACTGTTTTCATTGTTGGCTCTCACACTTTCCTGTTCACACACTAGAAACACCCTATATTCTATCCAGAGGCTAAATATTTGGGTGTGTCAGTACTTTCTGTCACTCAAGCTTTGCATGGAGTCTTTAATTTACAGCTTACATTAAGATGAGACAGGTTTTATAGCCAGGATTTAAATAATGATATGGTGCTCAAAACATTGAGAACATTTTCCTTGCTTTTTCTGGCCATCTTTAACTTAGTATTTATTCATGACAAATAGCTGAAACTGGAGCCATGTGGGCTCTTAGTTAAGTACTACAAATACTTCTAGTAAGTAGCCGAAAGTGCTGTGAATACAGTTGTGCTGCTTGTATGCAGTAACACCAGTCCAGCACTTGCCATAAATCCTTAAATGTTGTGTCTCTAAAACATGCACTGGTTTAGATTGGGCCTTTCAATGCATTTTCACAAGCCTGAGGCACAAATCCCACATTTGCAATGCATTTCTAAATCCAGCCCCTTTCTGTTTCTTCGTATAAGTTACCACATGGCAACTTTAGGTGGAGCAAGTTTATATACCTATACATCACATATAACATAATATAGAAAGTAGTTAGGGAGAACTAAAGTCTAATAACATAAAACTCCATCATCTAAGGTATTAAATAATCATTTTTAGATACATTTGTTTAAATTGATTGTTGCTTCTTATGATGCACAGATGCGGTAACATGTTCTGCGGCCAACTAAGCCATTCAGCTCCATCCCATACATTTGAATAGGACTAAAATTAACAGCCACAAGAGACCATGGAAACAGGAATTGTATTTCAGGGATTCTCTAACGGTATGACCCAGATGTTTAGAAAACTAAAACTCCCAGCATTCCCACCATTTGAAATCCCTACTTTTTGGCGAATACTTTATATGTAACAATTTTTTTTAAACGATTTGTTTATCTAACCTGCATTGTTGCTTCAATTGTAGTATCCTTCAGCTAAAACAGAGATGCTAGCAAGATTTCCCTGCCTTGTTCAAAATTAATACTGAAAAATTCAGCAATATAACCTTCTGAACACTTCCTCCTTGAACGCTTTTTTCAAGTTTGTTTGTAGAGTTTGTTTGTAACATTGATCAACTTGTAGTCAAGTGATCAGCCTCTGTCTGCATTAATAGCCTCTCAACAATCTTCTTTTATATGTCTGTGCAGGTACTTCCCGTCTTTCCCAACATTAGCCTTAAGGCAGCATGCTCTTCCCCAAGGGAGGGTCAGGTGATTTCACGGAAGCAGAGCCAGAGGTGCGATCCAGGGCTTATTTTAAAGAAAAGCTTTTATTCAACTCTAACTGGTATCGGAAACCCAGTTGCCCTTTTCTGATATCAGTGCTCCAACTTGCACAAGAGACGGGACTGGCAGTATTGGGGGGACAATCTTCTCTTTTACTTTACCATTCAGGGTGAGACTAGTTTACAGGGAAAACCCCTAGTAAAACAGGAAAAATTTTGATGCTGAGGCAAAGGAACAGTGAGACATTCAAATTAATAAACACAAGGACAGTAGAAGTGAGACAGATACTTAAAGGGTTAATGTTTCCAAGCCGACCCCTAGTTTGATGTTAAGTGGACACTGTCAACAACCAACAACCCCAATCTGACACTGTCTCCATAATTATAAACTAAATTGCATAAGTAAATGCAATGTGCATGTCACACACAAACAAAAGCATTGGATTTAATAAGGATAGTCAGGCTGCATTTATTGGCCACACAAAGCCTACAGTGGACCGAATAGGAAAAATTATTCTTATAAATGATAAATTACTGTATGAGTAGATACTAACAAAATGGTACGCAAGCTAAAACTTGTCTATCCATTTCAGTCCTATTAATGTCAGAATTGAAAGTGGAGAGACAAAATGGGTGTTCAACTATGAACCCACTTTTAAGCCACATGTTTATGAAAATGTTTTCTAAAAAATATTAAGCTGCTTGTTCTTAACTTTACAGTAAAACTGTACTAAGCATAATTTTAAAATATTTTGAATTTAAGCATTAAATGAAGTACACTTATCACTACCTTCATTGGTTTACAGTGCTTTACAAGTAACACCTCATGTGAAAAGTTTGTAACAATTTTGACTTTAAAACGTATGCCCACACCCATTTCGTGATGTCACTGGCATTTACACAACCTTTTATTAACACACAGGCATGAAACTATTAATTAATTTAATATTATGGGATGTAGTTACAACTTTAACTGAGAATTTGCAAACTTCTGCAATTAGATGCTGGATGTTGACAGCTCTTAAGCAAGATGACTAAAACCACTCCACAAGGAACAGTATCTGTGTTAAATAGCTGATTTCCAGACCCTATTTTATTTTAGTCATAATTTTGCCGAAAAATGTTTTGCATAAAATACATCTGCATGCACTGTAGGGTATGATATTTAACTTTGTGTGTATGTATGCCAAGCATTACTACAGGCAATGTATAACCTTATTAAACTACAATACTAAAAATATGTCATTAACCACTTAACCGATTAAAGCATTATATGTCCTGTATGCTGCCTTGTATAATAAGGCAACGTATACAGTATATATGAATCCCTACTAGAGAGAGGGCCCATTTTATTAAGGGTTCTTTCCACTTTCCATTTATATTAAATGAAAGGAAAATACCTCTGCCACACACCGCTCGTAGTTATATAGGCATGCTACATTTTCAAAAGATTTATTATGACCTATTGCTAGAGGACCTGTCCAACAATCTGTCATTAGGAACTGGGTGCTCAATATTAGCTGAGCAGCCTGTCCTGTTTACAGTGAAGGGGGAACATCCACAAACCCATATGGCTTCCTGACATGGTATATACTTAAACTCTTTGCCAAAGTAGACAATCAATGGAGGGACTTGAACAATAAAAGGTTTGTTTTGCCAGAAAATCGTATTCAATTATAAACAGTAGTCTAATATTTAAATTGTGTAGCTTTTTCCTAATATTGCACCACAAATCCCTTTCACCCCCAAGTCACTTTAGTGCTTCTCATTGTCTGTGGCTGATAAAACTTGTCTCTTGGAACTTTCATTTTGACTTTGATACTACAAAAACTGCTTAAAAGATTTAGCCAAAAAGGATGGGAATGCTCTTATCTGATTAGACAGAAATTAATGTATCTTAAAAGGCTGTTATTTTAGTTGCAGGGTTAACAATGAGTTAGGTTTGCAATTAATGCTGAATACAATTTTAAACAATTTATTCTCTTCTAACATTTTTTAAATCAATGTTTGAAAATATTGTTTTATATTGAATCCTTCAAAAATGTTTTGAAAAAAACAAAAAAGAATTTATTCCTCACTGGTAACAATGTCGATTAATAACAAAAATAACCCATATTCATTTATTTGATGCAGTATTTTTTCCATCAGAATTAAGGATGACAGTACATAAAAAGTGCTAATGCCTTAGTACACTGAACAACACCATAGTAAGTCACTATGGTTTTCATAATCAGTTGCTTTGCCGACTAAAAGGGGAAAGTTTAAAGGGTAACTGTGTCCAAAGACTATGTGTGATATAGTAGCAGCTTTACCTGATCCCCTGCACTTCCTGCTTCGAAACCCTGTGACAGTCCTGTGATATTGAAGTTGAATTTACAGACCATACCACTTGCTGCTGTGGGCGTCCCCCCCTCTGGTTCTCCTTCAGTCACTGTAACTCAATCTCTTCCTGGTTTCTTCTCTTGCTTCTCCTGCACTGAGTACGTGCCAACCGCAGATTGGGGGGGGTACTAGTTTTGTGACTGCAGATTCAGAACCTGCCACCACCTAACTTTCTGATCAGTGACTTCTTGATATCTTGGGCTGTGCAGCATGTAAAGAGGTGGTTGATGGTCCATTTTAAAGGTAGGAACCTGACATTTCATTTTAAATAAACTTGTTTGGACACCACAGTTCCCCTTTAAGTATACACTTGAATTTGGCTGCACAAAGATCTATTAAAGGATAGTGCACTGTAAATCAAGTTATGTTCATTTGGAAGTTGCAACTTTAAAATACTGTTGCCATATTTCTTGACCTAGGAAGTTCTATCCCAGCTAAAAGTTACTAACTTAATTTTCGTGAATGACTAGACGGAGACTGGATTGTTGAAATAAACTGGTCACAGCTTTTATTTAACATAAAAGCTCAACAAAGTGGATAACATATTGATAAAATCAAATCTAACATCCAATACTCAATATCAAGAAAACAAAAGAACAGTTTTTGAGTCCCTGTCAGTCTGCCCTTCCATCACTGAATCCTACTCCACCAGCCGCCTACTACCTGACTCAATGGGTAGGTGTTTTCCTTTGAACTGCCGCACCAAACCATTGGCCATCCCCTTATAACTGTAGCATACAAAAAACCGCTGGCTACCCACCTATGAGGTTAGCCGCACCTTTTATTCCAAACTTTTTACCAAGGTACCAAATCGTTAAAACATTTTCCTGCTGGCAGACTGACAAAACCCGCAAGCTGTGACAAGTGTGCTCGGCATCCTGCATTCTACTCCCTTAGAAGTGTGAACAACGTACAGCCACCCTCTACAAACTAGATTTTACCCTATCCCCGTATAGAGAGCAGACGACCTCACATCGGGTGGTGGGGGATGTCCGTTCCCTGTGCCCGCTTCAGCAAATGGCGCTGACTCTGGCTGTGACCCTCCCCTTCCGGCTCCGGTCCTCCGCTGCATCCTTTGAACTCCACCACTCTGCTGCTGGGATCCCGCCCGGTCATGGAGCCCCTCCCCTCTATCTGTGTTCGGTACGTGGCTCTCTTGACCTAGGAAGTTCTATCCCAGCCTAAAAGTTACCTAACCTTATTTCGTGAATGACTAGACGGAGACTGGATTGTTGGATAAACTGGTCACAGCTTTTTATTAACAATAACAGCTCAACAAAGTGGATTAACATATTGATAATCAAATCTTAACATCCAATCTCAATAATCAAGAAAACAAAAGAACAGTTTTTGAGTCCCTGTCAGTCTGCCCTTCCATCACTGAATCCTACTCCACCAGCCGCCTACTACCTGACTCAATGGGTAGATGTTTTCCTTTGAACTGGCCGCACCAAACCATTGGCCAGTCCCCTATAACGTAGCATACAAAAAACCGCGGCTACCCCCTATGAGGTTAGGCCAGCACTTTTATTCCAAACTTTTTACCAAGGTACCAAATCTTTAACATTTTCCTGCTGGCAGACTGACAAAGACCGCCACAGACAGTGGGGGTTGACTCCTCAACCCGACTGTTCCTCCAAAAAACCATAGCCTTTTCCAAGCCCCTTGTAACATCAAATTGAACATGTCAGCACCTACCTCCGTAAGGTGCACTCCGTCTGGGTGAAAAGGGGACCAGCTGTTCTCTAGTCACTATGTCAAGCACTATACACCCATTTAGGCGAACAAATTTGGACACCGCCCTGTTAATTTTGCTCGAGCTTTTTCAATGGCTAGGTAAGAGTGGGCCCCCCTCCAGTGTTTTTCTGGAATAATGTCGGACAAAATGATCAACAGGCCAGGGAAGATAGACCATAGTCTCAGGCAGTCTCTCCTTATATTTTTTATCAGGAATTTCATGGGAGTGGAACACAAAATCGTTTCCTCCAAAAATGAATTAACAAAATGTCTGGTTTACCCAAACTTTTTGCCTGCTGCACTGCCATAGGCATCATCTGGTCCCAAAGCATTCCCCTTTTTCCGTGCCAGGACAGAGTTAAGTCCTCCGTGGAAAAACCCAACTGGTGCCCATTAGGGCGAATGACTGATCTCTGCTCCGCCCAGAAGACATATGAGTGCCCTAGGACCCATGCTTTTACGGGCGGGCAACCTAGAAATAAGTAAAAGCAAACATATAACATTTAACTAACCTTCAATGAGCGACGGGCGAACATACGAGCGGAAGCGGGCTGATTCCCATCTACCTATGCGCTTGATAACCTGTTCGCTTAACCCCCACCTGGCTGCCTCTGTAGCCGCCCCGATGCGAAAGGAGTGCGTCCCATAGTCTTGACAGCGCAGGCCTAAACCTAACAGAGCCTTCTTCAGGATAGCTACAAACTGAAAACGTGAGAGGGCTGAGCCGTTCCTGTGTACCTAAAAGGGGGCCTTCCACTTCTGGCCTTAATTGCATATAGGAAAGGTAACACAAACCGGACATGTTGCTCTGCTAGGGACTTTGTCTAAGTAGACGACTAAAGGGTTCCTTTAGAAGTTTGCTCTCTCTTTACCAGGATACATAGCTTGTCTGAATGACAGTCAATGTCTGCCATCAGCAAACCCCCTTTCCTTTTCTGTTGGCACTAACCAATTCCGAGATGCGAAAAGCCCCATAAAAGGCCCAAGAAAAGGCTAATTGAAATAGACAGCACTCGAAGGTGACTAGCTAGTAGGACTAGCGGGTTAAATAAACCTTCCAGGATAGATAAAGTAATTGGCCGCCTAGTATCTCTAATCTTTCTCGTTTTTTGAAACCCTTTACTGCCTGCCTGACCAAAATTCTTTGTAAGTCCACCACCCCATAGCTTTAACAAGAAGGCTAAGGCAGCCAAAGTCCGTTCTAACATGCTAACTGAGGCCCCTTGCTCAAACAACCTTAGTAAATGCCATACCAACAAATCTAGCCTGTCTGCTTCGCCTACCTTCTCCCTCACTTCGCCTTCTAGCAGGACCATTCTGCCCATATCCTTTCGTAGCTGCGCCAAGTTGACGGGGCTAACGAATCCTTGATTGGTGGCTCATACCTCTCATATGATTGACCAGAGTGCGACTGGGCAATTCTCCCCCCTCTCCATTGCTTCCGGGGCCAGCCCCGAAATCTGTCTAACTGTAAACGAGATAAACATCGGCGATATCATTAGAGACTCCTGGAACGTGTTCTGCTTGATATTAATATTAATTTTCATGCACGTCAACACTAAACGTCTCAACAGGGCCAGAACTGGTGGCGAGGAGGCCGTGATATTGTTAATGGCCTGCACCACCCCCATATTATCGGACAAGAACAATACCGCTCTATCTCTTAGGTGCCTGCCCCATAACTCCAGAGCTACAGAATGGGGAAAAGTTCCAAAAACAGTAGGTTGGTGATTAGTTAGAATCCCTCCACCCTGTGGCCATGCTTCTGCGCACCATCTGCCTTGAAAATATGCACCAAAACCCACTGACCCCGCTGCATCTGTGAATAGGTGTAGTCTATCTGCTTTTGATATGATGTCCTGCCAGTATGCCCTGCCATTAAATTCCATTAGAAATTGCTGCCAGACTAGTAGGTCGCTCTGATCTCTCTGGTGATCCGAATAATGATGGGCCTTTTTGATTCCTGACATGGCTAACGACAATCGTCTGGAAAATACTCGACCCATGGGGATAACTCTACATGCGAAGTTAAGCTTCCTACCAAGGATTGCATTTGTTGTAGCGTAACCTTTTTTGCAGCTGCAGTGGTAGCGACCGTGAACCTAAGGTCCGCTACTTTGTCGTCTGGGAGCTTACTCTGCTGCAAGATAGTGTCTATTGTGATACCCAAAAAGCTAAGGGATGTGGTGGGGCCCATCGACTTTTCAGGAGCCAGGGGAATGCCAATACTCTGTAATTTTGCGCATTGCCCACAGTAGTGTGGAACAACGGGTATTGGCGGGGCCCACCAAGAAAAGTCATCCAAATAATGGATGACCGAGGTGATGCCCGATTCCTGGCGGACACCCACTCAAGGAAGGAGCTGAAAGTCTCAAAGTATGCGCACGATACAGAGCACCCCATGGGCAAGGCCCTGTCAACATAATATTTTCCTTCGAAACAACAACCCAAGAGGTGTAGACTACTGGGTGTACTGGCAAGACGAAAAGCCGATTCAATGTCTGTTCTTAGCCAGCAGGCACCTTTTCCGGCTGCCTTTGCCAGCCGTATTGCTTCATCAAATGAAGTGTAACAGACCCTGACCAGCTCTCGTCTATGCCGTGATTTACTGATTTGCCATCTGGGAAGGACAGGTGGTGTATAAGCCGAAATTTGCCTGGTTCCTTTTTTGGAACCAGGCCAAGTGGGGAAACTATAACATTTGGGAAGGGTGGTGTAGGAAGGGCCGGCACATGCGACCGAGTTCGTTTCTTTTTGCAATTTTATTTCAACTGTTTTGGGCATTCTGCGACCGAACGAAGGTTTCTCTGTGAAATTATGGGGCCAGTACTTTTGAGGGGATTTTAAAACCAAAACTAAAACCATCGATCAGCAGCCTGGCTTTTTCTCGATTTGGGTATTTATCGAGCCAAGGGCGCATCGCTTCTACCCTCACTGGGGTCACTGCCTTTTCCAATATTTCCCTACTCCTAGGTGGGGGTTGCCTGCCTCTCCTGAAACAACGTGGAAGGTGTGGCCCTGCGCAAGGAGACATTCGTGGCGGAACCGACAATGGTTCCCCATTTGCATTGGCTGTCATTAAACAGCCAGCAAATTCCTTTCTTCTGGGGCCCGAACCTCCGAGTTGGGGCTATTGGTAGTTGCGCTTCCTCCACCAAGAAAGGACTGGGTCCCTAGAGTTGAATATTATCCTTGTAGAGTTCTGTTATTCATTACTCTCATCCACAAGGCTATGTCCCTGTGATCCCAATTTAAGTCCCTTTGAACTGCCCTACGCTGCCTGAACTGCTCATCATACCTGAGCCTGCCTGCCCCCCGTATCTCTGTGGGCCTCCCAAATACTGTCCAGGTAACAAAATGAGGCGAGCACTGCTCTGGATGTTTCTCTCCTATGATCTGCCTAAATAGCAAACGCTTGCAACCAGTTCCCAAAGGTTCTTGGATCAGGCGGCAGCGGCGTTTTTCTTCTTCTCTTCTGACCGACTTTCTTTTACTTTATCCCACTTTTCTATGGGAACCTATCCAAGGGAAGTAGTGAGTATAAGTCGACGTATTCCCGTCTCCAAATTTTTTCCTTTAACTCTTTCTTAAGATGTGACCTAGGGTCTCTCAAACAAAGGTATATGACTTCTAGCGGAATCAGGAACTCTATATGGTTCATTTTTTCCAGGATCAACTGTATCCGTACTTGCTAACTCCCGACTGGCTGCGTTATCGACGGTTGCTATAGCGTTCGCCGTTCGTATAGCGCTCTCTGACCCTAACTCATTGGCGATGTTGTGCCTTTGCTGTGTCTGTCTGTCTTCCTTGAAATAAAATTTGCCTGAGTCCTGACACAATCGTTTCGCAGCCCTAAATACTCCCCGTCTGTGACTCGTTCACCCTGTTGTGACAACCCACTGAGCTGGTTCGGCTGTGTGTAAGTGATGTGATCAGTGTGATGGGGGTTACCTGTATCCAAAAGCTGCGGATCTGCAGTTCGGGGATCTGCGAGCCTTGCTGTCGTGGTGTAGGCGCCGTCTATACCTAGTGAATGGCCAGCTTAAGAACCACCTAGCCCGTTTTTATTTTGCAATCAACTTGAGATCACAAAATTAACTTGCCAGATTGGATTATCTCAAGTTAAGAACCGCTGCTTTAAATATGCAGTCTTTATACATTAGATAGATTAGATGTTTGTCTATAGACAAATGTCTAAAGTAGTGTATGGACACCTGTCTGTCTAGTGAATGGCCAGCTTAAGAACCACCTAGCCCGTTTTTATTTTGCCCTGACAAATAGCTAACTGGAGCCATGTGGGCTCTTAGTTAAGTACCAAATACTTCTAGTAAGTAGCCGAAAGTGCTGTGAATACAGTTGTGCTGCTTGTATCAGTAACACCAGTCCAGCACTTGCCATAAATCCTTAAATGTTGTGTCTCTAAAACATGCACTGGTTTGATTGGGCCTTTCAATGCATTTTCCACAAGCCTGAGGCACAAATCAACACATTTGCAATGCATTTCTAAATCCACCCCTTTCTGTTTCCTTCGTATAAGTTACCACATGGCAACTTTAGGTGGAGCAAGTTTATATACCTAAACATCACATATAACATAATATAGAAGTAGTTAAGGGAGAACTAAAGTCTAATAACATAAAACTCCATCATCTAAGGTAATTAAAATCATTTTTAGAACATTTGTTTTAAATTGATTTGTTGCTTCTTATGATGCACAGATGCTGGTAACATGTTCTGGCCAACTAAGCCATTCAGCTCCATCCCATACATTTGAATAGGACTAAAATTAACAGCCAACAAGAGGCCATGGAACAGGAATTGTATTTCAGGGATTCTCTAACGGTATGACTCCAGATGTTTAGAAAACTAAAACTCCCAGCATTCCCACCATTTGAGAATCCCTACTTTTTGGCGAATACTTTATATGTAACAATTTTTTTTAAACGATTTGTTTATCTAACCTGCATTGTTGCTTCTAAATTGTAGTATCCTCAGCTAAAACAGAGATGCTAGCAAAGATTTCCCTGCCTTGAGTCAAAATTATACTGAAAAGATTCAGCATATAACCTTCTGAACACTTCCTCCTTGAACGCTTTTTTCAAGTTTGTTTGTAGAGTTTGTTTGTAACATTTGATCAACTTGTAGTCAAGTGATCAGCCTCTGTCTGCATTAATAGCCTCTCAACAATCTTCTTTTATATGTCTGTGCAGGTACTACTCTCCGTCTTTCCCACATTAAGCCTATAGCGAGCATGCTCTTCCCCAAGGGAGGTCAGTGATTTCACAGGAAGCAGAGCCAGGAGGTCGCGGACTCCAGGTTAGCTATATTTTAAGAAAAGCTTTTTCAACTCTACGGTACGGAAACCACAGTTGCCCTTTTCTGATATCAGTGCTCCAAACTTGCACAGAGACTGGACTGGCAGTATTGGGGGGACAATCTTCTCTTATCTTTACCATTCAGGGTGAGACTAGTTTACAGGGAAAACCCCTAGTAAAAACAGGAAAAATTTGATGCTGAGGCAAAGGAACAGTGAGACTTCAAATTAATAACACAAGGAGACAGTAGAAGTGAGACAGATACTTAAAGGTTAATGTTTCCAAGGCCGACCCCTAGTTTGATGTTAAGTGGACACTGTCAACAACCAACAACCCCAATCTGACACTGTCTCCATTAATATAAACTAAATTGCATAAGTAAATGCAATGTGCATGTCACACACACACAACAAAAAGCATTGGATTAATATAAGGATAGTCAGGCTGCATTTAGTGGCCAACACAAAGCCTACAGTGGACCGAATAGGAAAAATTATTCTTATAAATGTATAAAATTACTGTATGAGTAGATACTAATACAAAATGGTACAGCAAGCTAAAACTTGTCTATCCAGTTCAGTCCTATTAAGGTCAGAATTGAAAGTGGAGAGCAAAAGACTGGTTTTCAGACTATGAACCCACTTTTAAGCCACATGTTATATGAAAAGTTTTTCTAAAAAATATTAAGCATGTCTGTTCTTAACTTTACAGTAAAACTGTACTAAGCATAGTTAAAATATTTTGAATTTAAGCATTAAATGAAGTACACTTCATGCTACCTTCATTGGTTTACAGTGCTTTACAAGTAACAACCTCATGTTGAAAAGTTTGTAACAATTTTGACTTTAAACGTATGCCCCACCCCATTTCGTGATGTCACTTGGCATTTACACAACCTTTTATTAACAGCACAGGCATAACTATTAATTAATTTAATATTATGGGATGTAGTTACAACTTTAACTGAGAATTTGCAAATTCTGCAATTAGATGCTGGATGTTGACAGCTCTTAAGCAAGATGACATAACCACTCCACAAGGAACAGTATCTGTGTTAAATGCTGATTTCCAGACCCTATTTTATTTTAGAGTCTAATTTTGCCGAAAAATGTTTTGCATAAAATACTCTGCATGCACTGTAGGGTATGATATTAACTTTGTGTGTATGTATTGCCAAGCATTACTACAGGCAATGTATAACCTTATTAAACTACAATACTAAATATGTCTATTAACCACTTAACCGATTAAAGCATTAATATGTCCTGTATGCTGCCTTGTATAATAAAGGCAACGTATACAGTATATATGAATCCACTACGAGAGAGAGGCCCATTTTATTAAGGGTTCTTTCCACTTTCCATTTATATTAAATGAAAGGAAAATACCTCTGCCACACACGCTCGTAAGTTATTAGGCATGCTACATTTTCAGAAGATATATTATGACCTATGCTAGAGGACCTGTCCAACAATCTGTCATTAGGAACTGGGTGCTCAATATTAGCTGAGCGCCTGTCCTGTTCTACACGTGAAGGGGACATCCACAAAACCCATATGGCTTCCTGACATGGTATATACATTAACCTCTTGCCAAAGTAGACATCTGGAGGGACTTGAACAATAAAGGTTTGTTTTGCCAGAAAATCGTATTCAATTATAAACAGTAAGGTCTAATATTTAAATTGTGTAGGCTTTTTCCTAATATTGCACACAAATCCCTTCCACCCCAAGTCACTTTAGTGCTTCTCATTGTCTGTGGCTGATAAAACTTGTCTCTTGGAACTTTCATTTTGACTTTGAACTACACAAAAACTGCTTAAAAAAGATTTAGCCAAGAAAAGGATGGGAATGCTCTTATCTGATTAGACAAAAATTAATGTATCTTAAAAGGCTGTTATATTTTAGTTGCAGGGTTAACAATGAGTTAGGTTTGCATTAATGCTGAATACATTTTAAACAATTTATTCTCTTCTAACATTTTTTAAATCAATGTTTGAAAGAATATTGTTTTATATTGAATCCTTCAAATGTTTTGAAAAAAAACAAAAAAGAATTTATTACTCACTGGTACAATGTCATTAATAAAAATAAACCCATATTCATTTATTGATGCTATTTTTTTCCATCAGAAATTAAGGGATGACAGTACATAAAAAGTGCTAATGCCTTAGTATCACTGAACAACACCATAGTAAAAGTCACTATGTTTTTTCATAATCAGTTTGCTTTGCCGACTAAAAGGGAAAGTTTAGGGTAACTGTGGTCCAAAAAAGACATGTGTGATATAGTAGCAGCTTTACCTGATCCCCTGCACTTCCTGCTTCAAACCCTGTGACAGTCCCTGTGATATTGAAGTTGAATTTACAGACCATACACACTTGCTGCTGTGGCGTCCCCCCCTCTAAGGTTCTCCTTCAGTCACTGTAACTCAATCTCTTCCTGGTTTCTTCTGCTTTCTCCTGCACTGAGTACGTGCCAACCGCAGATTGGGGGGGGTACTAGTATTTGTGACTGCAGATTCAGAACCTGCCACCACCTAACTTTCTGATCAGTGACTTCTTGATATCTTGGGCTGTGCAGCATGTAAAGAGGTGGTTGATGGTCCATTTTAAAGGTAGGAACCTGACATTTCATTTTAAATAAACTTGTTTGGACACCACAGTTCCCCTTTAAGTATACACTTGAATTTGGCTGCACAAAGATCTATTAAAGGATAAGTGCACTGTAAAATCAAGTTATGTTCATTTGGAAGTTGCAACTTTAAAAATACTGTTGCCATATTTCTTGACCTAGGAAGTTCTATCCCAGCCTAAAAGTTACCTAACCTTAATTTTCGTGAATGACTAGACGGAGACTGGATTGTTGGAATAAACTGGTCACAGCTTTTATTTAACAATAACAGCTCAACAAAGTGGATTAACATATTGATAAAATCAAATCTTAACATCCAATACTCAATAATCAAGAAAACAAAAGAACAGTTTTTGAGTCCCTGTCAGTCTGCCCTTCCATCACTGAATCCTACTCCACCAGCCGCCTACTACCTGACTCAATGGGTAGGTGTTTTCCTTTGAACTGACCGCACCAAACCATTGGCCAGTCCCCTTATAACTGTAGCATACAAAAAACCGCTGGCTACCCACCTATGAGGTTAGGCCAGCACCTTTTATTCCAAACTTTTTACCAAGGTACCAAATCTTTAACATTTTCCTGCTGGCAGACTGACAAAGACCCGCCAAAGCTGTGACAAGTGTGCTCGGCATCCTGCATTCTACTCCCTTAGAAGTGTGATCAACGTACAGCCACCCTCTACAAACTAGATTTTACCCTATCCCCGTATAGAGAGCAGGACGACCTCACATCGGGTGGGTGGGTGGGTGTCCGTTCCCTGTGCCCGCTTCAGCAAAATGGCGCTGACTCCGGCTGTGACCCTCCCCTTCCGGCTCCGGTCCTGCGCTGCATCCTTTGAACTCCACCCCTCTGCTGCTGGGAATCCCGCCCGGTCATGGAGCCCCTCCCCTCTATCTGTGTCCGGTACGTGGCTCTCTTGACCTAGGAAGTTCTATCCCAGCCTAAAAGTTACCTAACCTTAATTTTCGTGAATGACTAGACGGAGACTGGATTGTTGGAATAAACTGGTCACAGCTTTTATTTAACAATAACAGCTCAACAAAGTGGATTAACATATTGATAAAATCAAATCTTAACATCCAATACTCAATAATCAAGAAAACAAAAGAACAGTTTTTGAGTCCCTGTCAGTCTGCCCTTCCATCACTGAATCCTACTCCACCAGCCGCCTACTACCTGACTCAATGGGTAGGTGTTTTCCTTTGAACTGGCCGCACCAAACCATTGGCCAGTCCCCTTATAACTGTAGCATACAAAAAACCGCTGGCTACCCACCTATGAGGTTAGGCCAGCACCTTTTATTCCAAACTTTTTACCAAGGTACCAAATCTTTAACATTTTCCTGCTGGCAGACTGACAAAGACCCGCCACAGACAGTGGGGGTTGACTCCTCAACCCCGACTGTTCCTCCAAAAAACCATAGCCTTTTCCAAGCCCTCTTGTAACATCAAATTGAACATGTCAGCACCTACCTCCGTAAGGTGCACTCCGTCTGGGTGAAAGAGGGACCAGCTGTTCTCTAGGTCACTATGTCTAAGCACTATACACCCATTTAGGCGAACAAATTTGGACACCGCCCTGTTAATTTTGGCTCGAGCTTTTTCAATGGCTAGGTAAGAGTGGGCCCCCCTCCAGTGTTTTCTTGGAATAATGTCGGACAAAATGATCAACAGGCCAGGGAAGATAGACCATAGTCTCAGGCAGTCTCTCCTTATATTTTTTATCAGGAATTTCATGGGAGTGGAACACAAATCGTTTCCTCCCAAATGAATTAACAAAATGTCTGGTTTACCCAAACTTTTTGCCTGCTGCACTGCCATAGGCATCATCTGGTCCCAAAGCATTCCCCTTTTTCCGTGCCAGGACAGAGTTAAGTCCTCCGTGGAAAAACCCAACTGGTGCCCATTAGGGCGAATGACTGATCTCTGCTCCGCCCAGAAGACATATGAGTGCCCTAGGACCCATGCTTTTACGGGCGGGCAACCTAGAAATAAGTAAAAGCAAACATATAACATTTAACTTAACCTTCAATGAGCGACGGGCGAACATACGAGCGGAAGCGGGCTGATTCCCATCTACCTATGCGCTTGATAACCTGTTCGCTTAACCCCCACCTGGCTGCCTCTGTAGCCGCCCCGATGCGAAAGGAGTGCGTCCCATAGTCTTGACAGCGCAGGCCTAAACCTAACAGAGCCTTCTTCAGGATAGCTACAAACTGAAAACGTGAGAGGGCTGAGCCGTTCCTGTGTACTAAAAGGGGGCCTTCCACTTCTGGCCTTAATTGCATATAGGAAAGGTAACACGAAACCGGACATGTTGCTCTGCTAGGGACTTTGTCTAAGTAGACGACTAAAGGGGTTCCTTTAGAAGTTTTGCTCTCCTTTACCAGGATACATAGCTTGTCTGAATGACAGTCAATGTCTGCCATCAGCAAACCCCCTTTTCCTTTTCTGTTGGCACTAACCAATTCCGAGATGCGAAAAGCCCCATAAAAGGCCCAAGAAAAGGCTAATTGAAATAGACAGCACTCGAAAGGTGAGCTAGCTAGTAGGACTAGCTGGTTAAATAAACCTTCCAGGATAGATAAAGTAATTGGCCGCCTAGTATCTCTAATCTTTCTCCGTTTTTTGAAACCCTTTACTGCCTGCCTGACCAAGAAATTCTTTGTAAAGTCCACCCACCCCATAGCTTTAAACAAGAAGGCTAAGGCAGCCAAAGTCCGTTCTAACATGCTAACTGAGGCCCCTTGCTCAAACAACCTTAGTAAATGCCATACCAACAAATCTAGCCTGTCTGCTTCGCCTACCTTCTCCCTCACTTCGCCTTCTAGCAGGGACCATTCTGCCCATATCCTTTCGTAGCTGCGCCAAGTTGACGGGGCTAACGAATCCTTGATTAGGTGGCTCATACCTCTCATATGATTGACCAGAGTGCGACTGGGCAATTCTCCCCCCTCTCCATTGCTTCCGGGGCCAGCCGCCGAAATCTGTCTAACTGTAAACGAGATAAAGCATCGGCGATATCATTAGAGACTCCTGGAACGTGTTCTGCTTTGATATTAATATTAAGTTTCATGCACGTCAACACTAAACGTCTCAACAGGGCCAGAACTGGTGGCGATGAGGCCGTGATATTGTTAATGGCCTGCACCACCCCCATATTATCGGACAAGAACAATACCGCTCTATCTCTTAGGTGCCTGCCCCATAACTCCAGAGCTACCAGAATGGGGAAAAGTTCCAAAAACAGTAGGTTGGTGATTAGGTTAGAATCCCTCCACGCCTGTGGCCATGCTTCTGCGCACCATCTGCCTTGAAAATATGCACCAAAACCCACTGACCCCGCTGCATCTGTGAATAGGTGTAGTCTATCTGCTTTTGATATGATGTCCTGCCAGTATGCCCTGCCATTAAATTCCATTAGAAATTGCTGCCAGACTAGTAGGTCAGCTCTGATCTCTCTGGTGATCCGAATAAAATGATGGGCCTTTTTGATTCCTGACATGGCTAACGACAATCGTCTGGAAAATACTCGACCCATGGGGATAACTCTACATGCGAAGTTAAGCTTGCCTACCAAGGATTGCATTTGTTGTAGCGTAACCTTTTTTGCAGCTGCAGTGGTAGCGACCGTGAACCTAAGGTCCGCTACTTTGTCGTCTGGGAGCTTACTCTGCTGCAAGATAGTGTCTATTGTGATACCCAAAAAGCTAAGGGATGTGGTGGGGCCCATCGACTTTTCAGGAGCCAGGGGAATGCCAAATAGCTCTGTAATTTTGCGCATTGTCCACAGTAGTGTGGAACAGACATGGGTATTGGCGGGGCCCACCAAGAGAAAGTCATCCAAATAATGGATGACCGAGGTGATGCCCGATTCCTGGCGGACAACCCACTCAAGGAAGGAGCTGAAAGTCTCAAAGTATGCGCACGATACAGAGCACCCCATGGGCAAGGCCCTGTCAACATAATATTTTCCTTCGAAACAACAACCCAAGAGGTGTAGACTATCTGGGTGTACTGGCAACAGACGAAAAGCCGATTCAATGTCTGTCTTAGCCAGCAAGGCACCTTTTCCGGCTGCCTTTGCCAGCCGTATTGCTTCATCAAATGAAGTGTAACAGACCCTGACCAGCTCTCTGTCTATGCCGTGATTTACTGATTTGCCATCTGGGAAGGACAGGTGGTGTATAAGCCGAAATTTGCCTGGTTCCTTTTTTGGAACCAGGCCAAGTGGGGAAACTATACAATTTGGGAAGGGTGGTGTAGGGAATGGGCCGGCCATGCGACCGAGTTCGATTTCTTTTTGCAATTTTATTTCAACTTGTTTGGGGCATTCTGCGACCGAACGAAGGTTTCTCTGTGAAATTATGGGGCCAGTACTTTTTGAGGGGATTTTAAAACCAAAACTAAAACCATCGATCAGCAGCCTGGCTTTTTCTCGATTTGGGTATTTATCGAGCCAAGGGCGCATCGCTTCTACCCTCACTGGGGTCACTGCCTTTTCCAATATTTTCCCTACTCCTAGGTGGGGGTTGCCTGCCTCTCCTGAAACAACGTGAGAAGGGGTGTGGCCCTGCGCAGAGAGAACATTCGTGGCGGAACCGACAAGTGGTTCCCCATTTGCATTGGCTGTCATTAAACAGCCAGCAAATTCCTTTCTTCTGGGGCCCCGAACCTCCCGAGTTGGGGCTATTGGTAGTTGCGCTTCCTCCACCAAGAAAGGACTGGGTCCCTAGAGTTGAATATTATCCTTGTAGAGTTCTGTTATTCATTACTCTCATCCACAAGGCTATGTCCCTGTGATCCCAATTTAAGTCCCTTTGAACTGCCCTACGCTGCCTGAACTGCTCATCATACCTGAGCCATGCCTGCCCCCCGTATACTCTGTGGGCCTCCCAAATACTGTCCAGGTAACAAAATAGAGGCGAGCACTGCTCTGGATGTTTCTCTCCTATGATGCTGCCTAAGATAGCAAACGCTTGCAACCAGTTCCCAAAGGTTCTTGGGATCAGGCGGCAGCGGCGTTTTTCTTCTTCCTCTTCTGACCGACTTTCTTTTACTTTATCCCACTTTTCTAATGGGAACCTATCCAAGGGAAGTAGTGAGTATAAGTCGACGTATTCCCGTCTCCAAATTTTTTCCTTTAACTCTTTCTTAAGATGTGACCCTAAGGGTCTCTCAAAACAAAGGTACATATGACTTCTAGCGGAATCAGGAACTCTATATGGTTCATTTTTTCCAGGATCAACTGTATCCGTACTTGCTAACTCCCGACTGGCTGCGTTATCGACGGGTGCTATAGCGTTCGCCGTTCGTATAGCGCTCTCTGACCCTAACTCATTGGCGATGTTGTGCCTTTGCTGTGTCTGTCTGTCTTCCAGTTGAAATAAAATTTGCCTGAGTCCTGACACATCGTTCTGCAGCCCTAAATACTCCCCGTCTGTGACTCGTTCACCCTGTTGTGACAACCCACTGAGCTGGTTCGGCTGTGTGTAAGTGATGTGATCAGTGTGAGTGGGGTTACCTGTATCCAAAAGCTGCGGATCTGCAGTTCCGGGGATCTGCGAGCCTTGCTGTCGTGGTGTAGGCGCCGTTCTACCAGATGCCTCTGACGTTATCCTAGAACCGTGTTCCTGGGAGGAAGAAGAAAAAGACGGAAAGAGTCTGCCCGACAAGGACCGCGCTCTCTCCTGCCCTCCCCTCACGCTGCTGCCGCAGGTGGCGCACCCAGAGTGCCCTGTAGGATTATGGTGGACCTGCACATCCTGGCCTGGCGACGGGGGCCCGACCGCCACTCCCCATGCTCTCAACTCTGATGGTGGAGAAGCACGCTCACGGGCACCCGACACCTGAGCCGCCCTGTCTGGTGATGATGGGTGGGACATGAGGGGGACAAGGCTACCAGAGGCGGAGCTTCCCTGCCTCGCGTTGTTATGGCTGTGAGTAGTGGTTCCCATATCCTTGTCTATGGCTGAGGGGGGGAGGTGAGGTGACCTAGCTGCATGGCAGGACCTAGCTCCAGCGTTAGTACTTACCGCTGAGCCGTGACGACCTCTGGGATTGGCGTGGGGCCTGGTGCTGGTTGTAGCGGGTGCACGTGCCGTCCGGTAAGTAGAGACCTCGGGGGTTGCCACTGGTGATGCATGCGTTGTCCGTCTGTTGGGGCTGGGACTTTCTCTTCTTCTCCTGGAGTGCGCCAGGGCTGAGGGGCTCAAACGTTGAGGAGGCCTGGTCCGGCGAGCACTCCGCTTCCTACCCTTGGGGGGTCCTTGAGCCGCGGGTGGTGCTGTCGGCTGCAACAGGTCCAGAACCCAGGCATCTCCTCTTCTTCCGGCTTCCTCCCGCAGGCGCGCGAGTATCGCTTCGGGGTTCATCCTGGAGGCCTTCGCTTACTACCAGAAGGTGTCCGCTCCATGTCCGTTCCCTGTGCCCGCTTCAGCAAAATGGCGCTGACTCCGGCAGTGACCCTCCCCTTCCGGCTCCGGTCCTGCGCTGCATCCTTTGAACTCCACCACTCTGCTGCTGGGAATCCCGCCCGGTCATGGAGCCCCTCCCCTCTATCTGTGTCCGGTACGTGGCTCTCTTTACCTATGCCCCTCCAGAGTCTACCTTTGTGCCTTGAAAGTTGCTGACACCTTGTTATTGGTTTGCTGTTCCGTGCACTCTCCTGCTTGAGCCTCAACAGTAATGCCTGTGAGTTCCATGCACAAGCAGGAGAAAGCAGCGAAAATCTCATCGGGGAAGTTTAACATTCAACAAACCAGTAACAAGATGTCGGTAACTTTCAAGGCACAAAGGTAGGCTCTGGAGGGGCATAGGTAAAAAAAAATATGGCAACAGTATTTTTAAAGCTGCAGCTTCCAAATGAACACAACTGAGTATCTGTGTGTGCAGGGAGTTTTATAACCTGCCTGGCAATCACAAGTAATCAGTAGTGATTGGATCTGCTCACAGGTGAAGCCAATCAAGAGACAGCTTATCAGTGCTAATTAGGTCTGCTCATAGCTGATGCAACCAAGAGGCAAGTGATTTTGATTGTGCCTGTGACATGAAAGTATATGTCTCAGTTTTAGTTGCTAAAACATACTCCTATTTTAAAGTAGGAATATATTATATTATTAAATATAATATTATATAAATATAACTTCTATACTTTCAACTTATAGAAAACTTTGCAGTGCAATTTGAAGTGTGTCGCATTGCATTTTTTATTATTTGACTTGGCACATTTCCTTTAGCACTCAACACGTACCATATTCCTTATGAATGCGAGTGTTAATTAACTATCCACAAACAAACAGTGCAAGAACTAAATAGGAAATGCAGGACAGTGGGCATCTCTAATGTTGTTATACTGTTATTTTGTTAGTTTATCAAGCTAGGTAATTGTAATATTAATCTAAGATGAGGCTAATGTCCCTCTTTGTATTGCTTTATTTAGCTTGTGATTATTTGTATGAAAATACAATGAGGGAAATCCATGAATGCCACTCTTACAATCATGTGGAAACTCTTTTCCAAGTTAAATGGCTCCCTTGAGCCCCATTATTTTCTGCAAACTCTACAAAAACATAAACTGGCTACACTATTGAAATAAACCACTGACACTTATTTGTATTTCACATGTAATCAGTTTAATTCGACATATTATAACACTGAAAAAGAAGCAACAAAGAAACTATTGATGGGACAGAGTATATAACATGTGTGTTTTTCTAGACTCCCGCTCCTGGCCTCACCATAGACTTAATACAAACTGAGCAAAAGCTAAAATTAGAAACACGCCTTACAATTTAAGGAGAAAAATACAGCTGATTAATGTATTACATCTGAAGTCATTTCCCTTACACCTGCAGTTCACATCTAGAGAAAAACCAAACCACCACTGAAAACAAAATGGCCATTCAGAAAATGAACTTTAAAAAAAGAAAATACCCACAAAAGGTGTTAAACACCATCTCCTTCCCTACAGCCTTTTAATTGTTACTGAAGTTTGTGACCCAGGTGACATTTTTTAGAGAAAAAAAATCAGCACCAATGACAAAGAACATTGTCCCTGTCTTTAACCCCACAACTCCCTTTTTATATTCCTGACCTGAACCGCAAACAGTTTTAAAGAAAAATCCGTATTTAATTTGCAAATTGCAGGTAGTGATGAATAATATAGAGAAACCTGTGCTTTTTTATTTCTTCATGTTTGGCTTTTATATCCCTTTATAATAAAATAATACCAAACAGCTATACAGCTTAAAGTGAGGTGGACTTAAAGGGCATGTCCACCTAGATATACTGTATCTTCTTTAACACAGTCGCACACATCTCTCGCCACCACCCCCTCCTTGTCTTATGGGTATGTAATGTCAGTCATGGCCGCGACAGTGACATCATGGCCACTGGTGACAATCCATATGAAAGTAAGATAAAAGTAAGATAAAAATACAAGTTCACTTTTGGGGGGTAAATAACCTGAATTATTTTCTGGGTGGACGTGCCCTTTAAAGGAACAAAAAAGCCCTCTATGGTGTCTACCATAGGAATGTTGCTGGTAGTGAGTAAACATTAATTTTTTTAATTGGATTATTTGGGAAATGCTATATTATAACATGAGGCTGTGATGGATCTTCTGTTTTAAAAGGCTCTATAAAATAATAATTCTTCTTTTAAAACTAATGCAAAGGATAGGTTTTGATAAGTCATGCCTGTTATAATACTATTAGATGAAAAACAGCGTTTGATTGGAATAAAGTTTTGCTGAAATGTCTAAAGTTGATCTCTAATGCCAACATTCTAGAATCTAGATACTCCGTAGGCTGTGTTCTCACTCTTAGCACACAATGTTTTCACAATGTTTTGATAAGCGTGGGAGGACTATAGGTTTACCCAAGCTGAATTCTTCCTGCCATCTTATTAATATCAAAGCTCTTACCCTGCTTACCCTATAAAAACTAAAGCCAGAGGAAACTTTAGGATAGAAGTGGTTTGTCTGCACACTAACATACTTATTGCATTCATACTGATATTTTTCCCCCTTCTTTACTATTTTAACTATTGGAAAATTCACAGTGCTGCCAGAATATGACGTGCAACAGACCTTTCTTACTGCGCCAAAGCAAAAATAAGAGCACTCTGGTGTGGCTGCCAAACACTATAAACAGAAATCTTCAGACTTGGCATTAATTTTAACCCTTTGGCATTTTAACAAGGACTTGAACATAAATAGAAATCTGTAGTTACATTAAATTGCATCAGGCATTGTGTCACACCCAAACAATTCTTGAACCCTAATCAGCTGCGTACACTCTACCAATGTTTGAATCTAAAGATGAATCTGTTCATCTTTTAAAGGGACAGTTCAGTGGAAATGATCAATATTTGTTAAATTGTTAGTTTGTGTAATGCCTTCTTAGTTATTCTACATATTCTCACCCATTTTGAAAAATCAGTTGATTTCATACCCTTTGCTGTTCCCTGCTGTTGACATTAGTGAGCTGACATTTCAGGTTCTAATGGTCCTTCTTCCCAGAATGCAACACTACCTTGGAATGTTCCTAACAGTAATTTCTACTGATTAGCTGTTGGATGGGTCAAAGATGCTCAGATCTCTACTGAGCAAATGAATCAACCCAGGCGCTGGGTCAAGGGCAAGACCATAACGGTCTCTACTAGGGGTCCTTAATGGGTGTACCAGCTTAAGTTGTATTGCATTTTTAAAAATGCAATAAAAAAATGCAATAAAAGCATGCTTTGATAAAACACATCTAAAGACTCGCATGCCTATATTATTTGGCCTCTATGCATTCAATGCATAGAAGCTATATAATATACATGAAGCATGTTGAACACTGCATTATTCAATAATGTAAATAAAAAAAACCTACTTTACTACTTTAAAGTCTAAAATCGAGATGGAAAGGCTATACAAGTTTATATATGTGTAATGACCAGTACTTTTGAAGGGGAACTAAAGCGTTAAAACAGGTCCCTCCTATATGCGGTACCAAGAAAGGTCTTTTGCCCTAGGACTACAGCGGTTACAATAAATACTTACCAAAAAAGTTTCTATCTAGTCCTGCCTCCTCCCCATGGCCACTAATCCTTGGGAGATGCTGGCTATCAAAGGATGCACTTCTTTGTGCATAGGTCAGCTTTCCTTCCTAGTTAAGGGGTTGGGCAAGACTGGACATGGACATTTGTGGTACTATTCTATATACCTGCTGCACGTATAGGGGTGAAGAGCTAGCACAGAGGGGTGAAGGCTTGCTTGCTCCCAATCAACCAGTAGGGGCAACCTAATAAAAATGATACTACTGCCTAAATTATTCTATATATTTCAACATTTTATGTGCTTTATCCCCCTCCCTCTTTTTTCTCCAAGCTACAATCCTACCTAGAGTTACTGACTCTGCCTGATTTTAAATAAGCGGGACAAAAATATCTTCATACCTGGGTGCACCCACCTGCTCCTATAGCTGACCAAAATGTGGGACGGAAATCTGAAACCCTTTGCTAAATGCTTACCTACTCTCAAATCCCCTGACATTTCTCGAAAACATTTCCAGTGATATAATGGGTGGGGGAAGAGTATTACATTTACAAATATACAAAACATGGAAGCTGGATAATTCTGTGACACAATGCAACAAAAGGGTTGCAGGGTGAGGCCTGCCTCTGGTGAAACCCTGAATACCCACAAATGTTCTAACAGCACAAGTATGTACCAAAAGCAGCAAATGAAAAAAATAACCTGCATATTGTTGTGGGCCTTTGATATGCAGCAATAAAGTAAACAAGCTTCTTGCACATATATATAATACACAGCGAATTGAACGTTATTGTGACCTATGACATATGTTCCCAACACTGTAAAGCTAACCAATCTATACAAGAACTCATGTTAATTAAATATCTATAAGTGATGCTGGTTCTGAATCTTGGTTACTTTATTGTAATGGAATAGAGCTGTAATTTTTCAATTGATTCTGACTGACATTTTCTTAACTGCATCAATATGTACAGTATTACAGCATGTTAAGTATTCCTTATAGTTATAAGCAACGTTTTGCAGCAACCAAAGAGATGTGAGCAAGAACTAGTAAGGATTATATAAAAAGCCCTCCACCATACATTTAAAATAAAACCTAAATCACATCTCTAGATAACATTTGTGAAAAGTTATTTCTGGTAGGGTTTAGCTATATTAACTTCCTGCTTGAACACTTCCTGTTTTCAGTCATGTGACCGGCTTGTAGTCATGTCACCAGCCTCTGCATGCATTAATAGGCTCCTCTTCTCAACTGTCATTCCCCCCCCAAGCACTATCTGTTTTCCCTAGCATTAAGTCTTAACTGAGCATGCTTTGCCCCAGGGGGCAGAGGGCGTAGCAGAGGTTTGGTGATGTCACACAACCTACTGGAAGCAGAAAATGTGAACATTCACCCCAATGTAATTTCTCACAGGCTGCAGCCAGAGGCAAGATTGTCGGCTCATTTTAAATTAAATACTTCAGGCTTTTATTTAACCCTGACCACAGTTGCCCTTTAAGGAGTACTTTCAAATTCAAAACCTCATTGTTATTCTTTAAAAAAGCCTAATAAGCTTACCTGAACTATGATTTCTTTATAGAAATAACCACTTGTTTATATATAAAGCATTATAGTAAATACATCATGTGGTATAGCACTAACAATACTTTCTATGCTTAGTTTTATGCGAACAACTAAATTACCTACTGACCAAAGAATGCACCAAACAGACACCTATTATTTGGTCAGATTAGCTACATATGAGCCATGATTCCCTAACATGCCATGCTCTTAATTGAAATTGGTTCTTTTATAAGAAGGATGGCCTATTTTAATTTGGTATCCAGCAACTCAACCTCTCCCCCTTTAAAATTATTAGTCATTTTACTTATTAAACCACACACTCTGCAACAGATCTTTTTGGCATCTGTAAAGACCTGCTAAGATGTAAGTAGACAGGGCTATAAAATTTCTGTATTCCCAATCCAAATAGTGGCTTTAAGCCAGCAGACTTGTTAAAAAAACAGGGATAATCTGTCTAGTAGACAGAATACAAAGAATACCATGCTCATACTTGCATTGTCTCAAAGATCATGTAAGAAGTGAGTAAGAATTTAGATTCAAGCATAGTAGTCGATGTAGTATACTTGGATTTTGCTAAAGCTTTTGATACTGTGCCACATAGGCGACTAATGTATAAAATGAGTAATGTTGTTCTAGAAAAAAAAACATTTGTACACATAAAAAAAGAATTGAAGCCAAATTTAAAAAAAAGAGATAACTGGCGATATGGATATTAAAGCGGAGGCAAAATGGGTGGCATTAGGCAACAGGAAAGGGTAATTTCATTGTTGGTGTTTGCTATAAGCCGCAAAATGCTAGCAGGGAAGATGTGAGTCAGCTTCATATGCAGTTGGCAAGGGCTGCAAGTTTGGGGAGTGTGCTCTTCATGGGGGACCTTAATTACCCTGACATTGATTGGTGTAGTGGAACTGCCAACACAGAAAAGGGCGATGAGTTCCTGAATTTGCTGCAGGATAATTTTCTCTCACAGGTGGTTAAAGTTCCTACTAGAAAAGGAGCTCTGTTGGATCTGGTAATATCTTACATCGTGGATTGTATTATAGATATGAAGGTAATTGGAGGCTTGAAATAGTAATTTAGTGTATGTTATCAAAAGGAAAACTGCACGGGGTTAACAAAGGGTTTTCTTTTTGGGAAAGCAAATTTTCCCAGGTTAAAAGTAGCTCTTCAGCATGTCAACTGGGATAAGGTATTATCAGGTAAAGGTACTGAACAGAAGTGGACTGTGTTTAAAGGGATTTTAAGCCATTTCACAGCTAAGTTTATACCCCTGGGAAATAAATGTAAAAAAAAATAAATACGCGCCCATATGGCTGAATTCTGATGTAAAGAGGGAAATAGAAAGGAAGAAAAGGGCATTTAAAGGAGAACTAAAGTCTCCAAACAACATTGTCCCAACAGACAGAGTGCACGCACAAACAAACAACAAGCTGTGTCTCACCACTCCATTTACTGTGGCCATTGGGTGATTTATGAAAATATCTTGTGAGTACTAGGGGTCAGCTCCCACAATCCACCTTAGCTGGGTAAACCCCCAGCTAAGTGTCTGCGTACAGGCACATGCTCTGTAGTGCTCAACAGATCAAAATAAGGAAGTTGCTGCCTTGCTTCCTAGAAGCTCAATCACATTACAGCACAGAGATCCTCCCTCTCCCTGACACAGAACGGGGATTTCAGTTTTTTGTTTTTAAACACATTCAGTGCTCCTATGATAACAATGATATAATCCTTTTACTTTTCATACAAAAGGAAAAGTAATCTTTGCAGTGTATTTCATAGATATTATGGATGTAAGAAACGGAATACTAACATTTCAGCAACATTTTTAAAAAAGTAAGTCTTGGGAATAGAAACTGCAACTTGTACATTTATTTGCTAAAAGCAGAGCTTTTACCTCTAGGCTAACAGCTACCACATAGTAAGCTGGTACATGTAAAAAGGTAAGTCTGAACTGAACTATATGCTTCTTATACTGGCGTCTTACCATGTGCGCCACCACTGAACAAGCTGAAGTTATAGGTATACTAGCAAAATACCCGCGCTTCGCAGCGGAGATGTATTCAAATAACCTTTTTAGTAAGAAAGCAATAATGATATATTAAAGAAAGACAATTCAATAAGCTTTACGATAATGCAACACTCATTAACTTTAATTTAATTTTTATTCAACTGCGAAATTTTGGTGAAAATAACCCCCACCACCCCTCTCCGTCCGCCCCCAATACCCCCCACTATTCCTCTGTCCACCCTCCAAACCCTTCCCCTTACACCTCAGCCAGTCCCCGCACACACCCTGAAATTTTGGTAAAAATCGGTCCAGCCGTTAGTGTGCAGAAGTTCAAAATTCTATTCCCCCCACCCTAAAAAAAATATTTTGTTAACCTTTTACTGGTAAAGGAGTATATGCATACAAAATTTGGTTGAAATCGGACCAACCATATAGATTTGTATAGCTTGTAAGCTAGGTAACCATAAGTCTGTGCAATGTCAGATACTCACCGTTACAGGTGGAATTTCAAAACGAAACCTGCTTAACTTTTGTAAGTAAGGTGCAATAAATGAGCCTGCCAAATTTAAGCCGTCTGCCTCCACGGCAAGTTGGAGAATTAGTGATGAGTGAGTGAGTGAGTGAGTGAGGGCTTTGCCTTATATTAGTATAGATTTAGAGGCTTTATCTTTTGCTTGGCACATAATAGAAACAAAAAAAGGTAAGTCTGGGGTATTGAACAAGCCAGGAATCCAGCTACATTTGGAAGCTTATCCTTTGCTAGGAAAATAATTTTATTAAATGCAACTTACTAGAGAAGAATATTACACTGTATAGGATATCTGTTGTATTCAATTAGATCAACTGGACTTGAAATGTAGTTCTTGAAGACGTTTCGCTAGTCATCCGCTGGCTTTCTCAATCAGAATGACTTGTACAAGAATCTGTGGCAATTATGTACCCTGGAAAATCCCAATTAGCATATCACAGCCAGGTGTTAAGGGGTGATTAGATAGTGGCTAAGAGGTGTTATAGGAACGCCCAGAGTAAGGTTTAAAACAGCATTGTACATGGCAGACAGTACAATGCTTTTAACACCTTACTCTGGGCGTTCCTAAACACCTCTTAGCCACTATCTAATCACACCCTTAACACCTGGCTGTGATATGCTAATTGGGATTTTCCAGGGTACATAATTGCCACAGATTCTTGTACAAGTCATTCTGAATTGAGAAAGCCAGTCGGATGACTAGCGAAACGTCTTCAAGAACTACATTTCAAGTCCAGTTGATCTAATTGAATACAACAGATATACCATGACCTGGATGAATGAGAACCTTCACAAGCACACTGTATAGGTGTTCTGGGGAGAAAAGCTTTCACATTAGGTTTTTAAAAAATTAAGTTTAGTTCTCCTTTAAAACCTTTAAGTCAGAGGGAATAGAAATGGCCTTTAGGAATTATAAAAACTGTAACAAGGTGTGTAAGAAAGCAATCAATGTAAAGTTAATAATGAAATTAGGATAGTTGAACAAAACATCATTAATCCTAAAAAATGTTTTAAGTATGTTAATAGTATGAAGACAAGGACGGAAAATGTGGTGCCATTAATTAAGAGGGCTAAGTTAGTTATGGAGGATGGAGATAAAGCAAATGTCTTGAATAATTTTTTACCTCTGTATACACTATAGAAGTACAGATATCATAGAGTATAGCAATAATGGTATAAAAGATGCAAGTGCCCTTTGGTTAAACGAAGATATGGTACAGAAACAACTAAATCAGGTTAATATTAATAAATCTCCTGGACCGGATAAAATACATCCTCGGGTCCTTAGGGAGCTAGGTTCAGTTTTATCTAGGCCATTGTTTCTTATTTTTGCAGATTCACTCAGGTCCAGATGTGTGCCTCTGGATTGGAAATGTTATTCCAATATTCAAAAATGGTAGTCATTCACAGCTAGGTAATTACAGGCCTGTAAGTTTAACATCAGTGGTGGGGAAGATACTGGATAGTTTAATAAGGGAACATATTCTAGAGTATGTTTCAAGGACTGAGCTTATAAGTAGTAACCAGCACAGATTTAGGAGGAATAGGTCTTGAAAAACTAACTTGCTTGGCTTTATGAGGAAATGAGTACAAATTTAGACTCTGGCATAGAAGTGGATGTAGTATACTTGGATTTTGCAAAGGCTTTTGATACAGTCCCCCACAGGTGACTAATGTATAAGCTAAGGTCTATTGGTCTGGGGTGGCAAATTTATACATGGATAGAAAATTGGTTGATGAATATAATGCAGGGAGTAGTTGTTAATGGGGCTTCATCAGTATGGACTAAAGTGGGGTGCCACTGGATTCTGTGTTGGGGCCACTTCTATTTAATCTATTTATTAATAATTTGGGAAAGAGTATTGTCAGCAAGGTTTCTGCATTTACTGATGACACAAAACTTTTTCGACCTTTAAAAGCTTCAAAGGATGTGCAATCGTTGCATGCAGATCTAGATAGATTGTCACATTGGGCAACTAAGTGGCAGATGAGATTCAATGTTCAGAAATGTAAGCTGATGCATTTTGGACTTAAAAATCCTTGTGCTGCTTATGCTATAAATGGCTCTGGGTTAAGTGAATCCCATATGGAAAAGGATCTCAGAGTTTTAGTGGATAACAAACTTAAAGGTAGCAAGCAGTGCCAGGCAGCAACAGCTAGAGCCAGCATAGTATTGTCTAGTATAAAGAGAGATATGGATTCAAGGGAGAAGAATGTTATTCTCGCTCTTTACAAAGCATTGGTAATGCCTCATTTGGAATATGCAAAGCAATTTTGTAATCCTGTGTACAAACAGGAAACCTTTGAAATGGAAAGGGTTCAGAGAAGGGTGACTAAATTAATAAGGGGATTGGGAGAGCTTGAATATAAAGAGAGATTGGATAAGTTACAACTATGTATGCTAGAGAAAATGTGCTTGCATGGGGATATGATTACTGTGTTTAAATACATTAATGAGTCATACAATAAACTATCTGGTGCATTGTTTACCAATAGAACATGTCAGAGGACACACAGACATTCCTCAAGACTTGAAGAAAAGCTTAGGATTTAAGTTCGGAAAAAGGTTTTTCAGTGTGAGAACGGTAAAACTATGGGTGGATGTTGTGATGGCAGGTTCATTGGTCAGTTTAAAAAGACTGGATGCGTTTCTGCAAACAATGAATGTTGCAAGTTACAGGTATTGATTGGACATGGACACAAAACCGAACTCGAACCAGAGTTTGAGTCGAACTTTATGAGTTCGGAAGAATTCGAACTAGTTCGTTTTCTCAGACTCGCGGCTGTATTTTCGCTAGTTACTGTAAATTCGACAATTATCAAATTTACGGGCCTTTCGCTAACCCTAGAATGTATCGTTCGCTAACCCTTCAAAGTATTGCTCATTTTCGATAACCATTGAATGTACTGATCATTTTCGCTAACCCTAGAATGTATCGTTCTCTAACCCTCAAATGTAGGCTTGACTTTTGGTAACACTCTAAAGTATCGTTCGTTTTCGCTAACCCTCGAATGTATCAATCGCTAACCCTTGAATGTACGCTCATTTTCGGTAACTCTCGAAAGTAATGTTCGATTTCGATAACCCTCAAATTTATGGTTCTATTTTTGGTAACCCTCAAAAGTATCGTTCAGTAACAGTCGAATTGGCCGTAAGCCTCGAATGTAGCTTGCGCAAAACCCGACAATTGTGTTTTAACATATTTCGGTGATAGTGACATTTTCCCCAGACCATTTCCCGGGTGCCACAGCCATTTACAGTAAGTTACCATTGTTAGTTTAGCTGTAAATCATCCAGACTTTTCAAACTATCACTCCCCCATTGACTTTAATGGGTCTGAATTTTAACTTTCAAACTTTTACTGAAGTTCGAAAGTTCAAAAACGGACCAAACTTTATAAAGTTTGGCCATCTATAGTATTGATATATAAAGTAGAGTTGATCAAGGGATATTTCCCATTGCAGTCAGGAAATAATTTTTTCCCCCTTCATAAAATTGGTGGGGTTTTCTTTTTTGCATTCCTCTGGATCAACAGTTAGACAGGTAATGAGGGTATTGCTAAATGGGTTGGACTGGATGGACGTATGTCTTTACTCTACCTGAACAAGAACTCATTCAATTTCACAAACAATTTAATGACTTTCACCCAACTATCAATTTTAAACTGAACTGCTCCACCACTCACATTCTCTATATACTAGCATCCATATCAGGGAAAATGGTTTACAAACCACCATATATATCAAAAGCCAATGGATAAACCATCTTAACTAATGTATGATAGCTTTCACCCTGACCACACTAAACACTTCATCATTTACAGCCAGAATCTACAATATAATCGGATATGTTCTGACACTAATGAAAGGGACCACCACCTGAAAACACTCAAAGGGGACTTCATTAACATCCATACAGCTACCAGGATTCCCAGAAGTCAACTTCTACCATACAAACAAAAAACAGAAACAAATGGAATCCCTCTAGTCGTCACATACAATCCCCAACTAATAGCCAAGAAAAATAGCCAAGGATCTACAGTGTACACTTCACAAGGATGAGAGGCTCCAAAACATATTCCCAGACCAACCACTTTTGGCATTCAGGCAGCCCCCAAATTTAAAAAGACTAATAACAAGAAGCGCCTTGATTCAACCCAACAAAAATGGAACCTATCCCTGTAGCAAAAAACAATGCAAAACCTGCCCACACATCTGCAATTCAAATAAAACACAGATTCCAGGCAAATTAGAGGAATACAGCATCCATGGCCAATACAACTGTTCTTCATCCAACGTGGTGTACTTAATACAGTGCACTAGATGCCCAACAGGAGGGCTGTATATAGGAGAGACTGGTCAAAGCCTGGGAAAGAGGAATACACACCACCGCTTTACTATGACAAATAAAAAACTGGACACACCAGTAGGGAACCATTTTAACAGCCCTCACCACTCCATAAACCATCTAAGAATCTTGGTCCTTAAGGGGACCTTTAAAACAGAGAAAGAAAGGAAGGTATGGGAGTACAAATTAATGAAAACTTTTAACTCTCTGGAGAAGGGACTGAACCTGGGCCTTGGATTTATGGCAAACTATATAGATTAAGAACTGCCAGCATCAAGACAGAAATACAAACATCTGTAGAGACATTGGGACACTTAATTAGATGGAATTCCTTTTACTTCACACTTCAGTAACTTACTACTATTTATAGCAACTACTTTGATCTACAGTATCTTGTACCTTATCTGTTTCCCTTGCAGACCCATTTATATGACTTTGTTAACACCTTCCACCCTGATATTCCTTTTTTCTGGTAATTTGAACTATGAGTCAAATGTTGTATAAATATCAGAGAGCACCACAGCTTCATTGTAATCAGCTTGAAAAAGGAACTAGAATGTTCTGAAAGCTTGCTATGATAATCTTAAGCTAGGTACACACCTAGCGATTTTTCCTCCTGACCGACCGTTCGATACTTTCGACCGGTCGGCCAGGAGGAAGGACTGTTGGTCGCGGCAAAAGCAGCCACGTCCGATAGTTACCACGACCGATCGTGCGGTCCATAGAGGACTGCACGATCGGACGAGGTTTTCCACCATGTCCGATCGTCCTTTCGTCCGATTCGGACGAACGGTAGGTCGGACATGGGAGCTTTCGGATGCGATAATTTCGGTCCAATCGACCGATACACTGAACTATCGGTCGATCGGACCGAAATATCTCATCGTGTGTACCCAGCTTTAGTTAGCCAATAAACCTTTATACCACTTTTGTTATTTTTTATTTCAAAAGGGTTACCCTGTAAACATTTTGACTGGCTAATACCCTTTCCCTTTATTCAACCTCAAATACTATACTATTTCTTAGCTAGCATGGATGTAAGAAACAAAATACTACCATTTCAGTAAAAACTAAAACTAAGTCAGGGGAATTAAGCCTTCAACTATGTGGAAAACTACTACATGTAGAATTTTTCTCTTTTGCAAGAAACATAATGGAAACCAAAAAATAAGTCTGAGGATTTGAACCTGTGACCTTGTAGGCTGTGTGGATGTTAAACAAGCTCTATAACAGGTGATCCATTACAGCACATGCAAGGTAATTAGGCACATTAAGATGCTTTATGCTAGTAACAGAAATTTTTTTTTGGGGGGGAAGCCTGTAAAATTAGCTGAATATTTTGTATTGCCCCAGGAAGGCTGTATGCAATTCAAACTGGCTGGTAAATAAACTGCAGGGTAACAAGCAGCTTTAAAAGCCATATCAGGGACTTCAACATTAGTGAGGAGACATCTGTATATAGAAAACATTTTGTGCATAGAGAAAGTGAATAATGGGGGTATGGGGGCCTGGCTCTTTGAAGACTACACGGGTTGTGAGTTGCACTGACAACAACATGGAAGCCTTCTTAGTTACAAAATATATTTCCCACATGTACATAAAAGCAACTTACTAGAGAACGAAACTGAAAATGTATAGATGTTCTGGGGAGAAATGTTTTCACATTAGATTTTTAAAAAAATAAGTTGAAATCTCCTTTAAGTTTTGTACCTTGAGGCAGCGGAAACCGCGCCTTACCTGATTGTGATCCCATGGTGCAGTAAATGTGGTAAAGGGATTTGTGGTAGAAGGAAAGGATGATCAGACATATTTGTATATCTCAACAAACTGTGCGACCGCATGATCAGTCACAGCAAACTATAAGCCGTGGCAACTTTCCACGCAAACTGCACTAATTCACCCAGGGAAATAGTGGTGAATGTTCGGCCGTCCAAATCATCTGCCTATGTGTACCAGCCCTAACACTAATGGAGGTCTCCATATCTCTTCCCCCTCCCATCCTCATAGTAAAGTACAGGCTGCTTGGTTACTGCCAACCAGCTAGTCTGTATGGGGATTTATAGATAAATCCTGTTATTGAAGCTTGTCTGTATGGGGATTGCAAGATAAATATTGTAAAGCGATTGTTTAATGATTGCTTCAAACAACTTTCTCCTAACATGTGTACACAGCTTTACTTTCACAATTTCCTAAACCTGTCCTCAGATCTCAGCAGTAAAGCAAACTTCCTGGATATCCATACTTAACAACAGGATGGCAAATTAGTAACATCAGTAGACATGTCAACAGTCATTCATCTACTAGATGATCCAGCTGTGATGCTTTAGGAATATCTAAAAAACTAATGCTGCATCTATGGACTAAGAAGTCCCTGGGACACCAGCAAACTAACTAACCAATATTAAAAATATAATATAACAACTGCAAATTATACAAAATTGCAGAAAAAACAAAACAAAATTTTATTTAAAGGAAATTTCCTACCTTGGAAAGTATTAATTGTCCATGAAATGCATTCACAAATTCTCTCAAAAACGAAAAGTATGTATCTTGTCCAATTTTATTAGCAAGAAACAGAAGGAGAAAATATCCCTGTAACAAGTAGGAAAGTTTTTTTTTAGTTAAAAACCCTTAAAATCCACAACCAAGAATAAAAAAGAAAGTAAAAGTACCTTTAAATAATGAACTTGCATGAAAGTTTTCTCTGCATTAAGGCCATGTCTAACTAAAGATGCTCCAGATTCACTCACTTTCCCTGTATTCTCACCATGGGGCCTGTAAATATGAAAGTTCAAGTATTCAGATATAAATTAAAGTGATCATTAAAAGTTGAATATAAATGATTTATTTCTTACATTTCAAAAATGTTCATTTTAAAGAAGGGCAAACAATAACATTAGCCGCTTTGTATCTGGTGCATGTTGCCATTAATTGAAATTGAGCAATGGCGTTAAACCCATGCTAACCAAATATAACATTACATCTCCCTGATCGGGCCTAATTTAATTAGATCTGCAAAATGTTGCCCATGCTATTAAGCTGCATCAATCAATCAGATGTTAACACATTTGGCTAAAGCAAATTGACAGCTTAGGCAGATTTTTGCACCTCTTATTAAATAAGCCTGATGAAATTCCAATAGTTATGGGAAAATGTAATTTGTGTCTGTGGGTAAGCCAGCAGGTAAAATCTTTTTACCTTTTTATCGGATACCATTATATACAAACTGATCAATGAAGAATGTTGCAGATGTTTTCCTTGTAGAATTCAGAAATAATGGACAGAAGTCTAATAACCAGCAGGACCCCTGTTAAACTGCGGCGTGCCTTTGTAACAGGTTTATGTACTTTCTGGAACTCCAAATAGTACAACAAAAATCATGGGGATTATTCCTGAAAGATTGTAGTACAATCAAAATGGATTAGCAAAATCTTTATCCTAGAAAGCTGTAGAATCTGAAGCAACATCTCTAGCAGTGCCCAGTTTGAAGCAGTGTATTTGTTTTGGTAGGGGGGTCCCTTACACCAGGCATAGCCCAACTGAAAAATACGAACCGAAAACATCTGTCATATTAAGTTAGAGCAAGACATTTCACTAGTCATCCAACTGGATTTCTCAGTCCTCTTCAAGAAACCAAACTTCAAGTCTAGTTGAATTAAATAATACTATAGATATTGTATGACCTGAAAAGTATGCTGGGGCTTTAAGCACAATATGCATTGTCTTTTTATGGCAAATCCACCTAGTCAACATGTGGCATAACTGAAAATAGACAGAATTATTGGAGGGAAAACATTGCAGTTAGTGTCCAAATAATATTTAATAATAGCAATTGAAGCTAGATGGACTTAATCATCATTCTAAGGCAGAAAACATATGAGTCTCCACATAACAAGGAATTCTAAGATGGGAAGTGGATATTTTTTAGTTTTAAAGGGCAGAATTACCACAATAAATGGAAAGGAGAGAATTGCAGTTTTGTTAAATATAACAGACACAGATTTTAAATTCAACCCTGTTGGAATTTTAACAATCCACACTTTACCACCATGCTCGTTTATCTCTGTATGTGTATGAAGGGCTCTCCTTTAGGAAGTATAAACAGGTCTTAGCAAAAGGAAGTGACATCCTTGTTATAAATGTTTATAAAATGGTTATGCAAGAGGCTAAATTCTATTAATGTACCTAGCAGTCTCAAAAAGCAAGGAAAAGATCTATATAAATATAGCCTGACCCTTAAAATAATTTACTGTTGTCAAGCTTCCTGTCATCAGTTACTCCCAGGATTTTTACTGTCAAGAATGCCCCAATAATTTCTCTGCTAATTACTGGCTGTTACAGCAGGTGAACAATAAAACAACATTCTGGAAGGGAACTAGACAAGCACCATAAAGAGGTCATGAAAAACTACTGGCTTTTGTTCTTTTTTTGTATTAAAGCTCTGCTTTGGCCCACACTGCTTCAAACATGGCTACTGTATTTCCTCAAAAGTGAAAGAAGGAAAAGCATTCTCCAGATAAAGCCTCACAAATCTCACAAACTATCTCACAAACTAGTGATTCTATTCTAAGATCTTCTGTTCTTCACAATAATGGCTACCAGTAGCTATTATACATGTCTGTATGGTTGCAGGTGATAAGGCATTTGATATTGTTCCTTTAATTATCAACACATTGCAAGGCCACTAACACACCCACCAAACACTTATAATGCCTTTACTGTCCAATTTATCACTCTGAATTTAGACAAGGGATGTGATGGAACTGTGAGAAAGGGAATATTTCCCCTGCATCAGATTTAAAGGGGAAGGTGTTTTTTTTGCTTGCTAGCATTAATATTAGGGTGGTTCATTAAAAAAAAAAAAAAGAATAAAAGCAGGGTGCAGTTTCTTAACTACGTATTTCCTTTCAACTAATCCTAATGCTGGCCATACATTAGGAAACTCACCTCCTGTCGTTCCAATGATGTTAAGACAATCGCATGGGCCGATCATTTAGTGGTCATGTTTCAATTGCAAAATAAATGGGCCAGAACAGGAAACGTCGGGAAGTAATTAGAGCAGTTTTAAAATATCAGAGAGAATTAAGGGTTAGCTGTCGAATCTATCTAAGTGTGGACCAGAGTAGTAGGGTCTGTAAACTATCAGCAAAACTAGCTGTCAGAGACATTTTCTTTGTCTGTGTATAGCTGTAGTTTTCAAATAGAGGAAAGAAAAAAAATATATTACACATCTCTGCACATGAGGTATGTTTGTCTTTTCTAAAACTTATGACCTTGTGTAAAATGTATGGCATGTCTATAGTGCCAAGCAAATCTATCTCCTGCCCATGCCAAAGCATACACAGATACCATCTGCTTTTATCAGGAGTTAACATTTCTGTATTTCTGTTAACCTGCCAGTTCTGCATAAAAATACAAACAACGTTTGAAAGGACCCTATAGAACATATAGATTAACACACATGGAAAACTTATGTGCTTACTTCTATAATCAAGGTGGCCCAGGTGCAACACAGCCCCGGGCCCTTCGTGGAATAACAGGTAAGAAACCGTCCCACTGCACCATTAATGGAGACTCCAGTTAAACCGGTATATAGGGCAAAACGCCCAATAAAAGAAAGCAAGCTAGCACTCACCGCTTCTTTCTCTTGGTCCGGGTGCGAGATTGCCCCGAACTCTCCGCTAAAAGTTCTTATCCAGATAAAACAAAGTGAAGAGCAATCCATCCATCAGACAAGGATCCACACGTACGTTTATAGGTAGTAAGAAACAACTAATTTTATTGCAAAGGCACGGTACATAAGCCCATAATGGCTTACAAGGTGAACCGCCTGACGCGTTTCGGGCGAAGCTCTGCCCTTAGTCATAGGCTGAATCACCCTCCATACAGGGCGAACTTAAAAAGGCCTAGATATCCCATGATGCTAGGCTACACACCATTAATTAGCTCAGCATGCACCTGATACAAACCAATTAGCTAATCAGCCAGGTAGGGATATCAGACCTGACAAAACACTAAATACTAGTGCTGAACTCACAACAAGAAATACATAATAATAAAAGAAAAAGAAGCAAAAACAAAAAATCCATAATATCCATGCCAGTTCTGCACATTCTCTAATGTCTGTGGTTACAAAATGAAGCAACCATTAAAGGCATCAAGCAAAGGACACTGCTTGGAAAATTGGAACCCCAAGAACTTATTTGCCTCTTGAAAAATGTCAAAAGGCATTCAACCTGCTCCATGGCCTACTAAGGATAATGGGCATTAATATCAAATGTTAATTCTTTTACTACTACCAATAAACAATACTGGAGGAAATAAAGTAAATTAAAATAATTATACTTAAAATTAAATTAATATCTAAATATATGCCCAGTAAATGGTGATGATCATTGGCAAATTACAAAGACATTACATAGCAGTGTATCTGAGCAGTGGCACACAAACTGCTGTGATTTGCTAAGAGAAATCAAAGTATGTATGTATGCATGTATAGTTTATTTATAAAGCGCCACTTGAGGATGCAGCGCTGTACAGTAACGAAATACAAGTCATACAAGGGGAAGAAATAGATAGATAGTTCAGTACATAAATATATAAATTATATAAATGGAAGTGTTAGAGCTTTGCCATCAGAGGTAAGGAGGTCCCTGCCCCGTAGAGCTTACAATCTAATTAGGTGGGTAACACACAAATACAATTGCAATGGGTATAAGTGCTGGAGTGAGACGTATGCAGTGCAAATAAAACACATACTGTGCTGGTTACCAGATAGGTAGGATGTAAGGCTATTTACTGAGACAAAGAAAGATACAGAAGGATGAGACAGAGAGGCTCATATTTGTCAGCAAATACGGTGAGCACTCTACAGGAGTGAAAAAGATTATAAGGAAGTATTGGTCAGTGCTGGAAGGAGACATGCATATGAGTGAGGCAGCTAAACAAAAACCTAGGTTCGCATATAGAAAAGGAAGGAACCTAAAGGACATCTTGATTAGGAGTGATCTGGAACCCCGGAAGAAGATGACCATGTTGCAAAGGTTCCTGTCGACACCCAAATTAGGGACATACCCCTGCTTGAATTGCCAGAATTGCAGTGGTATAATAAAAGGGGAAGTGGTGATGCACCCAAGGAATGGGAAAGCAATTAAGATAAAGATATATTTTACCTGTCAGACAGAAAGGGTAGTATATTTCCTTAAATGTCCTTGTGGCCTTGTTTATATAGGACAGACCAAGAGGTTGGTCAAACAGAGGATTAGTGAACACAGGGGCTATATTCTCAAACAGGATGAAGGTCAAGTGTAGCGAGACATTTTGTAGAGAAAGACACAATGTGTAGCCAGTTAAGGTGGCAGGTGCTTAACAGGTCCTAGAAGGAGGTGACATAGAAAGGAGGTTATTACAAAGAGAGGCTATTGGATGTGGAGACTGGACACTGTCACTCCGAAGGGTTTGAAGAAAATTGAGTTAATCCTGTTTTTTTAAAAAATTACTATGAGGAAATGTATCTGAAAAACTGTTTTTTACATTATTTTCTAGAATTATTTATGTATATCACTTTTAAAATATGTTTCACTTTTAAATATTTATGCCAACAAGCATAGGTTTTAGAAATGATTGTGGTTCATAGCACTTTATGTATGCACTAAATGCACTTTAGAATATGCACTGTAGAACACTGCACTTTTGAATATGTTGCACTTTATATGAATGTGTGCTATGAGTTACTTTGTTTTATAGGATATAGGGGGGACTGAGCTGGAATTGAAAACTAGAAGGAAGGCTCCCTCTGCGCTTTGTGAAGGAATGAGAGCACTGAGTTCACAGGTTCAGGATATAGGACTTATAATGTTGGGAGCTACCACTGGTGGGAGCTATATTTAGGATATGTGTTATAATGGAAATATCACCACTAGGTGTCACTGTGTACATTGGGTAAATAAGGCAGTGGATTTTACTGAACTGTAACACTTGAGAAAGCCTGTGTTGTGTGTATTTTTGCTGTGTCTGCACCAATAAATGGGAGCACCCCAAATTGCATCCTAAAGGACTGGACTACCCTCATTTCATTATTACAGGATGTAAGACTAGATTTAACCTGCCAATAGAGGTTTCTTGATGTAGAGAGAGGGGAATAGAATTCCAGAGGATGGGAGCCACAAGAGAGAAAGGTTTAAGGTGAGAGGAAGCAGTACGAGTGGGGGGTCTCTACAGGAGCTGGTTCTGCGATGAGCGGAGGGTGCGGGCAGGAACATAGGGGAAACTAAAGAGGAATATAAGGAGGAGCACAAAGTGAAGGTATTAAATGTTAGAAGAATTTTGTATGTAATGGATACGGGAAGCCAGTTTGTTGTCTGGTACAGAGGAGATTTGGGATCCAGTTTATTAGAGACGAAACAATACGTGTGGCGAAGTTATTATAACTGAAGGGAGGTGGGAAGCAACATAGTTAATGTGGTTAGAAAAGGAGAGAGAGACGTCAATAATTACCCCTAGGCAGCTTGCCGATTGGATAGGGGAAATGGGAGTATTGTCAACAGAGATCGAGAAAGATGGAACAGGACCAGGTTTAGGTGGCAAAACAATCAGTTCAGTTTTAGAAAGATTTAATTTGAGGTAGCGTTGAGACATCCAGGAGGAGATGCAAGGAGGCAGTCGGAGACACGTGATTGGATGACAGGAGTTACCGTAGGGGTGGACAAATAGATTTGTGTATTGTCTGCATATAAATGATATTTGAAGCCAAAAGATGTAATAACATCTCCCAAGGAAATAGTGTAGAGGGAGGAAACAATAAGGGTCCAAGAACAGACCCCTGCGGGACCCCCACACCAAGAGTAACCCGGAGAAGATGTATGCTAGCATAAGATACAGAGTAAGTTCTGTCAGAGAGATAGGATAGAAACCAGGATGCCACTTCATTCCGAATGCCCAAAGAGTGAAGTATCTGCATAAAGGAGGAATGATCGACTGTGTCGAAAGCAGAAAGAGGTCAAGGAAGATAGGAATAGAAAAGTGACCATTGGCCTTTCCAAGTAATTGGAACACTCCAAATGCTCCTAAACACAACATTTCATAACCTGTAGATACTTTCCATGGCCCTAAACCACTATAGGACTTCTTAGATAAGGAGTGATACTTGCCTCAACTTTCCTTTGCTGATCCGCTCCCTCTTCTAGGTTTGCAATGAGGTCTATATAAAGACATGCTCTATGCGAGAGCGTGTCTGCTCATTGGCCTCATACCCAATCGTCGAGGGAGGTTCAGAGGACCGGAGCAGGGTTAGGTAAGTACCTAAGAAGAACCCAGGGGTGAGGCCCTAGCAGTTTAAGGTTCTCAACTTGGGTAGTATGCATGTGTGGAGCAAGGGAGTGAGCATAGTTCTCCTTTAGGGTCTTATAAACTTACTAAGACTACTTTTGCAAAAAAGTTTAGACAAACACAAGGCAAATTACAAACGCTCCAATATATTTCTGTGCTGAAATAATATGCAATTGAAGTACATGCACATAAACTACTGTACATTATTTAGAGTCGCAGAGCAATTAAAGATGCAGACCCATATGGCTGCACATCTCAAATAAATCTTTCTCCATGACCCTGCAATGTTTGGAACAGTCATTCCATCATTAACTTATAGATCAATGAATGTCAATTCAACACACAAAGATTATTTACAAAAAAGGCAATTCAGCTGCTGTTTACATTGAAACATTTGTCAAAGTCAAACTATTCACATATTTCAGTCCTTTCTGATACACTTTGCTGTTATCTACAGCACATAACCTTCCCCTCTTTTTGACCTTGTTAGCAAACATCCCTTTCAAAACACAGTTTTCCACTGCCTTATGTTATACTGTGAAAGCCATTCTAGAAATTACATATGATGAATTGGAAGTACAATTTAACATACAACCAATGGAAAACTAAAAGACAAAGGCAACACCAAACCACATTTAAAATAACCTGTGATGCCACTAGCATTCCACAATATTGTTTTAATCTGTTTTATTGCCGATTCTTTTTCTATGAAATTGGTGTAAAAAGCGATTACTGTTTCTTCTAAGAATGTTAACTGTCATCTAGATATGTTTCTGTCAATATTATTGACCGTATCCAAGGATATGTATTGTGTGCTTTTCCAATAAATAGGTAAAGGCCTACTTGGTCTCAAAACTAGGTGGGGGAAGTAAGCTTATTATTTCTAAATGAATCCCTAATGAAAGAAGATTTGGGGGTTCTGGTAGATAACAGACTTAGCTGTGCAAACAATACAAGACAGCAACTGCTAGAGCTAGCAAGATATTGTCTTGTCATTACAAAACTGGTAAGGCCTTATTTGGAATATGCGGTGCAGTTTTGGAACCCATATACTAAAGGGACATCTTGGAAAATAATAAAGGAAATGGAGGGTTTTGACTATGCTGGCAGATTATTGCATTTTACATTGGAAAAGCGAAGTTTTGTGGGGATATGATCACTTTATACAAATATATTAATGGGCCATACAATAAATTCTCTGATGCATTGTTCCTAAGAGGTCATATCAAGACATTTGGAAATCCTTTAAGGTTGGAGAAGTTTCATCTTCAGGTTAGGAAGGTTTCTTTACAGTGAGAACTGTAAAACAGCAGATGTGGTAATGGCAGTTCATGAATGGATTTAAAAGTGTTTCTAAAACTAAAAAAATATTCAAATTACTGGTATTAATACATATACTGTACTTCTGGTTGATCCAGGGATACTTTTCGATTACCATTTGTAGTCAGGAAGGAATCCCGCAACTTTATTTTAGTTGGGTTTTTTTGCCTTTCTCTGGATCCACTGTTAGGTAAGGTAAAAATGAGGGTGAAAAGGTTCGACTTGATTGAGTATGTCTTTATTCAACCTCAATTATTTGTAGCTATGTTAAACAAACCCTGAATCACAGCTCACAGTGCATCCTGTCAGAAGCTGACAATATATTTTTTTCCTATTTGAGTGGTTACTTCACCAGCAGACTCTGCATAGCCTCCTTCCCTGGTGTAAGCCGGTACATTCAGACCTGCTGCTGCTGAGTCTTGCTTAATTTATAGCATATTGCACCATATAATAATTGAAACACAAGGTTTTGGTCACTAATTATGTAAATTAGGGGCTTCCTTTAGTACATGAGTTAAACAGAAGCAGGTTACTTAACCTTGTACCATCATATCACCTGACACAGGGCTTTTAAAGTTAAAATATCAACCTTTTTTTTTTTATCCTAATTTGTTTGGGCGACTATAGTATTTTATTATTTATTATTATTATTATTATTGATTTATATAGCGCCAACATCTTCCGTGGTTCTTTACAATACATGACATGTCATACATTACATACAGGGTAAACATGTTATACAAAGTCATACATATTCATACACAAGTAATACATAATATAAGTAAACAGAGTGAGAAGTTTTTTTAGAGAAATACTGTGATACATTAGAAAAGAGGACCCTGCCCAAAAAGCTTACAGACTAGAGGATTAGGGGTGAGACATAAGGTGACGGGAATCAGTAGGCTGTAAGTAGATTGGCAGTGTGTGTGAAAGGCGGGTTGGATTATACTGGGTAGTAAGAGGGTAATGTTTAGGCCAGGTTATATGCTTGCCTAAAGAGGTGGGTTTTAAGGTTACGTTTAAAGGTGGTGAGTGACAGACAGATGGAGGAAGGGAGTTCCGAGCAGAGGGGCAGCACCAGTAAAGTCCTGAATGCGGGCATGGGAAGAGTGACAGGGTGGGTGAGAGGAGGTATGATCGTTTGTGGAGCAGAGGTTGCGCCTGGGACGGTATCGCTGGATCAGCTCTGAGATATATGGAGGGGCTGTGTTGGATAGTGCTTTATAGGATAAGATAAGCAGTTTGAATTGGATCCTTTGCATGATGGGCAACCAGTGGAGGGAGCGACAGAGAGGAGAGACATTAGAGAAGCGAGAAGAGAAATGAATGAGCCGGGCAGCAGATTTGAGAATGGATTGAAGGAGTGTGTTGCAGTAGTCAGCTGGGATATGATTAGGACATTGACTAGCATATTTGTAGCTTCATTCGAGAGGAAGGGTGAATGCGGGAGATGTTTTTGAGTTGGAGCTGACAGAGTTGGCAACAAATTGACATGAGGTTTTAAGGAAGATCGGAATCTAGCGTTATTCCCAGGCAGCGGACATGAGAAGATGGGGATATGGGTGTGTTGTTATATTAATAGTAAATGTAGGGAGGGGAACAGATCGTGGGGGTGGAAAAGGACAAGTTCAGTCTTGTCCATGTTTAGTTTGAGGAAGTGGCACTAAGGCAGTCGGGACCTGGGATGTCAGTGTAGAGAGACTGGGGCGGAGATGTTAATTTGGGTATCGCCGCATACAGGTGATACTGGAACCCAAATAAACAAATGAGTTGTCCAAGGCCATAGATGTAGATGGAAAAGAAGCGGACCGAGCGAGGAGTGACCTAATTTCAGAGTGAAAAACACTAAAGGTCCTACCAGAGAGATAGGGGATAGCCAAGAAAGTCAGTGTCCTGGTGATCAACAGTATCAAAAGCAGAGGACAAGAAGATTCAAGGAATGAGCAAAGAGTATTGACCTTAAAATTTAGCACTATGTAGATCATTGGTACTTTAGTGAGGGCAGTTCTCTTGAGTGGTTAGGGTGGACCCTGACTTTAGGTGGTCAAAAAGAGAGTTAACAGACGTGAAACCAGTCAGCATAGACATGTCTTTCAGTAGTTTGTAAGCGAGAGGGAGAAGGGAGACAGGCCGGTAGCTGGAAAGAGCAAACGGGTCAAGGGAGGTTTTTTAGATATAGGGGATACAACGGCATGTTTAAATATAGAGGAAAAAATACCAGTGGATAGGGACAAGTTAAAGAGAGAGAAGGGCTGGAATGAAGGAAGGAGATAGGGGAATAAGATGAGAGGGAATGGGGTCAGGGGGCAGGTGGTGAGACATGTCCTGATAGGAGATGAAAAGTCCCTGTTTTGTTATAGTGGTGAAGCTCGTTAGGGGGCAAGTAAAGGGATACCAATGAATGAAGGCTAGACAGTGCAGTGGTAGGGGTAGAGATGGAGGGGGTGAGCAACGAAGGAGGTTGGGCAGTACAATGGTAGTGGTTGGAAGCTGTAAGGAGGACTAGGGCGCACAGGAAAACCACTTTGGATGTTTTCGATTTTCTCTGTGAAATATGAGGCTATTTCATCACCGATAACAGGGGGTAGGCGGAGGAGATGGCGAACAGAGCAGGGAGTTGGAATACTTTGAAGAGCTGTTTGTTATGGGATGGGAGGATAGGAGTGAAGAGAAGTATTTTTTTGACTCATTTAGCAATAATAACTAAATGATTACTTTAGCAATAATAACATGAAAAATTAAAATAATAACATGTAAAATGTATATTTTCCTTTGCCTTTAGTGGGTTGTTTCCATATATGAAAGGAATACATATGACATTTAGTAAGCTGTTGGCCAGAATTGATTAAAGACAAGCATGACAAAGAATATTTGCTAAAAACAATTATTTTACTCCAGCAATCTAAATTTCAATACCCAAGATTGCAGAAGAAATGTTTAGTTATAGAATATAACAAGAAAAAGGTTATAATCATATCCTACACTTAATCCATCAAATGTCTTCTATGCATCTAACCCCTTCTCTGGGTAGAATAGTTTTTTGATTAGGTGACTGTATAGGTACTGGCAAGTACAGTTCTCCTTGTCTCACCAACCATACTGGTGCGTCAGGTAGAGCTGAATGTACTGATGTAAATAGTACAGAGAAGAACGAGTAGCAAAAAAAGCTGTTTCCACAATTGCATCATAGTATAGTATGAAATTGTGAAATCAGCATACCTAATCTATGAATCAGGTCCCCACCAAGTTCCCTAAAGAACATTTACATTCTCTATAACTAAATATTTGCACTTAATTTTCAATGCATTAATAATTGTTGGACAACATAAGCTGTCCCAACCTCTAATTAATCTTTTCTCTTGAGCACATAAGGAGAACAAAGTCCACTGGATGCATAAAGGGGTAAACAAATCAAAATGCTAGAAAGGGAATTAGTAGAAAGGGTAATACTGATTTTAATAATATTTTTCGTTATGGGGAAATAGATAACAAGTAACCAAAATAATACATAGCCATGTATGAATTTGCAGAGATAATATAATAATTTATAGAGCCCTGGAAACAACATAATTACCATTTTTAGGGACCATATATCTTACCAATAATGAAAAATCTATGTCAAGATTCATGGCAAAACAACAAATAAGCCATACTGCCTTTGCAAAAACAAATTATCCAGACTTTAGATATCATTTTTAAATATGATTAAAGAAGAATTAGTAAAGATCTGCAATGCAATTGGTGTTTGCAGGTGGTATAGTCCATCTGATTTCTGTATAACTGGTAAATGGGGAGAATAAACTGAAAATTTCAAACATCAAAATGCCCAACCTTAATTTTTTAGCTCTTCTTCGGAGTCCTTCATTTCATCAGTAAGACGACGCCAACGTAGCAAAGCTTTTAGTTCCTGTTGTTCTTTTACTTCTGGCTGTGGCAACTGCAGAGATAATTCATTTTTGGTGTCCACACTTTGCTACATAGCAATATAATTTGTTTAAAAGTTAATTAAATTCATTTCGGGTGCACTGGCATGCATGTAAAACACAGGAGGGGCAATGCACCGAGATCCGCTATTGGCTCCTTGGTGCAATCGCACAGGCATGTATATGCAGATAGTGACTCTCCGTACATCGCATAGTGCTGGTAACTATTTCGGTACTTTTTAAAAAGCAAAATAGTGTGCCGCTATTGGCATATCATCGATTGTGGGGCTGCGTGGTTGATTTCAGCATTAACCATGCAATGAAGAGTTTAAGTCACGCTAACTGATATTACATTGTTTAGCATTACTTGCTTCCTGATATCAACTTGAGATGATTTTTTATCAATACCGTAATAACTCGAGTAAAACTGAATTTTTTAACCTTTAAAATCACCTCTAAAGTCTCCCCTCGGTTTATACTTGGGTCTGTGCTGATCTGGATGCTGCTGGACAAAATCACACTGGCCCTGGGAAACAAAAGCTGTATCCTATAACACAGAGAATCCTCTTGATTCAGTGGGTTAGGAACATTGTTGTCCTGCTCACCAGATCATCCCAACTGCAAGGCAAATGGAAAAAAACAATCTTTAAGTGTTCAGGCTTAACAGAAAGGTATGTAGGGCACATCTGTTGTATGGGGCTGTGTATGGGACTGTGTATTGGACTTTCTATGGGGCTGTGTATGGGACTTTCTATGGGACTGTGTATGGGACTTTCTATGGGACCGTGTATTGGACTTTCTATGGGAGGCTTTCTATGGGACTGTGTATGAGGCTTTCTATGGGACTGTGTATTGGACTGTCTATGGGGCTGTGTATGAGGCTTTTTATGGGACTGTGTATTGGACTGTCTATGGGGCTGTGTATGGGACTGTCTATGGGGCTGTGTATGAGACTTTCTATGAGGCTGTGTATGGGACTTTCTTTGGCACTGTCTGTGGAGCTGTCTATGGGGCTGTGTATAGGACTTTCTTTGGCACTGTCTATGGGGCTGTGTATGGGACTTTCTATGGGGCTGTGTATGGGACTTTCTATGGGGCTGTGTATGTGACTTTTTATGGGGCTGCATATTGGACTTTATATAGGACTGTCTGTGAAACTATATATAGGGCTGCCTATGGGAGAAAGTCAACCCTTGGTTTATACTCGAGTTAAGCAGTTCTCCTAGTTTATCAGTTAAAAGTAAGTACCTCTGTTTATATTCGGGACAGTTTATACTACCCAGGTACTCTAATTTTTATTTCCACTAATTTCCACTAATTACATCTAATATTTTGCTTATATACTATACTATATTCAATTACATCCTTTAGCATTTTATAAACTTCATGTTTTTCTTGGGTAGTAAACTTTGTCTGAGACAAACAAAAATGTGTTAAACTAGAGATAAGTTATTTGATTTAGACTGGTGTAGATAACCATTTAGGTCATGTACATTAGTTTGTTGAACAAGTTATTCTGGATATTGAGGAGGAGGCTAAGGTTTAAAGCCTGATGAAAATTGCATCCCCTTTTTTGAGGAAAAGTAAATCTCCCATACGTGATTCAATATAGCATTTGCGTCCATGGGTAAATACCAAAAGGGATTGTTGAAATCTCTTAAATCTTAAAGTAGCACAAATCATAAAGTAGCACAAACGCAATATTAAATCACAAGCACCAGTGTCTTTTGCGAAACCCACACAAATATGGAAATAAAGTCATGCTAACTGATATTAAATACAATTGATATTTCATTTTACACAACACTTTCAGGCAAAATATTTTTTAGACCATAGTTTTCCTTTAAGGAAAAATAAACTTAAAAACTCATTTTAAGCACTATGCCATTTTAATTCTAGTCATTTTTGCCACCATCCATTGTTATCCATTTGTACTCTTTATGATGCATCCTTTTAGGGCAAGGTCCACTATGTACGTTGCATTGTGCTGTCCGTTTTGAGTGCGTTTAGGACAATGCATTTTGTCTGCATACAGGTCCATTTGAAGGTCAGCAGACACTCGTCTTTCTACGCATTTGTCTGTGTGTTTCCGCCTTTCCAGTCCATTTTTGGAAAATCAACAGGAAACACTGGAGAAAAGTTTGCTGCGTGTCTGCATTTTTTTTTTCGGGTTCCCATAGACTATTATTAAAATGCGATTCTGACATACATGGACCAAAAGTCCTGCACGCATGCTAATAAAAAATGGACCACATAGTAATTAGGAAGGCAAATTACACAGTGAAAACTGATTCTCGCGATTATATTTTAAATTACATTGCAATTCTCAAAACGGAAAACAATGGGCATAGTGGGACCTAACCCTTAGTGTCTTTGAGTATATCTTAAAATTCCCCACAAAAGTAACTTTTTTGGGGAATATATATTGAGAGACAAAAAAACTGCAAAACTTAACCCAAAATATTTAGATGGTTGTATTTGGAAGATATGTCAATATAACATGTAAATTTGGTCATGATGGACTAAGGGGGGCATAGACTACAAAATTAGATTTAAAAAAAAAATACTTGATATTCCCACTATAGTTCTCTTTTAACCTTCAGCATACCAAACTATATGCATTGAATACCTGAGGAAAAGTAAAGTACTATGTAAACAGTACAGTACATACTTAGATATGTTCCCTCTGTACTTATTTGCCCTCTTTGGGTGTTGTAATCACATTCATAGAGAAACAGTTGCTGCCATTCTATACATGCAAGCTGCTATGCTGTACATAAAAAAACAACATCCAAACATGGGTACAGTCACAAACATATACAATATAAACAGAGCAGTGCTCCACCCACAAGAAAAGTAAGGCTGGGTACACACTGTGGGACTATCTGTGGGACTATCTGTGGGACAATCTCAGCCGGGACAAATATCTGTCGCCCGCGGCCAAAAATGCGAACGTTCGATCGTGTGTTCCCATAGGGAACGGCACGTTCAGTCGTAATTTTTCGAGGTGTCCGATCATTCGTTCGTCCGATCTGGAAGACCGAACGATCAAGGTTGGTCGCGGCCCCACACCAGACCGAAAGTGCCGTGAATCGGTCGGTCGGCCGAAAATATCGGCTGGTGTGTACCCAATGACCTTATTCTGCCAATTCAGCATTTTGTCTGTGTATAAATAAATGCAACCGAAATACTGACTTCCTGTTTGCAGGACCCCTAAGAGACTGGTCATGTTCTTGCCCATGACTCAGTGCCTGGGTTGATTCAGTTGCTCAATAGAGATCTCAGCATGTTTGACCCATCCAACAGCCAATCAGTAGAAATAACTGTTAGGAACATTCCAAGGATGTGGTGCATCCTGGGAAGAAGAAGGACTGTAAGAACTTGAAATGTCAGCTCACTAATGACAACAGCAGGGAACAGCAAAGGGTATGAAATCAACTGATTTTTCAAAATGAAAGAGAATATGTAGAATAACTTACCCTTTAAAGGTGAAAACCACCTTTAAAAAAAAAATCCTAAGTACATAATATACCCCAACAGTGCCCCAAATCAGTAAACAGTATAGAACAAATACTGTGATTAACACAACAGATGTATAGGACACATACAAAAATTAAATGCTATTAGAAGAAAATGTATCTGCTGCCCAAAACACTTTTTAGGAAGCAACATTTTTAGAAATTTTGTTACCTTTTGGACATTTGCAAAAATGACATCTTCCAAATGAGTAGCAAAACCTTCACTTATCCACTCTTCTGTCCAATCACATGCTCCTATTGCCAACCCAAACCAGGCATGTGCAATTTCATGACAAATCCGTGTGGCACAGAGATGGTTTCTTCCTGACAACACGCTCTGAGACAGGTAGATGATGTGTGGGCTAGATAACATAATAAATCATTAAAAATTAAGCATAAATTATATTTTGTTTTCTTGAAACAAGTTGTATAATTATTACCATGTACTTTTTAAAGGGCAAGCCCACTCCTCAAATGAAAAATTAAAATCACCCAAACCCTAATTTGCAAAAGTTAGAATGTTTAGAGATGTAACAGATTGTTTGTTTCAGCTGACAAAGTGACCATACACGGCACGATTGTTGGGCGAAATGGGCACTTTTTGAGCATTTTGTCCAACATCCATTAGCTTTCTTACTATTGTGGGTTTTTTTGGGGGGGGTTGGGGGGTGATTTACCTATCTACAATTTTTCATTTGAGGGGTGAGCACATCTTCCTATTGTTAGTCCTATTTTCCTATTGTTAGTAAACCAGGACGAAGCTCAAATACATTCTTGACGATACAGATACCTATAAGCAGCTTATATTACATTTACATCACACAGCTTGAATGTTTTAAGATTCATAAGACTGCAAGTGTAATATGTAAATTGTTAATTATAATTCACGCAAAGCCTCAAAAAGTTTAAAGGAGAACTAAACCCAATTTTTTATACTCCAGAATCTGAAAACAACCCCCCTAAAAACACCAATAAACTATAAAATGCCACTTTAGTAAACTCTGTTAAAGTAAATCAAAGCCTGTTAAGAACTGAATGAAGTATCTGTGTGTATTTGCAGTGTCAGACCACACCCCCTGACCTCAGTCACATGCTTCCTTGCTTTATCTGTCCTGTAAAAGGATTGGCTAGAGATTATTAATGGGTGTGACCAACTGTAACAAGTTTGTGCCATAGCTAAGGACTGAGCATGAGCAGAACATAATAGTCATTGACCAAACTGTGTGATACTAGAATGCTGAGAAGTAAAGCACAAACTATATGTTATTTAGGTAAATTTCCCAATGCCCGTAACAAAATGAGAGGTAAGACACAGATTACTGGTTTTATATCAAGGTGTTCGGCCTTCTGGTTAAGTGTTGTTCTGTGGCTTTAGTTGCCCTTTAATCATCTCTGTTGCAAACCAGAGGCAGTCCCCCGGTTATGAACCAGATAAGTCCTGTAAGTTTGTACTTAAGTTGAATTAAAGTTAGAACAGGAACATATACCTATATAAATGCAACTTAGATGTGCTGGGTGGCTTTGTGATCAACAGTTTACATGGTGAGTAAAGGAAAGGATTGGGGGCCCATTATACAGTGGTGGGTAGCCAAACACCAATGGACCACCTGGCTGTGTGCTCCTGCAGACCCCCATGCTGTACTGTACTATTTGCCCTTTTGCCCCTCCATTTGTCAGTAGGAGTTGAATGTATGTTGGATGTTTGTTAACCGGAGACTGTAGTTTAAACAAGTTTTATCAGGAGGCCAGTTAGACAAATACTAGTTTCTAGGAGGAGGTATGGGAGACATTAGGAGAAATTAAATGAAGGCCATACATGTCCGATGGGCAATTGCTGTATTTTGGTGCAGAACATCAGTAGTTCACCTTGTGCCATCGATCTTGAGCATATTTCAAGAGTTCATCCTGAAATCTGCACAAGATTAAGCAGCCACAGATGGTACTGTTGGAAAATTTTCAACCAGGTCAAAGCTTCTGTTAGTAAACTGCCTGATATCACCAGGCATGACTATTGAACAGAAAGGGTCCAAAAGTTGATCCGTGCATAGCCTGACTCGTTCAAAAAGTGCAGTCTTGCTTTACAGGTTAATGATATACATTTATATTTCAATATAATTATTTAAATTACGGAGTTCAATTAACAAATGAATCAAAAGTCCAGTATGTTTCCTGAGGAACATGCAAAGTACAAACAAGCACCCACCTTATTTTCTTCTAACTTAATTTAAACATTATTGTGTTTTAACAATTTAAATCTCACAGTTTCTTTTAGGACAAACATTGTACTAAATATAGCACATCTAGGAAGGAGACACTACAGACTTTCCAGACTGTTTTGTCCCTATTCATTTATCATCTAAATATGTTAGCCTGTTACTCTGTTTGGGTTAACACATTCAGAACTGTGTGCATGTTAAATACTAACAAAAAGCTATAAGCTAATTTTTAAGTTTTGGCTTAGCACCAAGAGATAAACAATGCTTTACAAAGGATGTCTGATTTGTGGTGCTGAGAAAGAAATTATAGACCTAACAACATTGGTATGCAGTGTTTACTTACTGACATTTCCACAATGGGTGTAAATTAGTTTTGACTTGTAACACAGCTTCATAACATCATGTCTGCGTAAAACACAAAAACGTCATTTTTAGGCACCTCAAATACTTTTCCTTTTCTATTGGCTAGGTTTGCACCAAATATATACCATTCATACAAAAACTAAATAATGTATTTGCGTGCTAGATACTGCTATACAAGGCTTAAAGAGGAGAGCGATCCTCACCTTTGCACCTTTTTTTCTATGCTTGCAGCTTCCAAAACCATCCAAACAAACATCCTTACCCAAATCCGTAATTCAAAAATATTGGTACAAATATTTTTGCAAATTGGGGAAGTCTTTTCTTTGTATGACTTTGTATGAGTTTTTAGAATTTAGTGGTTCTTTAACTTGCATTATAATCTAAACTCTAGTGTTGCGTTACCACACCTTAAAACAACTTTTCCTGACTAATAGCAAGAAACAGCTGAATAAAGGGAAATTATCTCACTTGCATTATAAGGCTGGGTACACATGATGGGATCCTTCATCATGCCTTACCATTAGACACTTGCGACTGGTCACTCAGGACGAATGACTGTCGGTTGTGAAAAAAGTAGCTGCACGATCACCGATATGTCCGATACAGATGAATGAATGGTCAGAGTTATTTCAACAAAATTAATTCAAGCCCTGCAGTCACTTCTAACTTCTCTCAAGTCACTGATTTTAGAGAGATGTGCAATTAGCTACTTTACCTGTGGTAACAAGAAGCGGGGAGTAAAGCTAGCCATACACTAGGCAGACATTAGATAGATTTGAGATATCTAGTGTCTAAAGACCACATTTTACAAGCAGCGGTTTTTATCTTTTTCCTATCTGACCCATTCATTTTGTGACCTGAATTTGATTGCATGAAAAATGGGCTAGGCGGTTCTAGATAGATTTGACATTTGTCTTATGCGAGTTTGGACATCTGTCTAATGTCTTAAGTAGTGTATGGCCACCTTAAGGCTCCATACAGCCGTTCAATGGCACACGTGAAAAACAATGAAGAAGCACGTGATTAACGGCTGATTCACCCAATAATCATACGTATGGCTGTTTAGTCCAGCGTCATTGGTGGTCAAGCCCGGCAGATCAATGAACGATGTATGACTGAAAAATGCGAAATCAGGTGTGAAAGCAGTACTTGCTATAGTGGATTTTTTTCCTTAATTTTAGTTTTTCCTCAAATTATTTAATGTATCCTTAATAAACACAACAAGTGTACTGAAAAACAAATGAAGCTTCATACATGAATTTTGCAGTATTTAGCTATAGCTATTTAGCTATATTCAGTTGTAATGTCCAAAACACAGTGGGACACTACAGAGTTCAGAGATGTAACTAATACGAAAGCAGCCCCTGCAGTGGGGCAGATATAGCCCCCCACCACAGAAAACTGCTGTAGATGAATAAGGGAAGGGGGCCTTATTATAGTTTAGATGGGGAGACCAGTGGTTTCTAGTTATGCCATGCCAGTGTTTTATATAGTACTTAACATCTGTAATAAACATATTTGTCCCGGCTGTGCACGCGACCATCATGCAGTCCAATAGGGAACAACAAGTTTGGCTGTGATATACCAACAGACCTCATCGTCCGTTTTGGATGAACGGGTAACAGAGTACGGTTGTGGCCAGCCGCCCCGCACCATCTGGTGTGTACCCAGCCTAAATGTTTGTACACATGTACGATCACGGGTCTCGACCCACGACGCATGATGTGTACGAATATTCGTTTCGGCCGATAATCGGCCTGTGTATGGGCCCTTTATCGGCCGAAACAGCTATTCGGCAGGGGATCGTTGCCCGACCAACCGTGCGGATCTCCAAACGACTGGCACGTATGTACAAACCTTAAGTGTCTTCATTCACTGTTGTTCCAATGCACTCAAGGTTTTATAATTGGCTACTTAAATGTGCAAACAACCTTCCCATCTCAGCAGTTGTGCAAATTACAGACTGCTTTTCATCAGAAAAACAATTACAAACACTGATATCATTTGAACATACACGGTACTTTGGTTAACAAGTGATATTTCAGTAACAAAGTCTACACTGTGTTTAAATCAATAATGAACCCCAGGAAAATTTAAAATGTAATAGTTTCTGAAAAAATAATTGCTTACCTGTTTTTGATGTACACAGGTTCAATATTTATTTGTATATGAAAAATAGGCTTAAGGGATAAATTAAACTAGTTAGATGAATAATTTATTATAATAAGCCCTTCAGTTGTGTTTGTAATAGTTAAAGCTTTTGTGATTACATGCCTTGCCATACCTAGCTTACTTAGGAAATGGTACACGTGAACACAGTACAAATTGCAGGGGTGCGTGCAGGTGATCTGTCAAATGTAAGCACTGCAGAAAAAAATCAGGGTGTTGGCATTTTTGAGGATGAATTCTTCTAAAACATAGTTTGATGAATCCATTTATTTATACTCTAACCTTAAAACCATGCAGTCAATGTTCCCTCTAAATTAAAATTGTCTGGGTGCGCAGAAATACATTTTCTGTGTACATACAAAATGGATTTTTTGCACTCCACACCGCAGCCCTTCTCTCTTTAGGATTCCAACATACTCCATTTTCACAAGCTTAAGCCACAAATAACCAGTCTAGTATAGCATGGGACAGCATAGGCCAGCTTTTCCCAAAAATAGACCAATTGATAGATTATCAGGAATTATTCTAACATGGCAGATAAGGATCAGACGTGATTTACTGACACGTCCGATTGCTTGGGCTAATCAGTTTTGCTGTAGGGTGTTAGCGCGTAATAAATACATGGCAGTGAATGTCAATGTGGGTGGCCATATTGCATGTGATGCATATCATTTTAACAATATCGATTGTAAATACTTTCATAAAGACAATCCAGCTGGGAATGTCAGCAGGTAAAATTGCTGCCCCACTCGACATTACGATTGATTCAACAATTACCGGTAGTTTGTATCGAATGTCGAATTGGTATAATCTCGAGGTAGTTTATGATCATCATAGTCACAAAAAAGTTTAGTCCTTCTGATGTTGTGGGATCATCGGAAAATAGGCTTACAGTGTATTGCTAACATAAGTGATGCCTCTCATACATTTACTCCTTGGCTAGAGAAATCAAAAAGATGGAGTATATCACATTGAGTGTGTCATTGACAACCACATTATTGCTAGGCTTCAATTCAACATTTGCATTGAAGTTAAAGAAAGCAATCATAAAGGCATCCTTACAGTAAATAGAAACCTGTGAAAAATATAAAAGTATTGTCTCTTTAATTGAAATACTTTTAATGAGTATTTAGAGTGCTGAAATCTATAGGAAATCTGCACAACAAATGAAACAAAGTGCACGTATGGTGTTACAAAGAAAAAGAACGAATTAAAGAAATGGGAAGTAGAAAAAGAGTTAAAACAACGGCTGCCAACATGGAAAAACACAAAGCTATCCCAGTATTTCCTACCAGATTACACCATTGCATGTATTTACAAACAAATAATGTGTTATCACTCTCCCAATCACACACATAACAGAATAGTCCTTGATGTCAAGTCAGTAAAAAAGTTCTTGAATCGAGTGAGTGAAACTGTAAGTACTAGACGTATAATTGGTAAATAGTTGGAGAGAGGATGCAAGGTGGGCACGCTGTGGACTCACCACACATGTTCCATCCTTACATGGGCGCTGTCATTGATAAAGTACTATGTAGAGAAAAATAAATCAATCAATAAACCACACACACATACAAAGTGATCAAGCTTGCTAATACAATCAAGCAGGAATCTGACAATTTCAGGATACGGTTGATTCTGCACTAATGTGCAAAAATAATAATTTGGAAATCAAATTTTTCTATTTTGAAGCAATTCAATTGAAAGAATTAAATGGACTGACTGAAAGATCACCAAGTGTATGGCTACCCTTTACGAACTGGTAATGCAATGCAGACAATGCTCCTTTGTTGGTTTTGTTTTTACCTGTTGTGTGGTTTTATTTTTCAACTGTCAGAGCAAATTCAACCCAGGGAGTTGCTAATGTTTGTACAACTGTCCTAAAGAGCTAAGTGGTGGTCAGAACAACTTTATCACTGATAAAATCACTTCAGTCAAAGTAATTAGAATGTGGAATTTAGAATAAAACAACGCTTAACTATCTACTCTAATCTTTTGTCTGACAAATTCGAAGGCCCAACGATCCCTTCTATCAGGGCTTGCTTCAGATTAAAATCCCAAATTATAACATCTGTGGATTAATACCCCTCCTTTATCATAGTGCCTATGTGTGTTTTATGGTTATATAGGGCAACACGGTGGCTCAGTGGTTAGCACTTATGCCTTGCAGTGCTGAGGTCCTGAGTTCGATTCCACCCTTGGACACATGTGCAAGGAGTTTGTAGGTTCTCCCCGTGCTTGTGTGGGTTTCTTCCGGTTACCCCCACAATGATAAAGACATACTGATTGGTTGTATGTGTACATAAAGTGATTAGATTGTAAGCTCTTCGAGGCAGGGCCGGATGTGAATTGAGTAAATAATTGTAAAGCACTGCGGAATATGTAGCACTTTATAAGAAATAAAATACATACATAAGCCGTTAAGAAAAGACAAATCACACAACATTTATATTGTGCTTTTCTCCTGGCAGACTCAAAACGCTTGGAGTTGCAGCCATTTATGGCGCTCAGGAGGGACATTAGGGCACCTTGCCCAAAGACTCCTTACTGTTATAGGCTGGGTTCATACCAGATATTTCTGATGGTGTGGGGCGGCTGGCCTCTACTGAGCTCGATCGCCTGTATCGGAACTGTCAGTAAATCACGGTCTCTTGTGTGGTTCCCTATGGGACCGCACGATCAGTCGTGCGAACTTTGGGCCGAGCCCGACAGTCATTTGTCCCGGCCAAGAGCTTGCTCCACATGCTCCAGGCAGGGCTCCATATACTTTTTCTACTAACTTTACTAACTGTATTACATTACTACGTTCACTTTTAGGGAATACAAATAAAGGTTCATTTACCCAGAGCCGCTATTGCTCTGGGTAAATATCACGGATTCAATATCACGCTTGTGAATGTGGGTAAATCCCAAAAAGGGATTTACTCACTGTGGGGTTTCAATGCCAGCTATTACCTGGTGTTAACATCCAGCACTAAAACTAGCACAAACACGATGTTGGACTGTGAGTGACTGCACTAATATGGAGTTAAAGTCACAAACCGGTTAGCGTGACTTTAACTCAATATATATTTGCCCAGCTTCTCTGGGTAAATCGGCCCCATAATGTTTCTGGATGATGCATTTTATCAAATGAATACAGCATTAAATTCAGTTTTAATAATCAAAATGAAAGTGTAACACTTCTAATCTAAGACTTCCCATTTTATTCAGATAGATTGTCTTAAACCCTGCAGCATTCTATGCTACAATTTTTTTTAACAAGTCAAAAGGTTAGCATGCTTGCTTTGATTTCTCTGCTCAAATAACATTTCCTTGACAGACCTTCCAAATGAAGTAGTTAGAAACTTTATCAAGGCAGCTCAAGCACTTGCGGGGTGCAATCCGAGGGCACTCATCCATGTGATTCAGAGCAATTGTATTAGAAATTCCACAATCCTTTCTTGGACAAATTTTGCAAGACAGTAGAAGAGAAATCAATGTCTTTTCTGTTGTTTTTGTTGCCTTACATGGAATTAACTTCTCGGGCAAGCATTTCAATAGGCGTTAGTGTTTACTCTTAGTGCTTCTTGGACTTATTGATTTGTTAATAGAAACAGATAGCTCATACGCCAAACTAAACAGTAACTTAATCACATGCATCCAAGTAACTTTCTTAAGTTTATAGCATTTATAGCACAAAGTAACATTAAAGAAGCTGTAAAGGCAAAAAAAAAAATGTTGTTTGAGACTGACAAATCCAAACGTTATCTTACCAGCGGCAAAGATGTTATCATGCTTGGCTTTTTTTCTATACAAATGTTTAAGTCATTGTTTTTTCAACAAAAACAATTCGTAATAATATAGCACAGCATTTTAAACTAAGATAAGGGAATATCTGTGGTATTCATCAACTGGACTTGAAGTTTAGTTCTTGTAGACATTTTACTAGTCATCTGACTGGCTTTCTTCATTCTGAATGACTTGTACAAGAATCTGTTGGCAATAAACTCCCTGGAGCGTCTCAATCAGCATATAACAGCAAGGTGTTAAGGACCTCCAGAATGCAAGGTGTGTAAGTTTTGATAACACATCTTAGCCAAAATGCAAAGGGTAAGGCGTCAAAACAGCATTAAACAAGGCAGACAATTGCCCCTACCACTATTAAGGCTCTGTTTCTTTATTTTGACAGAAATGGCCTCCATGACACCTCTTTTGAACCAATTCTGTTCCTTGGCCAAGATGTTGACATTACAGTCTTCAAACGTATGTTCCTTTTCCTTAAAAGGGCAGGTCCACCCCACAAACAATAATTTAACCCACTACTGCCCCTACTTTGTAGAGTCCTAGCTGTCAGTAAGGCATCTGGTCCTTGCTGCTTTCTCATCCTCAACAAGGACTGACATGCGCTGTTCCCCCCCACACACACACACCATCTGGGTCCATTATAAGACACAGTTGCACCTAGTGTGAAACCGTTTAGTAATAAGGTAGGTAACCCCTGCCCACCTGCCGCAATATAGAGCCTTCTCTCCCGCTGCGTTTCCAGTGACATCAGCCGCATCTGTGATTGGTTGTCTCTCAGCAACTTCCTGCAAGCAGGCAGCCGGATCAGATCGCTGCGGGAGAGAAGGCTCTGTAAGTAGAAATCTGGGGATTTTTTTAAAAGAAATATTGCGGCGGTTGGAGGTGGGTATGGGTTACCTACCTAATCCCCAAAGTTCGTTTCCGGGGTGGACATGCCCTTTAAGATGCAGGAAGATGACCTTGACCCGAGTAATTGGCTCTTCTGTGCTAGTCCATTTATTGGTGCAGCTGTTGTTTGGTCTTACCCACATACAAATCTTCACTGAACTTCACAGAGTATATGATGTTGCTTTTCTTGTGTTTCTGTACTGGGTTCTTTGGATGCACCATATGATGCCTCAGTGTGTAGTTAATTTTAAATCAGACTGGGATATGGTGTCTCTTGAAAATTCTTATTAATTTCCGTAAACCCTGCTACATATGGGATGACCTTGCTCTTTCTCCTGTCTTACTTACCCCTTTCACTGGTGGTATTCATGTTCTTTTCTTTCCTTTTTTTAGTTTTGACAGAAGCCCAGTCAGGATATCCACAAGTTTTAAGGGCTCCTCTGATGTGTTAAATTTCCTTAGTCTTCGCTTCTGAGCTAATGGAGATGTTCTCTGCTTGGTGTTGTACAGTCACAGTCCAGGGTCATTCTGAATTGAGAAAGCCAGTCGGATGACTAGCAAAACGTCTTCAAGAACTGATTTAAATGAATACCACAAATATACCATGACCTGGATTACTGAAAACCTTCACAAAATAAGAAAATCATTATGTTTCAGAACAAACAAAGAAATAAAGAATGATTATGTTTTAATAAGAAAGTTGACAGGTTGCAGACTGCTTTTTATGGAAATGCTAGTAGTTCTTGCCTAAACTCAATTCCAGCATACAAGCAGTCCTCGATTACAAACCAGGTTTGTCCTTAAGTTGAATTTGTATGTAAGCAGGAACAGCTACATTTAAACATTAAATGAAACTTAAACAGATGTTAGCAGAATTTATAAAAGGGATTTGCAATGTAGACTTTGAATTACAGAGTATGCTGGGTGATGTTGTTGATAGGGATATATGATTAAAGAAAAAGTAAAGTAAACAAATAATATTTGTTTTAAAGCTCCCTGCAATGCCCTGTAGCCTTATAATGCCTATAATGCACACAATTACTTCAGACATGGCCTTACTTACAAGGGCCTGGGACGTAGAGTAGAATACGAGTTGTACAATTACATCAATTATCAAATGCAGATCATTTCTAGCAGGCAATCTTTTTCAGTTGTCAATATGGGTTAAACCAGTAATGCTATTTCATATTACGTATAATACTAAATAAAGGATAAATAAAAAAAAATCTACATTAAAACTAGTATCATAAAAACATTGTTACATTTTTCAGTTAAATATGTAAAGTATGTTAAATGTTATCTATGAACCTATAGTGTTCCTTACATTCTATAATTACACTAATTTAGTGTTTTACCATAACTTTATTTGCTAGCAGGAAGAAATTTATATATAACATTTACAGTAGTGATGTATATTGTTGGGAGGTATAAATTTTTGTCTTCCGTTTGGTAGGAGAGTCAATAAACAGCAGGAGACAACCCTGAGGTTATCTTTGCCACCTTGATATCAGAATTATCTTACGTTAGTCCAGACAATTTCCTGTTAGTGTGCCTATAAATGGACTGGCTGGCAGCAGTACATACACTTTAAAAAAAGCCTGCAGTCTCCTTGTTTGCTAATAGACACCAACAAAGCATTCTGCTTAATAAGAACCAGCACATACAGCTATGCATGATTTACTTTTATGTGGGCTATAAATGCACAAATTTAAGGATAACTAAAGTTCAGATCATTTTTCCAGCTAATGAGGGCCAACATTAATATTATATTTTAATTACTTAAGAGTAACTAAACACATTTTCCTAAATGATAGTCCAGAAACTGCTGATTAAAATGATTTACCTGAGTGAGATACATACAATTCTTCACTACACCACCTTATGCCATACACTGACTTTAAGAATGCAGATTAAAAGTTAATCTGCCATTAAGGTTGAACCAATGATGAAGTCGGGTAGAGGGCACATTTTACTTGCCGACCCTGCAACTCTTCCCAGCTGGATTATGGTTTGCAATCTATATTACAGCTACAATGCCAAAATGATTTGGCTGGGCAGTTTCCACAACATTGCACGAATGTCGCAGGAACTTTGGAAGCTAAGAGAAAGGTATATGGTAAGCATTAGAGTAGAGGGATAGCTTACTGCTTATTACAGTTTTACCTGCCTCTCCTGGGAAAAAGCTCAGTTAGCATGCCTGCCCCACCGGGAGAAATAAATTAGTAAATAAATATACTGAAATCGCACAAGTAAAAAGTAATAGCAAATAATATATATTGATTTAGTCACCAGTACACATGTCTGATACTGCGGCCGATGCCCGACACCAAGCACGTTTTGGTCAACAATCGCACATGTGTTGCAGTCATTCATTGAACCAACTTGCGGATCAATAAAGGATGCCCGACAAAACATCTACAAACATGCGATTATGACTCAAACAGCCATTCGCTACACACTTGAAATCTGCTTGAGGTAAATATGATTGGGGGGTTGAACTGTAAAAGTAATTAAAAATACTATGAAACTGCACTGCAGATTATTGTGTGGCTCATGAGCTCTTGTAACTTGTGTCCTACACCTCTTCTAATCTAAAGCTGGGTACACACATACAGTAAATGTTGGCATCAGGATTGCTATCTGCATTCATAAAATATAGCCTGACGCGTTTCGAATGCTACTGTGCTCTTTCTCATGTAGTGTTCGAAACGCGGCAGGCTATATTTTATGTATTGGACTGATGGTCTATGGGGACCTGCTGCACATGTAAATAAAGATCAGCATTTATATTTTTATCTAGGGTGATCATTTTGGTCTGTTTGAGCTCGGACCGAGCGCCAGGAAAGCCCTTCCATATATAAGTGATAAGCAAATCTGTCAGTCCCAAACATTCTCGTTATACTGTATATAGGGAGAACTCTCAGGACTGTGTGTACCCAGCTTTAGATGTTATCCATTTAGCCAATTCATGTGTCTAAAACCAATGGTACTACAATAAGAAATAGAACCTAAAAGCAATAAACCGTGTATTCAATGTGCAGGCATGACATGTTTGGATCTACCTAGATTTCTTTGGTTCAAGATATGAATTACTAGCATCAATAAGGTAAAGACATATGAGCACAAGATACGCATATTTATAAAGAGCTGTTAATACCGCCCAAAAATTACCGACGCACATCGCTGCAGCGAAAATAAATAATATTTATAAAGGCGAAGCACATTGCGAGCCTCTTCTTTCTTCATGTGATACCAAGCATTGAAAAATTGACCAATCAGAATTGGATTTGGACTTTCTGCACACCTATATAAAGAGCTGCAATCCTCCGTGGAGCTCAGAAGCCATCGCAGTTGATGGCAGAAGACAGAAGATGCTGGCGACATCAGCTCCGCTGAAGCCGGTGGTGCCAGCGGGCTCACTGTCAGCCGATGCTTACTGCGGGACCCCCTAAGCCCCAAAACGCTCTTGTCAGAGGTGTCCCTCCAACCCTCCCAACAGGTCCCTCCCTTCCCCTCCCTGCAAGAGAACAGGGCAGGGATGCTGGGAAGGGGTCACACGGTGGGTGGCCGCTGCCATGGGGGGTGAGTGTACGTCCCCGCCGTGCCCCTCTGGTCAATGTGATGACCCGCGGTGAGGTGGGCGTGCATCCTGTGGTGGGTGCAACCACCAATCACTGGTTGGGAGTACCACCCCCCCCCCCCCCCGACCCCCAGCACTCTCGGCCAAGAGTAACAGCGCGTATCAGTTACTGACGCTTTATAAATAGAAGCGAGCGGTGACTGATGTGATGTTAAGGAGGCATTGACTTTTCGCGGCCGTGTTTTGCCCTTTAATTAATCGCGTTGATGACTATTTTGACAAAAATGACAGGGGAACTTGGCCAAGAGAATTAATGGCCGTTTAAAAAAAAAAATATAAAATGATCAGTTATTAAAGTACTAGAGTACTGTTTAAAGGGCATGTCCACCCCCAAAACTGAAATTTAACCCCATACTGGCCCCACTGTGTAGTGTATAAAAATCCCTACCTTACATCCCTGCTCCAAATGGGTCTCCTGCTATGCCCCTCCAAATTCCGGAAAACTGCAGTATAGTAGGTCCCAATGACTCATCCTATGCCTGTCTCAGCCTCAACCTCGTCAAGGTTTGAGGCATGCACAGGAAAGTCCTCCCCCCTACACCCTCTCCCTCCCGTTTTCCTCTCCCTTCCCCTAGCTCCAAACCCCTTGGTAATATTCTAGGTATTGGTCCTCCAGCACCAACCGCCATAATAGAATTTGAGAAAGTCCACCGATAGTTACTTACCTTACCTCTCTCCTCCGGCGTTCTGAGCAGCTGGCAGCCGCGTCCCTGATTGGCTATCCTCCTGCGGGGAGTATAGAGGTAAGGTAAGTAACTATTGTGGGACTTTCTCAAATTTCTATTATGGCGGTTGGGGCTGGGGGACCAATACCTACAATATATAAAAACTTGAAAAAAAGGGGTGGACATGCCCTTTAAACTAACCAATAAGGGCAACCCCAGAATGTGGACCTAATCTGCTTTTGCCTTGCTCCTGGGTTTACTTTCAATCACAGAGAATTTTTAATTGAACATTCCAATTATCACTTTGCCCCAGGGCATAAACAATATGAAGAGCATGTCTTACCACTGGATAGAACCTGGGGTGAGTTGGGGCATAGCAAGAACAGACTGCAGACCAAAACTTTTAAATAAACATTTCATGATAGAAGTTAAAACAAGGGGTGAAGACTTCACACTGTATAGTCTTCATGGGAGGGGGCTTGGTTTGGACCATTTTATTGTATTGTTGTCCTTTAATTTCTACAACCCTATACTAAAATCACACTACTACTTCTACAGTAACATTCATTTATAAAAACACACAATTATAACACTATAAAAACTAACAGACTCAAGACATCAGAAAAAAAAAAAAAAATTTCACAGGCAATGTCCCAGTAAGGGCACAGCCACACTGCAATTGCATGCAATTTCATGTGCGATTTTGTTGCGTTTGTGCATGCGTTTTTTTCATTAAGTATTGAAAAATGCGTGCGATTTAAAATGCAGAACGCAAATCGCAATGCACCCAAAAACGCGCATTTTCTGTGCGTTGCCACGGTTTTAATGATCTGAAAAAAACGCAAGCGCAAACAAACCCGGAGCACTGTGGCCTAGCCCTAAGCAAAGGCAAAAACTTCAGTGTATCGGTGAATCAAGGTATAAAAAGCTGCATGGCCTTGCAGTGGGCCATGACTGGCATCTGAGTGATCAGATGCGTTGAAAACCATTGGTGATCCTGCAGTCCTCTATGGACAATGACGGCCCCAATTACTGGACAGCCGGTCCCTAGTGGCAAATGGTCGGTTTGGGCGAAAGATCCCATCCTGTGTACCAAGGTTTAACCACCATGACTCACAAGCCTAAAAAGCCCACACAATGGTAAGAGTTCCATGAAACTCAAGAAAAATTGTGTTTAACAGTGAGATGGAAAAATCCTATCAAGCTTTCTGGGATACAATTTATACCCCACAAGACAACCATTAAGTAGAAGAAACTTGCACTTACATAATAAAGAAAGGAAATTAGGCTATCAAACAGAAATGCCATGGGGTATTTGCGTGGTGGTGTGTAAATTATAATGACAATGACCTCAAAGTGGCCTTAATGGCTTGGCTAGAGGACCAAAAATAATCCTACTATTCCAAAAGAATAAAATGACCAGGGGTATTGTACTGAAAAATAATGAGGCAATATCAGATTATATCTTTTTATACTCCAGTATTACTAATTTTATCAGAGATATAACTGAAACATTGGAACTATTAAATAAACAAGCAGCAGATCCAACTAGATGAGGTTCAACTAATATTTCTTTAAAAAAATAAACAAAAAAAGGGTGGCGTGAATAAAGTCACAGTTCTCCCACAACAGTACTTATATTATATAAAGCAGGGAAATCCAACCTACGGTCCACAAGATGTTTGCAAACTACAACTACCAGCATTCCCTGGCTGCGGTACGTAACACATAAAAAGTGCGTCTATACAAAAGAATAATAAAGGATCTAATGTAAAAGTCAAGTAGACCATTTCTGAGATTATATTTACATCAAAGTATAAAGGCACCCCTTCAAAATATTATACAAATATAAATTGCAGGGTGCTAGGCAATACATCGCTGTAGAGAAATTTTAACAATGCTAGTTAAATTTTCTGAACATTTTCTGATTCCTTACCGAACCACAGTGGGTGATCAAATGTGATTAATCTGCAGAAGCAATGGGGATTTAGAAAGAATAGGGATCTTTGCAGAATAACTTGCATGTATCTACATCACTTGTTAGAGATAGGGGAGATAGTCATGTTCAATGCGTTAATCATAGGTTTTCTTCACTGACCTTCTGCAATAGAACTGACAGTTCTTAAAGGGTATCTCCACCCCCCTAAAAACCTTTGGATAAGGTAAGAGAAATCCCCTCAACCCTAAACGCTATGTCTAAAACACCAAAATCCTCCCCTAACTATACTTATGAGCCTTCTTTCAATCGTTCACTGCCTCTTCTGCTGCTTCCGTGCATGGAACCGAAAAAAAGACCGGGCCGGCAGCCGTATCTGTGATTTTACTTTTGTGCGGAAGAGCATCAATGGGAGCTGAGGTAATGTGAGCATGTAAAGACACTTAGAGGCTGATTTAGGAGCAGGAAGAGGTAGATACCGCTTCCTGGTTTAGTATAATTATAGCTTGCATGTGTGATAATGCGCGCTATAGTTAAACTAAACCCGGAAGCGGTTGGCAAATTTCAATGGAGCTGGCGGTGGATCGTGGGTGAGGTAAATATACTAACCTTAATTCCTGGCGCCTGATCAAGTGATTGAAGAACAGAAGGTAAGGAATAGGTCCTTTACCTCCTAGCCTTCAATCTCTACTTTAAAGGAATAGTTCACTTTTTGTGTGAACTATTCCTTTAAAATGAAATGCATTTTTAAAAGGATCTGATATGGAATCTTACTACTGGGAAGTAAGATATGTTCTGATATTAGGAGTGGTTTGACAACGTGCATAGTCTTGAACTGAAACTTACATATACATTTTAAGAGAACAACTCATTTTTGGTCAATGTACAGTCATGACAAGAAAGTTCATACAATTTTAATTCAACATAATAAAAAAATAATCTGGTCCATATAAGTGCTTGTGAAGGTTCTTATTCATCCAGGTCATGGTATATCTTTTGTATTCATTTAGATCAACTGGACTTAAAATTTAGTTCATGAAGACGTTTCGCTAGTCATCCGACTGGCTCTCTCAATTCAGAATGACTTGTACAAGAATCTGTTGGCAATTAGCATATGACAGCCAGGTGTTAGGGATCTTCTGAATGCAAGGTGTGATTAGATTGAGGCTAAGAGTAAGAGGTGTTATCGAAACTGCCCAGGGTAAGGTGTCAAAACAGCATTGTACATGGCAGACAGTTTAGCAAAACGTCTTCAAGAACTAAACATAAAGTCCAGTTTATCTAACTGAATACAACAGATACCATGAACTGGATGAATGTTCACAAGCATATTGAAAATCACTTTGGAGAGAAAACCCTAAAACCTGTACAGCAATATGAAAAGACAGCAAGGAAATTGGCACACTACAGAAACCACCTGTGCTCTAACCTCCAATGCCGACAACAAAGGCTAGTACCATGCAGCATACGTCTGGATTACACATTAAAAGGCATCAGAGCCAAAGAGATACTGCCAAATGCTCAAACACAGCTCCTAAAGCAAGTGCGACAGACACATCTTACAGTTGATGCTTTAATACACAACATCAGTCAACTAGAACAAACCTGGCATCACAGCTACCTGTGGCCATCTGGGAAAGAGTGATGGAGTTCACCAAACAAGCTCAGCTTTTTCAGCAACCAATTTGAGGGCAACCAAAGGCAACAGAAAAAGTTCTCTATTCTGTCATCCCAGAACACCCCCAAAGGAAATGAACTACCTTGGAGACAAAAGGAGGTAATTTTTACCTTATCAAAAAGCAGGAATGGGTGAGAAACTTGTCTAACAGGACCCTGACCTAGCCAGAAATGGAAGTCCTGGCTAAGGGCTTGAACTTTGCCATCACTCCTACAGCCATCACTGTGATGGATTTTATAGCATCCACAGAAGCCTCAATCCACAATAATTAGGTACCACAGAGTGAGGCAAACCAACTTCACCTTAAGGTATCTGCAGCCTTAGCCAGTGCCTAAAACCTAACCACACAGGAAAGAAGAGACATCAAGAAAGATTCCAGTATCACCATTCTGCCGGCAGAAGAGAAGATGCACAGTGGTACTCAACACCTCGGACTACCATGCTAAGGTGACCACACTTTTGGCCGATAACACATATGAGGCTTTAACAAGGAATTTCTCCAGCCGATACAAGAAAAACGTCATAGACTTACTACAACATCTTCAAAAGGATAAAGCCATTGATCAAGCAATGTATCATCGCCTCTACCCTATCCATGTATGTATAGACTACTGAAGATACACAAGGAAGGGGCCCCACTAAGACCTATAAATAACCTCCCCGCCTAAATAGAGGCGGGGAGGTTCGATACCAACTGTCTGCCATGTACTATGCTGTTTTGACACCTTACTCTGGGCAGTTTCAATAACACCTCTTAGCCTCAATGCAATCAACACATTGCATGCAGAAGGTCGCAAACAGCTGGCTGTCATATGCTAATTGGGACTTTCCAAGGAACTTAATTGCCAACAGATTTTGGTATAAATCATTCTGAATTGAGAAAGTTAGTCGGATGACTAGAGAAACGTCTTCAAGAAGTAAACTTTAAGTCCAGTTGATCTAAATGAATACAACAGATATGGTCGATACAAGGTTCTAAAATTATTTAAAAGGTCATGCCCACCCTAAAAAGCATAAATTCACCACAAGTTCACCCAAAGACTATATTATAGTTGGCCAAAACATCCGTTCGGAACATACAGCACGCTTTAAGCTGGCCATATAAATACAAATGTATCTCAAAATTCCTGCAATATTCTGACAACCGCCTTGTCCGATCATTATGCAATTAATATTGCATAATATAATTGTAACTTTGATCACAAACTTGATCCAGCCAGGAAGCAACACAAGAACGTTGGCAGGTAAAACTGCTGCTGCACTCAAAATTACAATTAAACAAATCATATCAAATGTCAAGGTAGTATACGGACAGCATAAGAAGGAAAGGTGTTGTGTGTCTCATTGCCAAGGGATCTTAAAGCTCTAGTATTTATCTATTTTGGTCCTAGTTTTACAATGAATAGGAAATCAAATGGCAGCACAATCAGAACATTGTTAGGCTGGGTACATATGTTGGGATCCTTTGTCCTGAATAACCGTTTGACACTTGCGACTGGTCGGCCAGGACTAAGGACTAAGGTTGCGGCAAAAGAAACCGAGGCTGACAGTTCACTGTGCCTGAACATCCAAAGAATATGCAAAGCTGGCCACATTAGTCTTAACAAGTACCAAAATATTTATTGTGACATTTTGGCAGTGCAAACGTGCCTTCCTCAGACAAATTGCAACAACCCTGCGGTTTATCAAGGAACTTGTGATTGCCTGTGGTTTTCCAACCATTCAATATTTTGGGCCAATTGATACACTGAAAGAAGAAAAATAAAATATATCATGCATTGCAGTTTATTCATTTAAAACTGATGCAATGTGAAAAAGATATTAATCTGTAAGCATCAAACCAGATTTATTTAGATGGATTAAGACTAGAAACTAATTTAATACATTAAGTTTATATAATCTTTAGCAGCATGTGTATGTTGGAAACAGAGTGTTCCGTAGTGTGTGTGTGCCCATCAATAAGATGACTGTTTGCTTTTACGTTCGGAACAAAGATGCCTTTATCAATTCTCAAAGTCTGTAGGACAAACCATTCATGCTGTCAAGCCCCCTAATACCCTTTCAGCAAATAATGAAATCTACCAGTGACAAATGTCAACATACTAATGTGTTAAATACAGAACAAAAGTCACATTCAGAGGAAGAACCTCATTTCTCATTATATCAGACCTCTAATTTGAAGCAAGTTTACAACATCCCACAGGCTTTGCATCACTAAACAGAAACGCATTATTATAGTGCCCGGAACAATAAAAGCTGCTTCACACGGAATGTGTATTGATTTTGTTTGCTTTGGAAACCTTACCATTCTTAGCTACCACGATTCTTGTAAACTATCAGCTGAATGGAGTATATATGCTTTTTTTACACCTTCATTTACTAAATGGAGTTTCATAACCAGAGCTGTAGTTTAGCTTAAATAGGCCCTGCAATACTGTGACAATATAAGGTTCAGCTTCTACAGTTCCTGTTCTGATAAAGGCCAAACATTAGTCAAACGTACCTGTCGACATTCCTGCAATATTCCGACTACTGTCTGAGCCAATCATTTTATTATTGATTTTCAATTACAGCACTTATGGTCCAGGCAAGAGATAATTTCAGCAATGTCAATTATATGACCCAATATTAGATTCAATGATCAAATACTAAATTGACCTGAGTATGGTCAGCATTATATTATGCATACCATGTAACAAAATACATTTAAAATACACTAAAAGGCATATTTATTAAGAAGCATTATTATCACCATTTTGTTAATGCTTGAAAAATGTAGACTGCTTTTCATTAAATAAACAAACCCCCAGCCCCTTACTTGTATTTGGAAACCCACTATCATGTATGGACACCTATTTTGAGGCTAGACATGTGCCCTCTAATGCATTTTGCCACCTCAGACTTGACGATTTTTGCAGGCTTTATGTCAGAAAACACTTTTGCTGCTTTATAATTATAATTGGGTTTTTTTTGCTTGGACATTAAGCAAGACTATGTAAAGCACGGCCTCTAAATATTTCATTTTTAATTGGGATACATTTGAAAGATGTGTTTTAACCTGGTTTACACAAAAAATATATCTTAGGATGCTTTTAAATTGTTGCAGTGCAATACATATATACACATCATGGCAAATGAAAATTTAGCTGGACAAGAAGTTTCTGCCATACAGAAAAGTTATATTATACCTTTAAAAGACTCCAGGATCATGTTTCTGGCTGCAACATAATGGGTGGTGTTACCAGCTAGCACTGTGAGCTCTGACATCACCAGCACTATTGCTCTGGCCCTCTTGCCACAGGCACTAAGCATGCCCAGTTGAAAGAGAGCTACTTTTAAACTCTTTCTTAAACACTTTTATGGAAACCAAAGTTACACTTCAAGCACTGTTTTAATATTAATTCAGGTCTCCTTGTTATTAGAGATAGGATCTGGGTTCGATTTAGACCCGGATCCGACAAGGAACTCTGAATGATCTGTCCAAATCCGGACGGACTTCGGAGCCTATTTTCTATATTTATCGAACGTTCAAGGATTATCGAAAATAGCCTTGAACGTTCGATAATCCTCGAAAATACAATTCGAAACTCAAAAGTCTCTGATCGTATTTTCGAGGGTTATCGAACGTTCAAGGCTATTTTAGAAAATTATCGCAAATAGCCTCGAACATTCTATAGTAATCAAAAATTTGTAGAGTTTTCAGATTTTCGGGATTTTACGGAGATCCAGGAATCCGAAAACGGAAAGAAACTGGTGAGTTTCGCCCATCTCTACTTTTATGGGTAATTGCCAGCCCACTTGTTGTTTAGTAACTCTAAAGAAAATATGTTCAATATGTCTATAGGTGCCCATACACTACAAACTCGCCTTCTGAAGTTCCAGTAATGTTCTCCAAACATTTGAAGAACGCCTGGCTTGATCTTATTTAAGATCGTCTTGTGATTGCAAAATGAACGAGGCAGTCAAAACATTGCGGCAACGTTGAAAGGTAAAAACTTCCAGTCAAAAACACTCTTAAAGACATTATATAGATTCAATTACCTAATGGCAAATCTATCTAATGTTTTAGATGAGTATAGCCGGCATAAATGTGCAAATGTCTTGGAATCAATACATATACAGTAATATTATACCAAGCTCTCAAGCTAGAGCCATTTTCAAAAATTTGTTCCAAAACAGACCAACATGTTGGTAAAAGAATAAAAATCTATATCTAGTAACTGTAGTTTGAGTTTCTACAATAGAATATGTATTTAAACACCTAACATTAAAAAAAAAACTTCACTGCAGTGAACAACTGTATTATTAATTGTCATTGTTATTTTTTCTTGTTACAGTTTATTTTCATTTCATTTTATTGTTAAGTTGAATATGCCGAAACACAACCTGAACCATTTGAAATAATCAAATACTGATTATTTTAAAAGAACAGAAAACAATCTTAGAATGGAATATGAACTCCCATTTACAAGTCACCGGCTGGGAAATAATATAATAAAACATGATTTAAGGTGCACAGCCTCATGAGAAGGATTCAATTCCCCAGCTGCTTCCTACTTTCACATCAATGTGAACTGCTGAGAAAGATTTCCAGATATTTAAAGACATAACATAAAAGTGTTGTTTGCCATATGCATGACATTTCTTTCTGCTACAAGAAAAAAACCTTTTTGTGAAGAAAAATTGTGACAAAATAAAACCTAAGAAGAAGAAAGACAATGCTTCCTTGTATGACCCTATTCATTCTAAGCGACAGATCTACGGCTCACCAACAGAACTGGCCCATCTGTGTATATGAGAGTCTTTATATCAATTAGGAGTCTTTATATGAATTAGGAAAATGCAAAGGGGTCAATACAGGGTAACAAATAAAAATATTGAGGGACAAAGGTGTTATTAAGATGAGTGACATTAATAAAGCCACCAGTGCTATAAATCTAAACAAAGCTTTCAGAAAAGCATCATTTACTTCTTGTAATGCACTTGGTCTAATTGTGATCCCTGCCAAAAAATAAGACTACAGTGCTCTTTACTGCCAATAAGAGTAAAAAAAGTTTACAGTGCATAGATCTCTGCACTTATGTATATAGATAACTATATATAACTAAAATGTGTGTGTGCAAATAATGTTTATTTTTGGAATTCGAGTATAAACAGAGCAGAAAAAACTTTTAACTTTAAGGAACAAAAAGCATAGTCTCTTATTATTGTTTTAAGATGCTTCTATTGCAGTTTACAAAGAATTACTTAGCAGAGGCAAACAGCATTGCAGCTCCCATTCACCTTTATGCTAACACAAGGTAAAGCATGTTCTGTACACCCTTATGTTTTATTGTCTGGTCGATGTAATTAGGTCACACCTTAAATGCATTCCACAGAAACATGTTTAAGAAACAATAGCAAAGTATCAACTGAATGGCAGATAGATGCTATGTTTATGCACATGCCAAAAAAAACTGACATTGCTTCATTACCTCTCTCCTATCCTGGTGTATAGATTTGTATAGATTTCTTCAGGTCTTCCTTTAGGCGCTTGAGTAGAAATATGTGCAAGGGGAGTGGAGGACAGAATCCAATATTACTTTTATATAGGCATTTTTTAAACTACTGTTTAAAGCTGCTAGTAAGTTAATAAAGATGGCCAATGGTGAATTTTTTTCACTCCCAGTACCACAGTAAACATGCATGGAAAATGTAGCATACAACTAGTGGAATTTAATTCTCCTATTCATTATTATTCCTAAAATGTATAAATGAATTATAAAGATTACACTATACATAAGGCAAATAATATATTTCTTAATACTAGGGAAAATGTATTTTTTTTTCCTTTGATGGACTCTCAAAGAAAAGTTCATATTTTGACAGAACAGCTTTTACTTGGTATTTATAATTTTATCAACATGTCTATTCTTGATAGAATGTTTGACATTTCTGACTAAGAGTCACATTTTTATCACATTGAAATAGCATAAACCTTACTCTATATGACCCCAACATCTTTTTCATGGGAGGGGGGAAGAGTGAATATACAGTACTTCTATAAACACATTATGCTACCAAGAGAAATCCTGTATACAATATTTATGTAAAAACTGGAGATAATATAATTGTAGTAATGCAAATTTTGTACAATTTGTGGACGGTGCAAATTATGCAAATGGTGTATTAAACAAATGTGGAACAGTTGCCTCATTTCAAAATGAAACCCGGCAAATTCTCAATATTTTTTAAAGGACAACTACAGTAGAAATATCAACTCTTAAAACAAAAAACTGGTCAATTGTCTGTTAGCTGCCCCGACCCTAACTGATATACTTTGCACTTTGTTACCCGCATTACTATATGTATAATTATTGTCCCCATTCTGTTAGAGTAAGCTGTCCCCTCCCCCCATGCAGTCAATTAATGCTGTGACACTAACACATCTCAAATGCTGGAGCTTATAAAAATCTCATTAATGGAGGAGGCAGATACCTTTGCCAGGTTACAAATTCATATAATATACTGGTAAAAAATAATAGTTGGGGTTGCAGATAACTGAAAAGTCACCAGTTTTTTGTTTTAAGGGTGGACATTTCTTTTAAAAGTTCTAATTTCTAAGTCCATTTCCAAGGAAGGTAGGGAACCCTATTCCTACCTCCCTGGGTGACCTCTAACACTAGTGAAGAGCTGTCACAAGTGGTGAGCGTCTGACAGCTCTAACATTATAAGAGATGTTCATGCTGTGCCACTGCAGCAAGTCTTCAGGCACAGCATAAGCATAAATGTAACAGCATAAATTTAATAGTCAGTTTTTCCATTATGTGTCCAGTATATTCTGTACAGAATGTCTAGCCCGAAAACTGTAAGGTTGTGTACACACCATGCAATGTTTTCGGGACAAACGACAATTGGACAAATGGGAGATCAGATGCATCCGAAAACCATAGTTGACCATGCAGTCCTTTATGGACCACATGCTTGGTGGCAAAGAACTGTCGGTCACAGCTACTTTTGCCGCGACCAACAGTCCATAGTCCTGACCGAGTGGTCGAAAGTGCCAAATTGGTCAGTCCGGATGAAGAATTGCAAGGTTTGTACCCAGCTTAAGGAGATACAGTCCAAAAAAGGAGAAGAAACTGTAATTTGGCTCTCCAAGCCAAATTAATAATGTATTTTGCCATACAGAAATCTGGTAATTTTTAGTAGTATATTATTAAATATTGTAACAGTGCATCTCTAGGTATACAGAATAATGTGCATTTTATTTTGAGTTTTAAGGTAGCAGGGTCATGTTAAGAAGGTGATTACTGGTGGCCAGAATATCCCCTTTTTGCTAATGCTATGCAAATTATCTTCACATTCTGCCCTCATTCTCTCTGCTTGTAGCTACTTTATTTCACGTAAGACAGACTAATGATCAAATTTAACGGTTGTATGTCAGTCTGATGTAAAGGTGTGTACACAGAGCCCACACAATGGCACAAATAGGTACATCACGTTAAAGGGTATCTCCACCTACATTTTTAACCTTTTCTGTAGTGTAGGGGATCCTATCCCACCCCCAACCGCTGAGTTTATTTGCAAAAAAACAAATTAGAAAGGTACTTACAGAGTTACAAGTTAGCTAGAATAGGTTCTCTAAAGCCCTTTTTATATTTCCCTCATTCCGGCCTCCTTGTTGCAGCTGTCAGTCATGGTCATGAGGGTGACTTCATGGCCAATCCTTGCTCTGTAGCTGCATAATGGTAAGCTTTTACACAGCTCATTAAGTTTGCAAAGGAGATGAGAATATGGAGACCAGTGAGATACAATTATTAAACGGCAATAACACCAACAACACCCTAAAAAAACTTTTACCTCACAAACCGAATAGCCACACACACATTATTTTTGTCCAAAACAGACCTTCCTAGCAAACTTACGCAATAGGCAGCCTGCACTGAATTGACCATTTGTACAGAGCTTAAGATTGGACAGGGACCTAACTCCTCATGTTTATTTTAACTTTCTACTTATTGGTATCTCATCATACACATCATAAAGCTTTAATAACATAATAGCAAATAAAGCCTACTGAAAAGAAGGAATCAAAACAAATGATATTTTATATATCTTGATAAATGTATACCTGTAGGCTTTAAAGGGCATGTCCACCCCTTTTTTAAACTTTTTATATATTATACATATTGATCCCCCAGCCCCAACCGCCCTAATAAAATTCTTAGAAAGTGCCCCGATATGTACTTACCTTCCCTCTATCCTCCGCGGCAGTCTCCAGGCCCTCTGCTTGCACGGAAATGCAAGCAGGGGGCGGGACTGGCAGCCACGTCCCTGATTGGCTGAGAGGCAGCCAATCAGGGACGCGGCTGCCGGCTGCTCAGAATGCCGAAGGATAGAGGGAAGGTAAGTAACTATCGGGGCACTTTCTATGAAATCTGTTACGGCGGTTGGGGCTGGGGGATCAATATATATAATGTATAATGGGGATTTTACACTAGGGGGAGGGAGAAAAAAAACAGGAGGGAGAGGGAGGGAGGGGGGGAGGAGGACTCTCCTGCGCATGCCTCAACCTTGTCGAGGTTGAGGCAGAGACAAGCGCAGGATGAGTCACTGGGAGCTTCTACACTGCAATTTTCCTGGCTTTGGAGGGGCACAGCATGGCAACCACAAGAGTTGGGATGTAAGGTAAGAATTTTTGTACACTACAGAGTGGGGCCAGTATGGGGTTAAATTTGAGTTTTGGGGGTGGACATGCCCTTTAACCAAGGAACCACTTTTTGATAATCTATTACCGATTAATTCATGAAAGACCTTATAATATTTTGGTGCGTAATACTAAGTGTTAAAAAAATTCAAAATACGTTTTATGGGGACCTTAACATTGATTTCTAGCTTGTGGTATATATGGCAGTTAGTAAGCATTTTACAGATATAAAGCAGTTTCTAGATTTATAACATAGCAAATCATTGGACAGAGATTTTTTGTTGCCTAAATCTGCCTCAAAACATGAACATTTTCCCTCCATATAAAAAGAATTTATCTAATAATTTTTCTTTCCCTTTTATAGTAATTCCCCCCTTGGGACTATATTAAATAGGGAAGCAAGTACTCAATCAGTTTATAGCCCTGCTCCTGGCTGAATTGTTAATTATAAACATAAGGGTACAAGGAAATGATTTGGAACATTTGCCTGCTTTAATAGCATTCTGGATGTGCACAAACATTAAGGATAGCTTCAAAAACAAGACAGAATTAATTAGCAAAGGAGAAGACTAAAAGGTTCACTGTGTCTAAAAATAAAATCTTCTAAAATAATAATAAGAAAGTGTTTGGGTATTTTATATACTTCTGTCTGTATACAGTAGTACAGCAAGCCACGCTAAGGAGGATATATTGTTTCTGTGCTGCTATCTCACTGCATTATATGACTCCCACATGTGTGAATTTCTTTAGCAGTCCTACAATACCAATGTATAAAAGATAAGAAGGACACCGTATGCATGAAAATGCATTTCACTCATTTATCTCTTAGTGTATATTTGATGCATGTTACACTGACAAAGTCAAATGGTTGGCTTATAAATAGCGCCTGTGCTGCCAAAATATAGGTTTGTCATCAATATACACATATTCACACCTTAAATTTGACTTTGTCATTTTTTGTAAAACCTGTAGCTTCAAAACCATTTTGCATGGTTAGGATCTCTTTGGTTGTCAGAGTATATCTGCCTCCCTTTACCTCAACATTCCACAGAAATTATACCAGACGTTTTTTACCTTCCCGGCTGTGTTGGTGGGCCTGCTAAATTTCTCTTTCATTATCATTTACATCTTCATCTATTTGTCAATAAAACGATAGTTTGTATATTGCTAATGAATTGATCATAGAACCCCACACAGTGTTGAGTCTTTACTAAATGAGATTCTTTACTGGTTAACATGATTAAATAGGAACTAATTTTAAATGTAAAAGTACCTCTTTCTTGTTGGATCGGACAGGAGATCGAATGTGCCTTCAGAAATGACTGATTGTTCCTGACATTCCTCATTGGTCAGTCTACATGTCAGTAAATATCGATCATATATGTGTGTAGAATGTTTAGTATTGCGAACAGAAAAACAACTGATCTTTGTATACCTGTAATAATCGGTTGTTTTGGAATTTGGCTTTGGATTTTGCTCCTTAAAACTAACCTGCTCTGTTACAATTGATTATATAAATATCCAAAAAAGTATCATTTTAATTTATCTACTTATAAGTCCTGGTGTGAGGATTTAGTCCTACAAAAAGCCAAAATGAAGTAAACATTAACAGACAGTGTTAGAGGAGAGAGGGATAAAGGGAGGTGGGTTGAGCCTCTGCAATAGGGGTGATGAATTTGCATATTTAAAATAACAGCACTAAAACATTCCCCACACTACATACCTCCCAATGTTCCAGTTTCCTGACAAGGGTTTCCTTCTTTCTGTTTTCACCTTTATCATAGTCACTTTTTATCATCCTGGTTCTCTTTTTACTTCCCCCTCACTTCCTAACTTCTTGGTTACTTCCTGGTTACCTGGCTCCTCCCCCTCACTTCCTAACCTTCTCGCTTACTGGTTACTTCCTGGTTACCTGGCTCCTCCCCTTTCCTTCCTAGTCTAGGCATCTTAAAATCTCTATGATACAGGGTGAGTAGCAGGAAAGTATCCCCAGCTTCCGTACATACCTATTTAAACATCCTATTTTATATGGACTGTAACGGATATGGCCATATCCCCATAACATTATTGGGAAGTGTTTATATAACTTGGAACTATGCACAGACATTTTTAAAGGATCATATACTGGAAAGACTTGATAAGCGAGTTGTTTATTATTTGAATGGATTATATTTTTCATAGTACTTTTAGCATATCTTTATATATTTTTTAAATACATTTTTGCAAGGCTGGTCAGCTATTAATGGAAAACAAAACCCAATTTTTTATACTTCAGAATCTGCAAACAACCCCCCTAAAACACGAATAAAATATAAAATCCCACTTTAGTAAATTGTATTAAAGTACAGTAAATGTAAGCCTGTTAAGAACTGGATGAAGTATCTGTGTGTATGTGCAGTGTCAGACCACACCTCCTGACCTCAGTCACATGCTTCCTTGCTTTATCTGTCCTGTAAAAGGATTGGCTGACCAAACTGTGTGATACTAGAATGCTGTGAAGTAAAGCACAAACCATATGTTATTTAGGTAAATTTCCCAGCACCCATATCAAATGAGTTTAATATATCCTAGCAGTGTTTTGATCTATACAGGTAACTTGATTTTATTTATGCTATATAAAATAACATTTATGCAAATCTACTATACCCATTCTCTTTTTCTTCTAGGTTGAGAAGAAGATATTCTAAACATCTCGATGCATATAACAAAGGTAATGTAGGTAGGCATACAGAACACATAGAGAATTAGACAAGCAAAGAGAATTATTCAGTGAAACACGTCGCACAACATGTTTCATTGAATAAACCTACTCGTTTTATCACAACTATAGCCTGTGTTCTCTATGCCTACCTACATTACCTTTGTTATATGCAGTATTCGATTTGGGGGAAATCTTCAAGGCAAGGAATAGACCATTGTTCTGCTGGTAATGTAGGTAGGCATAGAGAACACAGGCTATAGCTATGATAAAACGAGTAGGTTTATTCAGTGAAACATGTTGTGCGACATGTTTCAGGCTCACGGTCCTTTCTCAAGGGTGCTTGAGAAAGGACTGTGAGTCCGAAACATGATGCACATGTTAGCTGTGATAAAACGAGTAGGTTTATTCAGTGAAACATGTCGCACAACATGTTTCACTGAATAAACTTACTCGTTTTATCACAACTATAGCCTGTGTTCTCTATGCCTACCTACATTACCTGTGTTATATGCAGTATTTGATTTGGGGGAAATCGTCAGGCAAGGAATAGACCATTGTTCTGCTACAGCTTCTGGGAACTCATACTCACGACATTTTTTCAAGCATGTAAACACTGATTACTGAATTTAGATTTAAACATTTTAATTGTACAAAGATATTCTTTTCTTAGTATGTTAGCAGGGTTGAAATTGAATAAGGATTGCCAATCCCTGCCTCTGGAAGACATCATCATCCTTTGTCATTTACTAATATCTTTGGTAAAAGTGATATGGCATAATTTACTATAGGATAGGCAATAAATTCAGTAATTAAAAATCAGTATTTTTATTAATATTAAATACATAAAAACTGAGCAATTAGCAGCCACTAGGTTAAAAAAAAAAATCTACATTTTCAAAGTAGTACTTCCACTACTGAGTGCTTTATATTATATTTCTTGAATTAAACACACACATTGATTCTTGGTGTATCCAGGAGTAAATAAACATCCTGGCATTTCTTATTTAATCATGGAAACAGACATTTACCAGCTGACATCTATGATTACAAACATATGGGGGATGCGGTTATGCAGCAAAAAAAAACTGGATTAAGTGAAACGGACCCTGCAAAGATATACAGAGATCCCCACTGTTCTTTCAAATGTGGCACTCTCTTAGCTTTACCCTTGGAGTGCCAAAATCAAGGACCATTATTTCAAATGTAATCATAAGTTGGGTTTAAGTGTTATATAAACTATTCCTTTCAAGCAGCCACTAGAATATACACAGTTCATGTACGTCTTTGCTATTTTATCCAGCCATACATAAAGCTTAACCAGAAAAGCTTTGACTGTTTTAACATACTAAAGACTAAACACATGATAAACACTATACTGATAGCAAGATTTTAAGGAATACCTAAAGAGCTTCTTATAACGTATGTTGCTTAATGCATTCTCTGGGAGATATAGTGAGTACTCCTACCTCCCATTATTACTTATAAATGCAGAAGTGAAGTGCCAAAGTTACTTGTAAATGGGGCAGTGAAGTTTGCCACTCATGCCTGGCATCCATTTCCTGCTAAAAAGTCCCTCCAATCTCTATTAGACACATATGTTCATGTGCTAGAGAAGGAGAGGGGGTTGACATGGGGGGGACAGTTTCTGGAAGAGCTATTTGAAATACAAGTAATAAATAAAGAAAGAAGGAATTATGCGAATTACGCAAATAGATAAAACATGAATATCTGTTGTATTCAGTTATGATTCGGTTATATTATCATTCAACATGAATGATAATATGGAATTAACAAAATTCAATAATGAATAAAGTATACATTTAAACAAACCCCCACACACACACACACACACTATAAACACTTGGCTATAGCTTAATATTGTATATCTAGAATAACAATGTAGCCACACATTTCAATTAATAAGAGCCACAGCTAAGAAGCACTGGTGGCTAAAAGAGAACTGTCAATTACATTTTGTAGTCACATGGTTTATTACTAAAATGATTTTGCAAGGGAAACATTACCAAATTTATGTGTAAAGTGTGTCTAAATGACATCCCCATGATAAATATTGTTTATTTAATCCCCATGATAAAGATTGTTTATTTAATGTTAGTTTACAGTAGATATATAATAATCCCCCATATAGTATAATGCAGATATTGTGCAACGAGGACACATTTCCCCTGCACTGTCAATGGAAAGGGAAATCATAGTAGCTGTTTTACAGTTGCACCTGTTCCCATCAGAGTGAAAGCTGTCCTCCATTTCTTTGCAGGTAGGAAGAAACTTAATCCAAAGGTTATTTTAATAAATATATTGGTGGATCATCTCCATCTTATTGCTTTTGTGTTTACTGATAAGATAAATGTAATGATTCTACAGAACAGCCTAGAGAATTAAGGTTAGTTGCAGTAATTGGAAACCACATGGCAGATCCCACATGCAAGTTTTTTTTCTGTATAGAGATATATGGTTTACAATATATGGCTGCATTATATTTGTACTGTATTTTGCCCAGTGTGTATTTTAAGTAATCTAATACAGTGTAATGTTATTTTATGTTATATAAGTACATTTTATAGTTGCACCAGTTCCCATCAGAGTGAAAGGTGTCCTCAATTTCTTTGCAGATTTATTGATCTTCATTAAACACTCTGTTTACCCCCACCCTCTTGCACTTTTGGAGTTATTTGGCAAATGTGTGCAACAAATTTGGCGCCCAACGTGGGGCAGAGTGAATAGAATAAAGGGGATCAGAGAATTCTGTGCAGGTGAAGGATAGCTGCTTTATTACCAAGATAGAGTGCTTGCAAGAAGAAATCAGTAATCTCTAACAAAGCTGACAGTTGAGGATCTGACTAAGATCTGCCACTTTGTCAAAGCACCAGAACGGAGTATGGTGAGAAGCAAAACTCAACACCATTTTAGGAGAGTAATTGAAGATGTACTGGATGAACTGACAGAGACCGAAGAGGAGGAGACTGTTATGTTGTTTCTAGAAAAAACAAAGCAATTCATCTCTGAATTACAACAAACTGTTGCAGCAGACAGCAATAAGGAATCCCAGACTGAATTAGAAAGTTTAAAGGGACAGTATCGCCTGCAGTATTGCCAGTACTGCCTGCAAGACCAGTTTCAAGAAACAGCCAGATTGATGGAGGAGCTCACCATTAAAAATTAGCATCTGCGACAAATGTTTACCCCCACCCTCTTGCACTTTTGGAATTATTTGGCAAATGTGTGCAACATATGCATGCATCGAGATGTGTTTTTTTTTTGTTTTGTTTTGTAAGGTTCATGAAGAATAAACAATTAACATACAGTCTTGCATTTTTTGTTACACTTATATTAAATTGCCCAAAACAAGGGAAGCCCTCCAAATGTAAAAAAACCCAAACAAAACATTAATAATATGTATTTACTAATAAGCATTTACATTTTCAAAATGTAGAACCAAGTAGGTAAAATATAATACCATAACCTATATGGTCGTACTGTTCTTTGTGAGGATGATCAGCAAAGAAAAAGGAGTAGAAAAGGAAGAAAGTATAAGTGAAGATGCTTGTGAAGGTTCTTATTCATCCAGATCATGGTATATCTGATGTATTCCGTTAGAGTTGATCTAACTGAATACAACAGATATAAGAGAATAGAAAAAAAAAGGGAGAGGTATGGGGGGGGGTAAGAATGTTCAGTTAATATGGGCATAAGGAATAAAATACAATATGGGACTTGAATGAATACGCCGATGTCGCATATCTCCGTTACTACCGCACACATCTAGTGTTTTTTAAGGAGCAAAGATCTTACCTTCCAACGTTCCTGCAATGTTCCCATCTGGCCCATTCGCTTTGTGTTTTTCGAGTTGATCCTCAAAAAAGAACAGGTCAGGTGGATGTTGAGCAAATGTGGGGGAGACGTTGCAGGAACATCCAAAGGTAAAGTATAGTGTATAAGCACCCTTATTGTTTTTTGTTTTCCTTTCCTGATACAGTAAAATATACTTGTTAGGTATTTTCCCAACTCATCTACTATATCATAAGGCCTTTCATTATCACCACCTCCTTATTGTCATCATTTTGGTTCTGTGTCACAGTGATAAGAGAAACATGTATGTATATACTAAGGATAAAGAGAGGTAATGGAAAACCCCTTAGGGGAGAGTCAATGCACAAGAGGTTATTTACTGTACAAAGAAAATAGTTAGCTGAATTAACAACCTACCTTGCCATTCCCAAACTGGAAAAGTTGTTTGGAACAATAAGGATGTCAAGTCTAGGGAATGGATGGGTTCCTAACACAGCATGAGCAGCTTCCAAGCATTGAGGAATCAGAGGAAGTATGACCTTTGAGCACTGGTACAGCAAAGCTTGTGGAGCAAAAACCCGATATGGAATAACAATTTGAATACAAGCTTCAGGAATGTTGAAACGACAGGGGTACTCCATGTGCTTGCACTCCTGCCTTCTTATCCTGCAATTAAAAATAAGCATGTCTACTTTTAACTTCCATTAACATAAAACATGAGTAGATTATTTGTCAAGCATTATCAATATTAACCAAACTACAATGGATAACTTTAAAAGAAACATATGAGGCAACTGTGGAGTTTAAAGTCACTATAACCTGCACATTATTGTTGATTGTTCCAAGAAAATGTAGATGGTTGGCAAGGCTTCTACCAGATTAAGCCCCTACAGTGCCATCCTACCATGTCCTTGGATCTAGATGAAAAAGGTGATTTTGGGAAGTGAGAAAACATATTGATATAAAATGTTTCCTATACAGGGAACTATGGTTCTACAAACTGCAACAATACCTGCCGAGTAACCACCAAAAACTATTGGAAGCCAGAATATTGATTTTCCACCCTACTAGTTATAAACTAATGTTCCTAATAAGATTGTATGGTGTCATCACTCCAGTCATCTGCCCTTCCCAATTTACTTTGAGGAAGGGGCTGAAAATATGCCTTTTGGGGTAGGAAGTTACTATGAAACAATTGCAGGAATGCACTTAAAATGATTTGCCTTTATAGGACTACATTTGCTGTGTTCCAACACTTAAGAATTCCTTGTGTACAAAATAAATATTACTTACTGAAGTGACACTCAGTGTTTTCAATTACAATCAAGTTGTTTGGTTCTTTCTCAATAAGCCCTGTCATTTGGTACAATGAATTTAAAAAGCAGGGACCAGAAGGCTTTTAGAGAGTTAATTTAAAAAATAAAGGGTTCTCTCATTCCAATATATATGACACATCCCTTGTTATGGATAATAGAATACCATTCTCAGAGCCATACCTTTTTCTAGCATATTAGAGGTAGATATTCAGTACTCTCACGCTTTGGTTGTAAGAGTTTATTGTTCAAAGATGCTATATGCCTGAATTATTAGGTAAATATTGTTGACACAGGAAGAGGTGGTGTACTGTGTTAGCCAGTCAAAATATTTACAGGGTAACCCTTTTGAAATAAAAAAAACAACAAAAGTGTTACCCTGTAAACATTTTGACTGGGTACACACAGTAACGATAAAGCCCCGATATCACTACTGTGTGTACCTTAGTTTCTGAACTAGCGTGCAGCCGCCGAACAATCGTGCCGGCGAACGCTCATTCAGGAATGACCGAAAATTTCCATCGCCGCGCTAAACTCCCTATAGAGGAGTCTAGCAAGGCCGATGGAAACACACAGTCCCGAGCGTTCTCCCTATGATGTTCATAGGGAGAACGCTCGGGACTGTGTGTATGCAGATCTTTGAAAGATGGCAGACAGGATCTTGCAGATCCTGTCTGTCATCCTACAGAAATCTGTACTGTGTGTACCCAGATTTACAATAAAGCTGTGATGCTCTCTGATATATATACAGCATTCATCTCATAGATCAAATAACCAGAATATCAGTGTGGAAGGTGTTAACAAAGTCATATAAAAGGGAGCCTGCCAGGAACAAACAGATAAGGTACTGTGGTTCAAAGTGGATATTATAAATAGTGGTAACTTACTGAAGTGTGAAGTAAAAGGAATTCCATGTAATCAACTGGCACAGTATTTCTATAGAAGTTTGTATTTCTGGCTTGGTGCAGGCAGTTCTTAATCCATATAGTTTGCCATAAATCCAAGGCCCAGGTTCAGTCCCTTCTCCAGAGAGTTAAAAGTTTTCATTAATTTGTACTCCCATACCCTCAGTTTTAAAGTTCCGCTTAAGGACCAAGATTCTTAGATTGTTTATGGAATGGTATATGTATAGCGGTGGTGTGTATTTCTCTTTTTCAGCCTTTGTCCAGTCTCTCCTATACACAGTCCTCCTGTTGGGCATCTAGTGCACTGTATTAAAGGGCATGTCCACCATGTTAGAAAGTCCCCCGATCCTTACTTACCTTCCCTCTTTCCTCCGCCGCACTGTTCCGGCCCTCTGCTTGCATGGAATTGCAAGCAGGGGGCAGGACTGGCAGCCGCATCCGTGATTGGCTGAGAGGCAGCCAATCACGGTCGCGGTTGCCGGGAGTTCTGAACAGCGGAGGAGAGGGAAGGTAAGTAAAGATTGGGGGACTATTATTATTATAACAATAATATTAATGCGGTTGGTTCTGGAGGAGCATGCCCTACCGCATACCCAAAGGTTTTAATGTTAAGGGGAGGGAGAGAAAAACGGGAGGGGGGGAGGGCTGCACTGAGCATGCCTCAAACGTTGACGGGGTTGAGGCAGTCTTAGGCACAGCATGAGTCACACACTGCATTTACACAGCAGTTTATTGGACTTTGGAGGGGCAGAGCAGGGCAACCATTTTGAGCAGAAATGTATGGTAAGGCTTGTTGTAAACTTCTTAATGTGGCCAGTAAGGGGTTAAATTTTAGTTTTGGGGGTGGACATGCCCTTTAAGTAGTTATATATCTTTAATTTGTCTGAATTACAGATGTGTGGGCTGGTTTTGCATTGTTTTTTGCCACAAGGCAGTTCTTGTCTTTTTAGATTTGGGGGCTGCCTGAATGCCAGAAGTGGTGGGTCTGGGAATATATTTTGGAGCCCCTCATCATATTCTTATGATACATTTAATGGCTACTCTGCCAAGTTGAAATTAGGATGTGTTTCGGCTTCAAAGTTTATGATACCCTTCTGTATCATCATCAGCACTGTCACTGCTCATCTGGATGCTGTAAATCTGATGGGTCTTCTCAGTTTGGGGCAAAAAACATCTGCTAGTTCAGTGCAAATGACAGCTTGAAACTGCAACACTCAGGCGACATTTTTAACTATTGGGGTCAGAGTGCCTTTTATTATATGTGGGACAGAGTGGCCTTTACTATATGGGGGTCAGAGTGGCCTTTACTATATGGGGGTCAGAGTGGCCTTTACTATATGGGGGCCAGAGTGCCCTTTACTATATGGGGTCAGAGTGCCCTTTATTATATGGAGGATCGACTTATATAGATACTCGGATCGACTTATACTCGAGTATATACGGTATATAGATAATAAAAAAAGAGGACCGAAAAACAAAGAACAGAAACAGCCAGAAAAAACAGCAGAAAGGTCAAGCTAGGTAGTATAAGGGCACAGAACCCAAGAGCACTCCAACTGCATATAAATACCATCCAATAATATACAAAAAACGGAGGGCTAATACGCACCTCATCATTAAATAACGGTCTGGAGGTGGACACCACACTATATATTAAAAATATCAAATAGTTTTTATTGTAATTTTCCCCCTATCCATTTAAATGCACACACAGAAAAACACCATAAAAATAAAAACAAATAAGCACATCAGTTCCATAGGGAACAAGAAATAAGTATCGGCAGAATAACCCCTAGCAGGAAGGCCTGTAAATTCCTGCTAGGGGTTATTCTGCCGATATTAGCCCTCCGTTTTTTATATATTTTTGGATGGTATTTATATGCAGTTGGAGTGCTCTTGGGTTCTGTGCCCTTGTACTAACTAGCTTGACCTTTCTGCTGTTTTTTCTGGCTGTTTCTGTTTTTTTTTTTCTGTCCTCTTTTTTATTATCTATTTATCCTATTGGCCCTAGGTTGTGCACCTGCTTTATTGGCGTTGACTGCTTTCCATCAATTATGCCCATTACACAACTCTTTGTGTACTTGACACCCCTTTTCTTCTTATAATTTAAATATATACGGTATATCTTTGCTACATATATGCATAAAAAGGAATTGCCACATTACTTGCTGTAGTTGGAAAGCACAAGGAAAAAAGAGTAAGTCTAAACGTTTAAAACATTTCCGGGTAAATATATAATCTCCCGTCTTGACTACTGTAACATTCTACTACTTGGACTCCCGGCCTCTCATCTCTCTCCTCTCCAGTCTATCTTAAACTTGGCAGCTCGGATCATCTTGCTCTCCTCCAAAAGAAAACCCGCAACCCCGATACAGTCCTTAGGGTGGCTTCCCATCAAACAAAGAATCATATTCAAATATTCAATACCCTACTTTTAACCTTTAATCCCTTCGCTCTACTGCACCTCCCTACTTATCTTCTCTCTTGGACCCTTACGTTCCTGGCCGTGCCCTCCGTTCCTTGCAAGGAAATCTTCTCCACAGACCCCCAACAAACACTGCTGCCTCCCGCCTAAAACCATGCTGCTCCCTACCTTTGGAACCCTCTCTCGCTTCGCCAGGTGATATCCATTAATACTTTCAAATCTAGACTGTTATCCTACCTTTCTGAGCATCAGCACAACAAATGATTGTTAGCCCTTTAAAGCACTTTGTACCCATCTAACCCCACTTGTATTTGTATGTTGTCCCTCCCACTTAGATTGTGTGTGATTGTCCCTGCGGGGCAGGGATCTCATTCCTAATGTGTCAAGGCTTGTTGCACTTATATCCATTTATACATAATGTATATATATGCTTTCTTAACCAATGTATGAAATTATATTTAATTTAATTTTTATCTTTCTGTATAATGGCTTGCACTTATCCACCTTTTTGTATACTGTGTATTTTTTAAGTGGCGCTTTATAAATAAAATTATACATACATATATCTAAATTTTTCCAGCAACAAATTCAACAATTAAACTTATAAGGGTGGGAAGAAAGAAATATAAAGTTCAGCTTTGCATTTTACTGGTAAGTAATTAAGATTCAGAAAGTACTTTTCTGCAATTTTATTCATTTAGCATTGAAAGGAATGCAAATTGTTAGATATTAAATCTGTTCATGTTGAAACATGATCATTTATGGTTGGATTACTGCCTCTTTAAAATAATGGTTTAAACTATGCGCCCAGTAAAAAAATTAACAAATTTTGCCCTTTTATACTGTAAATCATTGAACATATTTTAGTGACAATATATTTACATACATATCATTTTAACAAAATTTATTGTGAGACAAAATTATCAACAAGATATACAATAAATGCCTCAATATTTCCAAAACGAAGGTGTGGCATTCCTTGTATTAAAGACGGACTATTTTCAGATCATCTGTCTGGTCTAGTCAGCTATTAAATGTGTTTGCCTTAAAGGGGATATTATTCAATTGTTATTGTTTCTTCCACATGGAAAGGGAATCTTATGTGAAGGTTGGTTTTACCTTGTGATAGTAAACTTACAAAGCTTTTGTTACACAAAGACTGCCAAGAAGGCCTATATGTCCTTCTTAGCGTGAAAATGACAGAAGATAACCCTCCTTCATATTAAAAAGAAAGTTCACACATGAGGTAATTGGCAGATGAAGCAGCCATTAAACAACTGCATCAACCAACAATCTTAAGGTACCCATACACTATACGCTCACCGTCTAACGCTCCTGTGATGTTCTTCCGATGGTCGTGCAAAGTCTGTCTGTGATTTGCCCATATATTAGGTTCATTCATAGTTTGATCACCAAAGCAATCTAATATCTGGCAGTGTAATTAATTCTACAGGCTGTACTATTCATTTTGCGATTGAATATCCACTGCAAAATGACTGGCCCAGGCAGTTGTCAGACCATTGTAGTAACATCAGAAGATAATACCATTATCAAATTACTATAGTAACTTACTAGCTATAACTACAAACTGGGAGATGCAATATATTTCCCTGGACTCGTTCCCACAATGTATTAACTCCTTTGCAATCATTCATACATTGAAGAAATGTAAGGGGTAAATTGCGTTTTTAAGCATGCAAACATCACAGATAAAGGGTTTGCGACATAATAAAACATTGCGAACATAATTGCATTTCCCTGAAAGTCTTCCCGCCTCTTTATATAAGCCATTATTTGTACAAAATTTCATATTATTACTGCGTTCTTTGTACAAGTGGCAGCTGTCTTGTCCTTGACAGATTTTACTGTTTCCTGAAAACTTTTTAGATAATCCTGGGAAATAATATTTGTTTATTTCCTAATTTTTTCCGCCTTGGGTTTTCCTTGAAAGAACTGTTCTTCCACCCAGATCCTAAAATGAGCTCACTCCAGCTGTGTTCAAACAGTGTGACTGAAATGACAGGTTTCATACTGCACCACTCATGGTTAATGAGTGATTCTTAATCTTGCCAGAGACAGCTGGGCCATACTACTTTAGATCATTGCTTTTCTTTCATTACCAAGAGAAAATGATGCAGAAAAAGCCATTCTGAAAAGTTTAGGCTCTTACTGCCAGATACATGACAGAGGAAGAATTATGTAAAGTTAAAGGGATACTATAACTGAAATACCAGCTAAATTACAATCCTATTTATCATTTCACATAAAGTAGAAAAGCTATTTACTATTTATAGCAGTTATCATGAAAATTAAGCTGTTTTACAGGAAAGAATCTCACTCCCCTTGTGTCTTCTTGTTTTTTTAAGAAGTTATGAAAATCCCCAGGAAAAGAGCAGAAATTGTACAAAGAAATTGTCCCTACACACGAACATGATGGCCTGTATGACTCACCAAACCACTCTAAAAATTGTTATTCCAGAACTGTTTTAGAATTAACTGGATTCTTTTCATACCCTTAATTTTAAGCCAAGTTTATTGGCTTAAAATAAACTTGTTTTTTTAAACATGAATGCTTATTTGCATTTATGTTTTGTGTAATAGCCATTTAAAAACTTGAAAGATCTAAACCTAAAATATAATATGAGCCTGAATGAGTTATATAATTTCTAGGTAATCTGTGATTAATAGCTGTGTTTTTCACTTCTGAAATCTGCAGAACTACGTTAGACATACGGGACAATAATTCAGCATAGAATACTGCGGACAATATTTTGATCGATCGTGACAAATTATTAGACTATTTCTGACTGGTATGAGTGATCAAATATTGGTAATCAGTTGACAGAGAAGAATTTTTTCCTTAAGTACACTTTAAAAACAACGCAGTCACGCACGCATGTGTCTGTGCTTACGCTGATGTCACGTCGCGTTCGCCATGACGTCAAGAGCGCATGCCTGGAGCATACGGACAGTGCTTTTTGGGACCAGCAAAAGAAGGAGATCCATGAAATCATGGAGGGTGGAGCTAAGGAGACTTGAATAAAGATCCAAGATGTCACGAACTTTCCATCAGCACAGGTAGGAAGAAGGGACCACAAAAAAATAAAAAAAAAGAAGGGGGGGGGGGGGTAATGATTAGTTAAAGCTGCTGCTTCCAATTACACTTAAAGGGACAGTTCAGTGGAAATTATCAATATTTGTTAAATTGTTAGTTTGTGTAATGCATACTTCGTTATTCTACATATTCTCTCCCATTTTGAAAAATCAGTTGATTTCATACCCCTTGCTGTTCCCTGCTGTTGATATTAGTGAGCTGACATTTTAGGTTCTAACAGTACTTCTTCTTCCCAGGATGCACCACTTCCTTGGAATGTTCCTAACAGTAATTTCTACTGATTGGCTGTTGGATGGGTCAAAGATGCTCAGATCTCTACTGAGAAACTGAATCAACCCAGGCGCTGGGTCAAGGGCAAGACATAACAGTCTCTACTAGGGGTCCTGCAAACAGGAAGTCAGTATTTTGTTTGCAGTTATTTATACACAGACAAAATGCTGAATTGGCAGATTAAGGTCATTGGGATGAAAAAATACTGCCCTTTTTTCTGAAAAGTACATGTATTTGCACTGAACTTCCCCTTTAACTTGTTTTTAGAGTGTACTTATCCTTTAATTTTTAAAACAAATACATTTTTACAGTATTGATTTTAGCGTTGGGGTAGATATGTCCTTTAATGCTGCATTTGAGAGTAAAAATGTTGTTTTGTTGCAACCCAACTAACTGATTCATGAAACAATCTGGCATTTATGGGCCCCTTTTTTGGTCTTTGATATTGTATTCATCTTTATGGACATATATACGTTGTTATAATAATTGACAAAGTACTTTTTCTGCACACTTATTTGATTTTGGAGTACAGGGAATATTATTTTTAGGTTCACAAAAACTACCCTTTTAGGATTATCAGATTTCTATTATATTTTGCAATGTACACAGCTAAATATTGTTTCTATTCAGGAAAAAATTATTCTCATTAGAATTAGATTTTTTTTTTCCTTAAACACTCAACCCCAATTTAAGAACACAGAAGAACCAAAAGGGACCTTGGCCCTATTAGTCCTATGCAGATGTATACATGTCCCTGTCCTAGTACCTGTGTGATTTGGATATTCTTTCACATTCCTTTGAACTTTTTTTTCTCGCATTTCAACACTTTGCTACTTGTAATATAATAATACTAATTCATAACTTTTTTCCCTATGATTTTCAAACAAGACAAAAAAGGAAAAGATTTCCAACCTGTTGCAATCATTGTTAAAAGGTGGCCTGTGCACATCTTCTGCTTTCGTACTCATACTATGATTTTCTCTGACTTCTTCCCAACATCCAACTGCAATGGTGAAGGTTGATGCTGGCATTGGCATTGAGACATAGTAAAACCAGCTCTGAAATCCTGGACATTAAAATGTAAAAAACATTTTCAGCTATGCAATAAAAGAAAAAATGTGCAGAATTTCTTAACAAATATTTATAACTTTAGGGATCAGTTTAGGATATAGTCGGTCGTATTTGCCCTGAGCTGCAACACAGGTTCCAGGATTTAATTTTGTTTAGTGTGACTCTAACTCCTTTTCACTCTATAATCAGAAAGCATCCCCATGCAGAACACCAATAAAGTGTGGAATACTGAGAATACCACTCCAGTAAAAGGCAGTAAAGCAGTTTTAACCCCCCTGAAGAACTGGTTAGATAGCTGTGTGCATATGCACTGTATGGCCATACCTCCTAACCAACATCACAGGTTACAGGAATCAGTGATGGAGGAACACTGTGATAGGGAGAAAAGGGCCCGTTTTATCTCCAAAGTTTATTGCAAGTGTGCAATGCTTTATTTCCTGTCTTAATTTTTCTCCTCCAGTTGGCAAGTCTGTTAATCGGTACATAAGAAAATACACAAATGGCCACAGAAGAAGCTGCACACAGCAAAGATGAAAAAACTTTGAAAAAAAGTACAAACGAGCTGGCTGGACTCTTACAGTAGAAATGGAGTTCAAAGATCAAAGCCCAAAGTGACAGTGGCAATTTCTAATGTGCTGGCACTTAAGGATTCTTAGACATTTGGGCCCCTGGACCAAGTAAGCCTGTGTGGTGTCCTGTAACTGATTAGAAGAACTAGCCATACACACAAAACCTAGCAAATCCCTTTAGACCCTTGCGGGATTGTGCTTATATCTGTATGTATATCACATCAAAATGGCAGTTTTGGCAAATAACTGGCCATCTCATTTGTTTTGACCCTAAATTTCCTTCAGTCACAAACATGAATTTAGAAGGGCCAGTAATGACCACACTGTGCATATCTGTATTGCCACAAATTACCAACATATTTTGCTAAAATTTACATTTTGTACATTTTTTTTAGCTGTTCTTTGACATAATTGAGGAAAAATGTGTTTTAGCCTCAAGAATTAATTTTACAACAGATTATGATAATTGACAGATGCTGGTATCCAACAAAAACTTCTTTAATCTAATATGTTCCCAATGCTATTTGTTAGATCTATTACCTGTGATATCACAGAGCGCTATGTAATAATTTTCTGTTATCTGTCAAGGTATAGTAAAAAATGTGATATTTTCTAACACACCCAAAACTTACAGTTACAATCAGAGCATTACTTACCTGGAGGCCTCTATATGGTTTTTATACATCTACACGGGTGGATAGGTAAGTTTATTTTGTGATTAAGAACATGTACAAATTAAAATGTCAAAAACAACAATTTTTCTAAGAATAAGTACTGCCAAGGTACCTATAACATGCAAAGGACAAGCCCTTAAATACATACATGTAGGTTTTGTTTTTTTTACTGGGTAAATTATGATACGGAAATAAAATGCATTATTGTGGAGCTATGTTACTATTTAGTCTTGATAAATTGTCTAGTTCTAGTTTTTTAATTATGCCTTAAGGAACTATCATAAATCAGTTAGCAAACAATCAACAGAATATTCGTTTTTTCATTTAGAACAAGCCCAGACGATATAGGGTACATTTAAGTAGTGTCTTTTGCAACATTCCTTATAACACAAACTACAGAATTATTTATTTTAGATGAAAATTTTCTGTTTTCTTATAATTATTATCTCCACCCCCATATCTAAAAATGTACACGCTATAGGGGACCCCCCACACACCCTAAATACTATATTGAAATCTTTGGGCCAGAAATGTACTTACCCACCTTTGTTCCCTCTGCCTCTTCGGGTTTCTTCAGGAATGGAAGAGCAAAAGTGGTGGGACTGGCAGCCACGTCTGTAATTGTCTGAAAGTCAGCCAATCACAGATGCAGCTACCAACCTTCAGAGGAATGAAGGTGTGTAAGTACATTTCTGGCCTATTTTTAAAGATTTCAATATAGCGTTTAGGGTTGGGGGGGTCCCTGGGGTATGTGATTTTTTTTTTAATTTAAAAAAAAATTATGGCAGCGCTGAGGATCCAGAGGGAAGGAAGTGGGGCAACACATGCCAGAGTCCTCAGGGAGGACAAGGAAGTGGCAGATACAGGATTACACATAGCGATGCTCCTACTCTTTCATTTCCTGGACTTTTAGCAGGCACTGCAGGAGAGTCATAAGCAGCAGAGGAGGGAGGTAAGGAATTTTTTTTTAACACTAAACAGTGGGCTAATTTTAGTTGGGGGGGGGGGGGGGTGGACACCTTATTGGATTCTATATTTTGATAAATAATTATGGATTCTATATTCTTCCATAAAACCTCTTTTATTCTATTATTCTTCTATGGCAAAGATGTTGACATTATTTATCAGCTTATGTATTATGTATATGTGTATTAAAGGTTGTATATTTGCATCATAACTACTCTCTGTGAGCTCACACCTACTCCTATTACATGTATCTTTAGGGCCTTAAGGTGTATACGTTTGGTCATATTAATTAACCCTGCTTATGTGTGCACAAAAGAAGAAGCAATCCTGCACACACCTATATACTGTAAGTGCTGAGTGCAACGGCAGACCATGGTAAGTGGTCAAAGTACTGAAAGAAAAACACAGACCATGAACATTAGTGTTGCTAACCTGTGTATTTAATACTTCATACACAGGAACACAGATGCGTGATGTTTCGATACAATGTAGTACCTTCTTCAATCATACAGGGAGATTCAATAAAAGTTCTTATCGTTTAAAATGGTGCTAATTTTTCCCCAACCAATCAGATCTTATTTAACATTTGAAAGCTAACATTGGATGTGGCAAAATTAGCACAATTTTTAACAATAAGAACTTTTATTGAATAACCCTGAAAGTGTGGTTACAGTATGTGTTCAGTCCTATATGGGCATATTTTCAGACATCTCCATCTATGGAGAGAGTCAAATTGTTTTATTATCTAAGTGTTTGTTACACCTTATGCTACCTGTGTTTTAAGTTAAGACGCACAGAGACTTTTATATATACATGGTGCTGATCTCCCAGTGTCTCTGTCAAAGTTTATAGTGCATTAAAGTTGTATTAACTATACATGCATATGGCATTCAATAGATGTCCAACCTCCTACCTCTATTCAGGCTTGTTTTTTTAAAATTTTGACATAAATGACTTCCCTTTTACACTATTCTTCTTCTATGGCAAAAGATATTGACGTTACAGTTTTCAAAGGTGTGTCATTTTTTGATAAAATGCAGGAGTGGGGGAAAAACATCTATTGTCTGCCATATACAATACTGGTTTGACACCTTACCTTGGGTAGTTTAATAACACCTCTTAGCTACATTGCAATCAACATCTTGCATTTAGAAGATCCCCGATACCTTGCTATTATATGCTAATTTTAACATATTCCTGGTTATTTACTGCCAACAGATTCTTGTACAAGTCATTCTGAACTGAGCAAGCTAGTTGGATGACTAGCAAAATGTCTTCAAGAACTAAACATAAAGTCCATTTGATATAACTGAATACCACAGATATATCATGATCTTGATAAATGAGTGTTAATTAGCACATAGTAAAACTCAAAAATACTTTTCATGTGAATTCAGTGACATTTTGCCAAATTATACAATGGGCTTACATGCATTGATACAAAAATGAGGACCAATATCTTTGTGTTTTTTTAAATACATTCCCAGTTTGCAAACTATTTCCAAAGTTTTACCGCAATTACACAATGAAATAAACAACTGCCAACCTCGTTTAGCAAATAATTGTACAGAATGTGCATCTGTGGTACAGGCACAAAGAGGTTTGCAGGATGGGTGGGCCCATGTAAAATAAAGTTGGAATGAGATAATCTATTTTAGTAAAATACACTACTTTTCTCTCTCTCTTTATTTGAGAGCGGGAAATGGCTTAATTTGCATGTGGAAAATGTAAAAGTACCTTCTAATTACCAAAGCAGAACATGAGTCATTCTAAAATAATGAATATCAAATCAAACACTTTTAAACTTGCAACACTGCTATCAGGCAAAACTGACTAATCCCAAAGGGCAGGGCTACTAACGGTTTGTAGTATTATTGTTATATTATATCCTGTTGGCATTCTGAAATATCTTCTTTCAGTTAAAGGGTATGTTCACCCCCAGAACTAAAATTGAACCCACTACTGGCCCCATTGTGTAGTGTTTAAAAATCCTTACCTTACTCCTCAGCTCCTTATGGTTCTTCCGCAGTGCTTGCCCAAAGTCCCAAAAAGTGAACAGTAGGAGCGGAGTCATCCGGTTGCCTGCTTTTCTCTTGTCCTCTCAGTAAGGACTCAAGCATGCACAGGGGGGCCCTCCCCCCTCCCTTCCTCCATTAATTAAGGTTGCTTGGTGCCCTACCATAAAAATATTTTTCTGTACTGTAGGGTACCACAGCACACCCCCACGTTACTTTTGTAAAACAAGCCCCAGAAATATACTTATGCTCTATTGTTCCTTCAGCTATCTGCATAGTTGGCAGACACGTTTCCGGTCCAGCCCCTCTCTGCTGCTTCCGGCAAGCAGAGATCCGGGAACGGACAACCTAGGGAACAAAAGAGCATAAGTATATTTCTGGGGCTTGTTTTAAAAAACTAACTTGCTTTAAGCTAAAATCACATGTTTCATTTTTTCTGGACAATATTAAATCAAAAAGAATATATTAAAGGGTATGTTAACCCTTAAAACAAAAAAAAATGTTGACTATCAGCCTGCAACTGAAACTGCTATTTTTACCAGTTTATAATTATTACATGCATTTGGAACCAGATCTAACCAGATCCTGACAAAAGTATTTGCCTCCTCCCTCTCCTCATTGCTCAAAAAGATTTTTAGAAGCTTGAGCATGTGCAGAGGAGGAAGCAGGTGAAAGAGCAATCAATCATTAGCTGTGATGTCAGTTGTCACATTCTTGATTGACTGCACAGAGGGAAGGTTCAGCTTACGCTTCCAGAATAATAATTATCCTTGAATATCACCAGACAGATCTTCAACAAGCCCCAACTGATTGGCCCTTTCGGCAACAAAATGCCCACACACGGCATGATTATCGCTCAAAATGGGCTTGAATACACATTGTGCATCGCAGGTTGGCCACCTTCTCTTCTAATGCAACCATTCATCTTCACTTAAAAATAAGACCAAAAAAATTGCACCTGATTACATCTGCCAACCGGCGCTGGCCACAAAGGCTTTAAGATTTTATTGGGAAAATAGAAAAACTGAAGAGAGGAGGCAGTTAAGGGTTCGTTCACACTAGACCCTGTCTGGTTGGTACTTTTTTTTTTAACGCATTGGATTAACCTGGTCCATTAAAAACAGCACTGCTGCACGTATTTCTGTCTGGAAACGACTCCGACTAATTTTTAAAGCTTTAATATTCCAGTAAGCACTCACTGTTCGTCAGGTGTTAACAGGTACAGATGCTCAATTCTATTTTATAAAATAACATATATAACACATACATACATACTTACATACATATGGACACACAGACTAAACCCTCTAGTTTTGTCAGTAATATTAAACTTAATGTGGCTGCCAAAGTTTCTGTCAGCATTAATAATGCTTTCAGTAATTAAAAAGAATCTATTACCATTTCATTAACACTTTCAGTTCCATTCCAGTACAGACTTCCTGTATATAGAACACCTAATAGTGCCTGCTATGGCCTTGCCCTTTGACTCAGCCTCCTCGGTTAATCTGAAGAGCATGTTTGAATCACACAATAGGCAATCAGTAGAAATTATGGTTAGAAACATTTCAAAGAATTGAGCATCATGGACAATTGCAGGGCCTCAAATGTAAGCTTCCTACCAAGCACAGCAGGGCATACCAAAGGGAATTGAATCAATTTATTTTTCAGAATAGAGAATATGTAGAAGTACCGAAATATGTACGGTAACTAATGTTAAAGTGATATTTTCCTTTGAAACAGAAACTACCACTGCATACATTTTTAAGATGATTGTTCGTTGTTTTTTTTTTTTTAAGTAGTTCAGGTCCTTATTACATGTTATATCAACTAATCAGAAGTCGTTTTTATTTTGCTTTTAAGATTAGTTAAAAAAAGAAGCAGAAGGTGTTTTAAAACATTCAGTACTTACCTACAGTGCATAGGGTAAAATTCAGTGCACCGTCGCACTCTTGTGGATAAACTTGTTATTGTGTTTATTTTTTCTTAAATTATAAAATCTTCAATCTTTTGTTCTTTGAGAAATTAATAGAACAAAAAAGAAAAACTTCCATCTTGCATGGAATTAAATGCAAATTTAGATTTATTACACAAAAGGCCATTAGGTTTTATAGCACATGACTTTTTAAAAAACAATTCTGCATATACTGTATTCCAAGGATACCCAACCTGTCGCCTTCCAGATATTTGAAAACTATAACTGCAACCAAGGAATCCTGGAAGTTGTAGCTTTCAAACACCTGGAGCGCTGCAAGTTCGACATCCCTGCTGTATGGAATGCAATTGGAAGTATGTCCATATAATTTTTAAAGCTATTTAATCATTATTCTACACACCAAAGAGAACTGAAGATAGAGAGGCTTGGGGTCCCAAAGTAAGGTGGAGATTAAAGTGATTATTGTCCCAATAGTATCACAGCTCCATTGGAAAATATCAAAGTAACCATTAGCACTGGAAATACAAGTGGTAAAAAGCAGCTTTCATGGCTGGGAGTAACTGTTGGGAAACAGCCTAGTGTTCGTGTTCCTGGTTTTACCAAGCTACACAAACAGATACTTGGGTGGGGTTGGAAAACCAGATCAGCTAGCTAGCAGCTTTGCCACTCTAACCAGAGACAACCTATAATTTATTGTTTTTCTACTTCATTTAAATAATGAATGGGGGGTTTTCTTTGGAAGAAATTTTCAGATTTCAAACTCTCTGTTGACACCAACTTTTTTTGTTGATTCAGTATTTATTGAATTTTCAAATATTAAATATAACTCAAATACAATACATAGAAGACCCTATGTGTGAGCTTAATAAAGCACTGATAACTGGGTATGTGTTTATGAATCCTCTTATCTCTTTCTATTGGTGTATCACACCTATTACTATTATTTCAAGGATTTATTTTAGGATGGGGGGAGGGGTCCAGTTCTCTTCTATAGAGATTTGCTTTTTTAAAATCTCTTTTTATTTTGTACTCGGGTATAAATATACATTATAATCGGTACACGCAAGCAAACATCACAATATATCCTCAGATATCCATTTCCCTAAGTGCGTTATATAGCAGGATTGTGGCTCAACCGATCGTCCATCAATTCTCGCCAGTTAGACGTGTGTTGGGCGTCATGGAGGAATCTTGGCATCTGTACTTAGCTTTAGTAAGACATAAAATCTACTATTGATGATACTATTTATATTTCACATGTAGGAATTATGTACTTTCTAAAGACATATTTAAAAAATTACGTTGGACTTCCTTTAATCAAAATGTAATTATTAATAAGAACTTTTAAATGTTTCTTAATTTTAGTAAAATGCCCCATTTTGTGCATTGCTTATGCCAAATTTCCTTCCTTCTTGGGATTCTTCATTGTAAGGCAGTGTGAAGTGATTATAATTTTACCTTCTTCAGATAATATTTCTACGACATGTTTTTAGTTGTGAATGCTTTGCAATCGGATTATGTTACCTGCCCTTCAGCCCAACCCACTACATTGTTCTCCAGCACATCCCGGAATATTATAAATAAGTAATGATGATATTAATAATAACAACATTAATGTGCTAATCCTAGGGGCAGATTAACTGCATCAGGAACCTAACATAAACCACAGGCTGCTGTCTGGACTGGCTTAAATCTTCTGATTCTCAGCGATGACAAACAAGCTTTAAGTCACAAGATTCCTATAAAATGACTCACACATATCAGGGTTGTTTTTTATTGTCTGCCCTATATAGATTAGTATTCACTTAGAATTATCTTTCTTTCATGCTTCAAAAGCTTGTCTGGTTTTGGATAATTGATCGGTTTAGGTAGCCTGCTAATTGCACTGCAAGTAAACAATACAATTTCCAGTAATTAAACCTTCATTTTAGGCACAAAGTGTTAGCTTTAGCCCATAAACCAGTAATGCATGGTTTTCTGACTCCTGAATTATTACAGTTCCTATTACCCATCAAATCATTCAGGGGTTTATTCTTCAGTGCAGCTGGAGAGACCCACTTAGCTAAACCAAGCATTAGCAAAATAAGATAAATCAAGCTCCATATTTACAAAAAAAGAGACTGCCAGGTAAACTGCACTGGGTTTAAACAATTCAGAAATATCTCTAAAAAACTTCCAGATATTGAACAAGATAAAATAACATATATAACACATACATACATACTTACATACATATGGACACACAGACTAAACCACTGGGTTTAAACAATTCAGAAATATCTCTAAAAAACTTCCAGATATTGAACAAGATATCCAATGTTCCTTACTGCTTTATACTGTGTTATATAATAACAAATCCACTGACAGAAGTAAATCTAGTAGAAAGTAATACACTAATGGAATTAGTTGTGGGTTTTAGAAATGAAGTGAGAATTGTGGCAGAGTTGGATGTTCGTTGCAAACTCAGGAAAAAACAATAGTAGACGAGGTGGGTGTGGCTAAACACTGGGGGGCGGGGCAGCACAGGGAGGTGGATAGATAACAGGATTGATAAAAAAATATATTGATAGGCTGATAGATGTAAATGCCCCTGTAAGTGGCCCCCATCCCACCCCACACACACACACAATTGTAATAGAAATTCCTACACCGAGAATGACAAAACAAGTGCCTAGCTGGTTAAATTCACTTCCTCACCTTACTAAACACTGTGTCCAGGACCGATTATTCCACCTGTGCACAGGGCCATTTTTAGGCATAGGCCACATTGCAACAAATGCAACATATTCCAAATTTTTCTCTCTTGAATCTATTCCCCACTTTATACAAGACAATATCTTGCTAGCTCTAGCTGTGGCTGCCTGGCATTGTTTGCTACAGCTAAGTCCGTTATCTACTAGAACCACCAAATCTTTTTCCATTAGAGATACACTTAGTACAGAGTTATTTATGATGTAGGTGGCACAAGGATTGTTAAACCCCAAATGCATCATTACATTTATCAACATTGAATCTCATCTGCCATTCTCCTGCCCATTTTGATAATCTATCTAGGTCAGCTTACAACAATTGCACATCATTTGAAGTTTCCAAAGCTCTGCATAATTTTGTGTCACAAAGACCTTGTTCTTAATACCCACTTCTAAGTTAATTTAAAAAAAGACTAGATATTTAACCTGTTACAATAACAGGCACTAGAAGCCCAGACCCCTTAGTGTCTCAAAGCCATAGCCCCCCTCCTCCATGTCCCAAGGCCATAGCCCCCCTCCTCCATGTCCCAAGGCCAGAGTCCCCCCTCAGTGTCCCAAGGCCAGAGTCCCCCCTCAGTGTCCCAAGGCCAGAGTCCCCCCTCAGTGTCCCAAGGCCAGAGTCCCCCCTCAGTGTCCCAAGGCCAGAGTCCCACCTCAGTGTCCCAAGGCCAGAGTCCCCCCTCAGTGTCCCAAGGCCAGAGTCCCCCCTCAGTGTCCCAAGGCCAGAGTCCCCCCTCAGTGTCCCAAGGCCAGCGTCCTCCCTCTGTCCCAAATCCAGAGTCATCCCTCGGTCCCAAGCCAGAGTCCCCCCCCTCTGTCCCAATCCAGAGCCCCCTCTGTCCCAAATCCAGAGTCCCCCCATCCCCCCCTCTGTCCCAATCCGAGTCCCCCCTCGTCCCAAATCCAGAGTCCCCCTCTGTCCCAAATCCAGAGTCCCCCTCTGTCCCAAATCCAGAGTCCCCCCTCTGTCCCAAATCCAGAGTCCCCCCTCTGTCCCAAATCCAGAGTCCCCCCTCTGTCCCAAATCCAGAGTCCCCCCTCTGTCCCAAATCCAGAGTCCCCCCTCTGTCCCATATCCGGAGTCCCCCCTCTGTCCCATATCCGGAGTCCCCCCTCTGTCCCATATCCGGAGTCCCCCCTCTGTCCCATATCCAGAGTCCCCCCTCTGTCCCATATCCATTCCCCCCCTGTCCCATATCCAGAGTCCCCCATCTGTCCCCATAATCAGATCCCCCCTCTGTCCCATATCCAGAGTTCCCCCTCTGTCCCATATCCAGAGTCCCCCTCTGTCAAATATCCAGGGTCCCCCTCTGTCCCAAATCCAAGGTCCCCCTCTGTCCCAAATCCAGGGTCCCCCCTGTCCCAAATCGAGAGTTCTCCCTCTGTCCCAAATCCAGGGTCACCCCTCTGTCCCAAATCCAGGGTCATCCCCTTGTCCCAAATCCACCACCCCCCCTCTGTCCCAAATCCAGGGTCACCCGCTCTGTCCCAAATCCAGCCTCCCTCTCTGTCCCAAATCCAGGGTCACTCCTCTGTCCCAAATCTACCCCCCCTGCCCCAAATCCAGGCACCCCTCTAACCCAAATCCAGGGTCAATCCCTCCGTCCCAAATCCAGCACCCCCTGTCCCAAATCCAGCACCCCCTGTCCCAAATCCAGGCCCCCTCTGTCCCAAATCCAGGGTCACCCCCTCTGCTGGTATCCCACCTCTCCAGGATTGTCTAGGAGTCTCCCTCATTCTGGGGTGGTCTCCTGCAAGACCACCCCAGACTCCCGCGAGAGGACACTATAGTCTCCTCAGTCATGCCCCCTTTTGCGGACCATGCCCCCAGAAATGTTCCTAACTCCTCCCTAACCCCGCCTCCCACCACCCCTAGAAGGTTAACCCCCCCCCCACGTAATGTCATGCCTCTCCTCAACACGTCCATTCCCACCCCACCCAGAAGCCTGAAAGGGCAGGGTGGGAGGTCTGCCTCTATCCCAAATACAGCTCTCCCCTCTGTCTCAAATCCAGGGTCACCCCCTCTGTCCCAAGCAAACTGTATAATCTGTGTAATCTCTGTGTTCTGCCTTGCTTGTTTCCTGTGTTTCTCCCTCTAGTGGTAAGTCAATAGGAACTGCAGAGACAATCTTACCATCTCACTCTAGTGGTGAGTCCATAGGAACTGCAGTGACACACACACACGGAATCACATAATTTAGGATTTTTTATATATTGATTAAACAAAAGGAGCCCCAGTAATAACACATATATACATGTGATTTTCCAAAGGCAAATGAGCAACCATAAGGTTTAGAAGAGAGACTCCTGCCTATACAAGGGGAAAGGAAATCCCCATGGAACTCAGCTACCAATTACCCTGCATAAATAATGAAACGTCTGGTAGGAGATCGTGTCCATTTCCTTTCAACAGATTAAATCAATCTAGTGATAAACACCATATCTTTATGACCACATAAAAACAATACACATACATATATAAAAGATTTTAAAACTAGGACCAGTAAACCCCAACTATGTTCGACTTGTACATGTAACTTAACCATTTGCAATAGATTGCAATTCCTGTACACATCTGATAGGCACATATATTTAGGAAGATAGACTTCCCAAGTATCCCCACAAGCTTTCTCACACTTGATATCCAATGAATTTGAAAAAAAAAAATTTATTGGCACAGAATAAATGTAACACCCCGCACAATAATATACATACTCCCCACCCCCCATATAAATAGTATAATCACATTATGGAACACTGGGCGTCCCCAGCAAAAAATAAAAATAAAGGGTCTCTATGGAATGGTCCGCGGCTGTACTGGTGGAATAAGGTGGCTAAATGCTGGGAATAAAATGTCACTATATAATGCAAGTTCCAAAGTTTGTAGGACCTGTATGCAATTCAAGCAAATTGAGGATCCAAATGTATACTGTTGCACTTTATACAGTCATATCCCAACAAGAAACCAAGTACACCATTGTAAATGAAAAAGCTCACACTGCTACACACCCCAGGGTTTCAAACCGACCATCCCATATAGGGCACACTGAGGCTACTCCTCCTGCTTTGACGAGGTGGCTCCCGTAGCTTTTACGATGTTCGAGCCTCTTAGAGTTGGTCACTCCATAGGAACTGCAGCGACACACACACACACAGAATCACATAATTTGGGATTTTATATATATTAATTAAACAAAAGGAGCCCCAGTACAGAACCCCAAGGCACTCCACTTAGAACTGTAGCTCCAATCTTGTACTGAAGGTACGCCATGCTTTTTTGTAGCAGATGAATGGAGTGCACTCCCTCTTCTTCTTATTTTGGATTAAACTGGCGACTGGTAGAGTGAACAGATATATACATAAGTTGGGTGAGATTGTTCTGACTTTTTCTATACTTTGCTTGACCTAACAGGCAATAGTAGCCTTTTTGGGCGCAAATATATGTGCCTATCAGATGTGTACAGGAATTGCAATCTATTGCAAATGGTTAAGTTACATGTACGAGTCGAACATAGTTGGGGTTTACAGGTCCTATTTTTAAAATCTTTTATATATGTATGTGTATTGTTTTTATGTGGTCATAAAGATATGGTGTTTATCACTAGATTGATTTAATCTGTTGAAAGGAAATGGACACGATCTCCTACCAGACGTTTCATTATTTATGCAGGGTAATTGGTAGCTGAGTTCCATGGGGATTTCCTTTCCCCTTGTATAGGCAGGAGTCTCTCTTCTAAACCTTATGGTTGCTCATTTGCCTTTGGAAAATCACATGTATATATGTATAAAAATCACATATATGTATGTCCTTTTAGTGTTGATTAACTAACACAATGATTTACCGTACAATTATTTAACACATTTACATCAGTCTCTGCCAAAATGCCGTAAGGGCATGGAAGCACATGGAGAACATACAAACTATAGACATGGGATATGTTGAACCCAGATTTTACTGCTGCAAGGCATTAGTGCTAATCACTAAGCAACTATATATGCAGGTAAATCCAAAGTCTATCAAACCCTCTCCCATGAAAAAGTACCCAGGGTGATAAAATAAACCTCTGGGTCCTTACTTTTTTTTACTTGGGAAACCTAAAAACTTGTGCTTGCTTGTATAGTCCACACTGCTCCTTCCCTTGGTACAGAACTTGGCCAATGTACTTATTGCAATACATCTTCCCATAAATCAGTCCTTGGACACAAGCAGGTGGGAGGGTGCATCGGACTAACAAGAGCAAGTATTACCAGCAATCTAAGGTAAACCATGGCTTTTGTTTTACTTTAACAGTTAAATCAATGAAGTTTTTTTTACACTACTGAACCAAACCATAATATTAGACAAAATGTATATAGATTTGCAAAGATTTACACACTGCAGACCAGAGAACTTATCAAGCTAGAGAAAATATTAGATCACAAGGGACAATGGCAAGATATAACTGAAGCATTTGACCATGAGGTTCTTCACAAGCAGAGTATCATTGACCTTTATCATCCTGCTTTAAACCCCACATTACATTTTGCATCTCAAAGCATCACTCTCTGTGGGAAACAACTTTAGCATATTTAGAATAACCTATTTTAGCTATAACATATGATGAGCTCAAATGGACTGCTTTGTACAGTAAATATTTATTGTGCTCAATTTCATACAATTCACGTTTTAAACTATCTACCCAGAAAAAGTAAACA